>JAQSUU010000485.1:3000000-3365135 GCA_038087645.1 Saccharum hybrid cultivar R570 | reverse complement strand
CGCCCGGGCGGTGCGGAGTACTGGGCCGCAGTGGAGGATGTGGGAGGAGATTTGGGCGGGGTCGTGCGGAGTGGGGTCTAGTCGCGGGGATAGCAATCGACATAGCTTCACCATGGGCAGTGAACAGGTCCGGTTTGGGGCTTGTTCTATGCAAAAAAAAAAAAAAAAAGAAGATTCTCCATCACATCAAAATGCCGGTACATGTATGGAGTACTAAATATAGATGAAATCAAAAACTAATTGCACAGTTTAGTTGTACTTTGCGAGACGAATCTTCTGAGCCTAATTAATCAACGTTTGGATAAAAATTCACAAATACAAACGAAATGTTACAGTGTGGAAGAATCCACTGTGCAGATATGGATGGCCCAAATCAGGCCGACTAAACACGGCCTTGCTCTTTTTAGGAGTAGAGATTTGTTCGTGGAAACAACGATTTAATTTAATTTACTCTAATTTGATTGACAGCAGCTGCGCTGGATTTCCCCTGGCACTTAGCTCACTTAAGTGATCGAAGCTATCTGGTTATTACACTTTTTATTTCCTCTAGAGTAACATATATGGTTCTGTTTGCATATGTGTTGATGACGCCAATCCATGCAGGTGCAAGTTTATATAGCAGATTATTAGATTTTCTAGTTGGAATATGTGGCCTAATCAACATGTAGGAACTCATTGTAAGTAATTGTCTGCAAACTGGCAGATCTCACAACTGATTCTTTTAGCTTACTGTTGAATTCTCCTGGAATTTCTTATCAACTAAGGTGATTGTTTATTCTTTGTAGTAATTGGAACTGCTTTTGCTCTGAACATGCTGTTCAGATTCCCATTATCGTGTGGTGTTCTAATAACTGGACTCAACACTCCGATCCTCTTATTACTACAGGACTCACATATGTCTTGTTTGAGTGGCTCATATTGCATACTGTAATATTTTGGTGCAGGTCCGTAAGCTAGAATTTCATATTGGATTTCTGGTGTTCCTAATAGCAACTTGTTTCTTAGTTGAACTTGGGTATTCTAAAGCAAATGCTTCGGAAGTTGTGAGGGGCCTTTTGTTCCTGAACTTAAAGGAAATGGAGCTACAGGTCTTGCTATCTCATTACTTGGTGCTATGGTGATGCCGTAAGCTTCTTGTATATCTGTTAGTTTCCAAGCATTTAGTTTTCAACACATGACCTTTTTTCATTTATCTGCTGCACATAAATTGCAGTCATAATCTTTTTCTGCACTCGGCATCAGAAAAGTGCCACGGTCGGTTCATGGGATTAAGGTAACCTCTAATTCCCCTTATACTGACTGACCTGATGTGTTATTCCTATTTTCAGATGATCGCCCGTGCTAACAGTTCACTCTCTTGAAGGAAGCCTGCAGATTGTATACGCTTGAAAGTGCATTTTCCCTTACAGTAGCTTTTCTCATCAACATATCTATCATACCTGTCTGTGGTTCAGGTAATTTGAACCCAAAAGCAATCTCGGAGTATGCCCTCCTGGGATGTAAGGTATCTATAATGTAGGCAAGTAACTTACCTCACAAGTTAATCTCGCTTGCAGGTCTACCGATGTCTCAGCCAGAAAGCAATGCATAAAAAAAAAAGCAATAGATGCTCTTTTGAGTCCTCAGGCTTCAGATGGTTCAGAAGCCCATCTTGAGACAGCCAGTGAAGAGTTATTCGCATTTTGTCCTGATGAATTTGTTTTCTTATTTTCATTTATAGTTATTCACAAATATCTATCCTGATGAAGAGTTCTTGCCTAAAAACCATCTTTCTAGAGGTACGTCTTTGCATATGGAACTTTCACTGCTCACATTCTAAATTATTACATATGAAAATATTCTAAATTATTACATGTGAAAATATTTTTGAGACATTGTTTCCTCCTACGCAACATACAACATATGGGAATATTAGTATATTTAATTTACTCATTGGAATACAAATGTCTTGACATGCTGAACTTTGTGCCATTTGTTCATATTGATGAAATTATCACCGGCTATAAATTTTGGCGATTGAAATTTTTGAACAAATTTTTTAGACTCCAGACCGATAGGCCCTACATTACAGAGAGCAACATTTTTATACGCAAGGGACATGGGATAGTGCCTTCTGATTTGTTTCATGCCTTTTTCAGGGTATTATACTACAAGTCATTATATATCTGTATCTATTATCGACAGAGTTTGAGACTTGGAGAACTTGAATTGAGTCCAGAGTTTAATTTGATGCAGTTGTCAGTGGAGGATTTTGAAAATAAAATTCAATTAAACTCTACTGCTCCTAGCTGCTGCCATTGGCATTTTTTTCTCCTGCTTAATAATTGTGATGCCTTATCAGTTCTCTCTTTTTTCTGTTGGATTTAAGAGGGATGCAATAAAGCAAACATATGAAACGTCGGTAAAGCTGCTCAAGATTACAGTGTCATGAAAGAGAGCTCCGAGTTCGTTTTCTTGTGCTTTGAAAAAACAAATGATGCTTTGAATTGGGGCTTGTTTAGTTCCTGAAATATTTTGCGAAATGCTATTATAGCATTTTTCGTTGTTACTTGGTAATTAGTATCCAATCATGGCTTAATTAGGCTTAAAAGATTCGTCTCGTCCATTTCGTCTAAACTGTGTAATTAGTTTTATTTTTTATCTATATTTAATGTTTTATACATGTGTCTAAAGATTCGATGTGATGGGGAATCTGCTGTTTTTTGCGAAATATTTGGGAACTAAACAGGGCCTTGGTTTCCATCGAGAAGCTGATCCATTTGTCTCTCCATGCAGGTCTTTGGTCCATGGCGCGTACATTTGTGCTTTAATATTGCGCAAGCCATGAATGACTAGGGATGTGCTTAATTAGGCCTTTGATTCTGTCAAGAAGCTTCAATCGGAGCTTCCTGCAACCACGAGGGAAAAAAAATCTTCTGATGGCTAGAAGTGCTTCAATGCTTAAACCTTGAGTAGGCTAGAAATATATGTATAATGGACCCGAGGCCTATACACATGGGTTCCAAAAACATTAGACTGGTATACTAGAATATTAATCTATATATCTCACTATTTACTTCATTTTCAAGAAATATATTGTCCTTTTGTTTTTACCGTAGCGTTAGCACGGGCACTATACTAATAAACTTAATTGTCTTACTAGAGTAGTTTTTATTTCGCAATAAGGCCTTGTTTTGATGCATGTGTATTCACTTCAATCCACATGTGTTGGAGTGGAATGGAATGAAACTTAGTTTAATTCCACTTTAATACACTTCAACACATGTGGATTGAGATGAATACATATGCGTCCAAATAAGGCCTAAAGTAGTAAATGTTACCCCCTCCATCTCAAATTATAAGTCACTCCAACATTCTTGGTTATTTTAGTCGAACTTAAAATGTTTTGACTCTAGAAAAATAGAATAACTTATCATTTGGAATGGAGGGAATACTTCAAAAGAATAATTCTTATGTAAGATGACTTGGTGTGATAGATTGCTTAGTATAGGCTAAAATATTCATATTTATAGGATGATCCTATTCCATATGCACAGAAATAATAAATCCGCACATCCTTTCTTCCTCGCTTGCTTGCCTTCTCTCTCTATAAATTGTTAATTATAAAACCTATCAAGTTTGACTCTTTTTTACATTATACAGCATGGTTACATTAGGGCAGCTCTAGTGTCCAATCAATAAGGACAGCTTCAGCATGGTTATTGAAACTGCTGAAGGGGACACACATGTCACCGTTGATACCTCTACGACGGCGCTAGGAGCTGGAGTCGGTGGGGAAGAAGATGTTCAACAACAGGCTCCGAGTGAAGGCATACCTGAAGAAGGCGTCTCTGTTTCTAACAAGGTGGGGCGAGGCAAAGGGGCACGAAGGCCGAACTAGAAGATAACTAGGCTAGAGTGGGCTAAGTAAGGAAAATGGGCCCAGCGTGGCCTAGGTCGGAGGGAGGCCTCCCTGGCTCCATCTTGCAACGGCAAGGAGAGGAGAGAAGCTTGGACTTGGTTATTCTATTAGAACCAAGCTAGAGGGCTACCACGGCGGTGAGCTCAGCGACTAGCCGAAGTTCGAGACCTTGTATCCACAAATTCTACCGTAATACTATATCGTATCATAGTCCGGTAACATCTGGTATCAGATCCATCAATCTGGACCACCACCACTACCACTATACTCGTTCGCAAGCCATGCTCTTGCTGGAGTAGTATGGGCAAATTCTCGCCCTCCTGACAGAGAACAAGAAGGGGATCTCAGAGTTGAAGGAGGCATGTGGGAGATGAAGGCCGCGAAGGCAGATTTGGACGACTGGAAGCCTACAGTCGATAGCTGTGTCGCGGGCTTGGAGCAGGCCATCAGCGACCTCGGTGACCACTTTGAGCACCTCCTCAACGTCAAACCTGCTTTGGCAATGAAGGAATCACCAATTGAGCATCCCGCACCGAATCTCACGCCGGCATGGAGCACGTTGATGTTAGGTTCCGCTCATCTAGGACTGACCCCGTCCAGGGCGACATTAGGGCCAAGTGGCCACCGTGAAGACAATCGTCACTGGAGTGCCGGACAAGGAGTGGTTTACACCACCCTTGTTCCGCCCCGGTCACGGGTGCGATGAATCCTCATTAATTCACCCAATTCCTTTCAATTTGGAAGATTCCACATCTCATGATCATATGAATTTTCTCCTATTCTTGCTACTACCTTTCCTCAATTTAGTTTTCCCTGATTCAATGGTTCAAATCCTCGGTTGTGTGTTACTTAGTGTGAAACCTACTTTGATGTTTATGCTACCAATCCTCATCTCTGGATTAAACTATCTACCATGAACTTAGTACGATCTGCTACTCTTTGGTTTCAGTCTACTCGAACCTCCATCATTAAAATGAATTGGGATGCCTTTGTACTGGCTGTTACCAATAGGTTTGACAGATGAGCATAACCACCTTCTTAGACACTTTTTCCACATCAAACAAACTGCAACTGTTTCTGAGTATGTAGAACAGTTCATTGATATTGTCCACCAACTTTTACCACATGATCCATCTATTGCTCCCTCAGTTATCACCAATAGATTTGTGGATGGGCTTAGAAAGGATATTAGAACTGTTGTTATGGTTCATAGGCCACAAGATCTAGATGTTGCTAGTTCCCTGGCATTTTTGCAGGAAGAAGCCTCTCCAGATCACTTGGTGAGGAAGAATGGATTGAGTTTGTATCCCAAAAAGAATTCTCAAGAGCAGTCCAAGATCTCTTATGTACCAGTGACTAATCAAGGCCCACCCCGAACACCTGAAGATAAAAAGAAGTTATGAAGGTGCAAGATCTAAAACTAGAGAACACAAGCTATCTGCTTTGAAGTCTTACAGAAGAGGAAAAGGGCTTTGTTACAAATGTGGAGAGAAATGGAGCCCTCGACACAAGTGTCCTGCTCAAGTCTCTGAATGCAATTGAAGAAATTTGGAAGTGGGTTTCTGATGGTGAAGAAACAATATCTCCCTCTACTGAAGAAGGGTCAGACTCCGGTGAGGACCTTATGACTATTTCGATTCAAGCATTAAGTGAAACAGAGGGGATCAAAACCATCGGATTGAGGGTCATCTCAATGGTAAGGAAGTGTTCATGTTAATAGATTTAGGGAGCTCTCACAACTTCATCAATGACCAGCTGGTTGAACTCATCAGTCCTAGCATCCTTTGCCTCAGCTAGTTAAACGGTCGAAAACGTCGAAAACAGACTTACTAAATAGAAACGAAAGCGGTTAGTTCGGTACATTTCTACATTTTAGTAATTAAAGAATACAAAAAATGGTTAAAATGGTTGTGAAACCAATTGAAACTAATAATTTTTTATGTTTGAAAATGGAATCATAATATAGAAAACGAAAGCGGTCGGTTCGGGGTATTTCCGTTCTGTTTTCATCCTTAGTTACAGTACAAGTGGCTAATGGTGAAATCATACAATGCACTCATGAGTTACCTAGACAAATTTGGGGTGTCCAAGGCATTTCTTTCAATACCACTCTAAAGAATATTCCACTAAGTGGTTATGATGTCATTTTGGGCATGGACTGGCTTGAAGCTCACAACCCCATGAAAATCCATTGGGTAGAGAAGTGGCTTGAGTTTCACAGTCATGGACAAGAGGTCAGGCTTTAGGGCTGACATCCCATACTATCATTAGGCCACTAGGGTCTCATTTCCAAGTACATGCCTTGGAAAGAATAGATTCTATACTATATATGGTCCAGATAGAACTAGTCTAGTCAGTCACTTTTGTTGAATCTGATGAGAAAACATTACATGAAGATTTATAGTTTCTACTCAAGCAGTTTGATTCTGTTTTTCAACAACCTCAAGAATTACCCCCTACAAGACATGGTGATCATACTATTCCTTTACTGGAGGGAGCTCAACCTTTCTGTTAAGGCCTTACAGGTATAACCCTACACAAAAAATAGAAATTGAGAATCAGATCAAGGATATGTTATCAAAGGGGTGGATACAAATCAGCACCAGTCCATACTCATCCCCAGCCCTGTTGGTCAGGAAGAAAACAGGAGATTTGAGGCTTTGTGTTGATTATAGGCGTCTCAATGCCTTAACTATTAAAAACAAGTACCCATTGCCACTTATTGGAGAGCTGCTAGAAGAATTACATGGGGCAACTTGATTCACTTCATTAGACTTATGTTCGGGCTTCCAACAAATCAGAATGGCTGAAGGAGAAGAACATAAGATAGCTTTTTAAATTTATAGTGGGCATTATGAGTATAAGGTGATGCCCTATGGAGTCACTGGGGACCAGCTACTTTTCAAGCTATCATGGATACAATCTTGCACCCCTTACTTAGGAAATGTGTTGTTGTCTTCATAGATGACATAATGACTGAACACTTAGATCATATCAAGGTTGTGCTCACTCTGTTACAGAAGCGCCACTTTCATATCAAATTGCCTAAGTGCTCATTTGTTAGTTAAAAGATAGCTAAGCTATTGTGGTCATTTAGTCAGTGCTGAAGGAGTGGCCACTGATCCAACTAAAGTTAGTGAAATCAAAGAATGGCCTCAACCAAATAATGTCAAGGTGCTCAGAAGTTTTCTAGGCATGGCTGATGCACGCGGTTCCAAATTAATGCCGGATAAAAAGGATTTCGGGTATAGTTTTCCTTGCGACGGCCTAGGGCATGGTGGTACTTGTGATATTTCTACTTGGAACGCATTTTATTTGACAGTTTTCTGGATGTTAATTACCATTGGATGGGTTACTTTTTATTGGCATTGGAAACACATTACATTGTGGCAAGGCAATGTTTCATAATTTCATGGATCCTCCACTTATTTGATGGGATGGTTAAGAGATTACCTATGGTTAAACTCTTCACAACTTATTAATGGATATAATCCTTTTGGGATGAATAGTTTATCAGTATGGGCTTGGATGTTCTTATTTGGACATCTTGTCTGGGTTACAGGATTTATGTTCTTAATTTCCTGGCGTGGATATTGGCAGGAATTAATTAAGACTTTAGCATGGGCTCATGAATGCACACCTTTGGCTAATTTAATTCGCTGGAGAGATAAGCCCGTGGCTCTTTCCATTGTGCAAGCAAGATTGGTCGGATTAGCACTACAGGAGGTTTATTCCACAATTTGGTCTCCTTAGTAAGCCCCTGACTGATCTTCTAAAGAAAGGCATGCTATATGTTTGGACATCAGCCAGCCATAGAGGCATCCTTCCAAGCTCTAAAGAAGGCCCTCATATCTGCTCCTGTTTTGGCTTTACTAGGTTTTTCACTGCCATTCATCATAGAGATTGATGCATCAGTCAAAGGCATAGGACCAGTCCTTCAACAAAATGGACATCTCATTGCATATGTCAGTAAAGCCCTAGGAATTAAAGCTCAAGGATTATCAACCTAAGAAAAAGGAGCGTCTAGCTATCCTTATGTCAATAGATCATTGGAGACATTACCTATAGACCTCTCCCTTCATTATTCTTACAAACCAAAAGAATTTGACACATCTTGATGATCAAAAACTCTCTACACCTTGGCAACACAAGGCCCTTACTAAGCTCATGGGTCTAACTTACAAAATCATCTACAAGAAAGGTAGTGACAATAGAGTTGTTAATGCTCTTTCTAGAACCACTTCAACCACAAGTTTTGAGATCTCTGCCATTTTTGTTATCAAACCCCTCTGGCTTCAAGACATCCGGCAAGCTTATGAATCTGATCCCTCTACCAAATAGCTACTTTCAGAACTCTCCATTTCTTCTCCATCTGGATACTATTCTTTACACGATGGACTCAATAAGTACAAGGATAGAATTTGGTGGGTTCCAATTCAGCCCTTCAATCTAAGATATTAGCTTAACTTCGTAGTAGCCCAGTGGGAGGACATTCTAGTTATGAAGTGACCTCTAAAAAGGTGAAACACTTATTTGCTTGGCCAAGGCTGAAACAATTAGTTAAGCAGTATGTGGAGCAATGTACAATCTGTCAGCAAGCTAAATAAAAAAGAGTAGCTTATCCAGGTATGCTAGCTCCTTTACTCATTCCAGAGGGTGCTTGGCAGATGGTTACACTGACTTCATTGAAGGACTGCCTAAATCTACAACTTATAACTGCATTTTGGTGATAGTGGATAAATTTTCTAAATTGCTCACTTCCTGCCATTATCACATCCATTTACAGCAATGCAGGTGGTTGTTACCTTTCTAAACAATGCTTTCAAGCTCCATGGACTTCCCACAGCTATGAACTAGAGATAATTCTTCACCAGTCATGTTTGGTAGGAACTTTTTAAGCTTTTGGGGATTGATCTCAGGATGAGCACGGCCTACCATCCTCAAACTGATGGCCAAACCGAGAGGGTCAATCGATGCCTAGAAACATATATCTTGATGCTTTGTTCATGCGTGTCCCACAAAATGGTCCCAATGGCTAGCACTTGCAGAATACATGTACAACACATCTTTTCACTCATCATTGGGCTAGAGTCCTTTTGTGGTCTTATATGGATATGAACTGAGATACTTTGGCATTGATATCTCTCGAACCTGTCAGCCTCCTGATCTTCAAGATTGGCTAGTAGATAGAGAGCTAATGCAACAGTTAGTGCGTCAACATCTGCTGCGTGCCCAGTCCAAAATGAAAGACCAGGCAGATAAGCATCGCTCTGACCAAGTATTTCAAATCGATGATTTAGTCTATTTGAAGGCTCAACCATATGTGCAGACCTCTTTAGCTCCTCGCTCATCTAACAAGTTGACATTTCATTTCTTTGGCCCCTTCACCATTGTCGAGAAGATTGGCACCTGCTTACCGCCTATCTCTGCCACCACATTGTCATATTCACCCGGTTTTCCACGTCTCCTAGCTAAAAAGGGCAGTACCACCTTCCACAATTGTAAGTGAATTAGCTGATTCTTCACATTAGTTGCAGGTTCCCAAGAGGTTCTTGATCGTTGTCTTCACCGTGACAAAGAAATCATGGTACCACAAGTGCTAGTACATGGTCTTATCTTCCAACAAGCTTGGCAACCTGGGAAGATGAAGCACCACTCCGTCAACAATTTCCACGCGCACCAATTTGGGGACAAGCTAGTTCTCAAGGAAGGAGGGATGTCACCGTCGATACCTCTATGACAGCGCCGGGAGCTGGAGTCGGTGGGGAAGAAGATGTTGAACAACAGGCTCTGGGTGAAGGCGTACCTCAAGAAGGCATCTCTGTTTCTGACAAGGCGAGGCGAGGCAAAAGGGCACGAAGGCTGAACCAGAAGATAACTGGACTGGAGTGGCCGAGTGGGCTAAGTAAGGAAAACGGGCCCTGCATGGCCTAGGTCAGAGGGAGGCCTCCCTGGCTCCTTCGTGTAATGGCAAGGAGAGGAGTGAAGCTTGGACTTGGTCATTCTATTAGAACCGAGCCAGAGGGCTACGACGGCGGCGAGCCCGGCGACAAGCCGGAGGCCGGAGTTCATGACCTTGTATCCACAAATTCTACCATAATACTATATTGAATCATAGTCCGGTACCAACACATAAGTCTCTTGATATGTTCATGCGCTTATATATCCCACTCACTCACACACGTTACAACTATAGCTCTGTGAGCTCATCAAGCAGAATTCAAGATCGATCGTCAAGGCTAACTGCTAGCACATGGGGAATAATAAGAAACAGGCAAGAAATGCAAGCGGCGGTTGTGCTCATGAGAAAACTTGTGAGATCCATCATATCTCCTGCCGATGCCGACGAGTCATCGTGTCCTGGGCCACCACACGGTGGGCAACCATTATTCCGGTGGACACAAACAGAAAGGGAAGGCAACGAAGACACCGTACTAGCTGGTCCCGGACGCTAATCCTGTCCTGGCCCTATTTGATACGATATACAAAGGTTAAGGTCCGGAAAGGAAGTCCATGGCCGATATAATCCGATTCCACTTGGACAGTGTCAGCAATCCTAGAGAAGGCCAAGCTGTGACCGACAATGAGGACACGCACGGTAACAACAACGAAGATGGGCCAAGGCGCGGTACCAGGGAGCGACGGCCCAACACGAGGACCCAAGGCCCAGAGTGGGCGTGAAGAAGATGCCAGCTGCCGGAGAGCCGAAGCCATCTAGTATAAGTTCTGCCAGCCAGTGAGGGGAAAATTAAGAAAAGATATGAACAAACTTCTGTAATCTAGCACCCTTCTATTCTATGTTCGTCCGAATCTGAACTATCCTTGCTTGCTGCTCCTGGTTCTACTCCATCTATATGCTGGTACTAACATCTGGTATCAGGTTTTCTCGATCCGTTCCCTCTTCCGCCTCTGATTTCTTCCGTATCTGATTCCTTGATCCGCATCTCTGATTCGTCGATCCGTTGAGCACAGGGAACAGTCTCGGGTTGTAGAGATTGAACCGATCCAATTCGGTTCTAATCTCCATAATTCCCAGACACACCAGTGTTTCGGATCGCCGTTTGCGCTGGCTCAACGCCCGCCGCCACCGCCACACCCGCACTTCACTCGCTTCGCACGGAGCCGAGGCGCCATGAATCCTGAATCGAAGATGCTCCTCGATGAGATGCACCGCCTCTTCTCCGAGCAGAAGAACCAAATCGAGTCCCGGTTCGCTGAGGCCGACCGCAAGCTCGACCTCCGCTTCGCTGACAGCAATGCTAAGCTGGAACAGCGGTTCACGGCCATCGACGATTCCATCACCAAACGCATCAAATGAGGTCGACGACGCATTCAACAAGCGATTCTCTGAATCGGACCTCGATTGGGAATGCCGCATCACCGATTCGGAGGTTCGCCAGCTCTCGCTCATCACCGCATCGGAGAAGCGTCAAGACGACCGCGTCGACATCATCACGAAGGCAACCAGTGACTTACAGAGCTGGCGCCAGGAGTCTGAGGGCGCGGTACATGATCTCAAGCTCAAGGTGGACAAGCTCACTCGCTACTGGGATCGATCGGTCCTCGACAACGCTACGGCGTCGATAGGCCTAATCTCCCTATCACCACCTACGTTGGAGCAGGCCGCAGCGTGTCCTTCTACGGGTTCATCGGCTGCTCGGCCCAGCGGGCACCACGATGCATCGACTACACGGGTGGATGGTGTTGGGGGAAATCTCTCCCAACCCCATTCCCCGGCCAATGGTATGGCCCTAATTCCACCACCCTCTACTGCTTCCTTGTATCATGGTGCTGCTTATGATAATCAGCCTCGTGACCAATATCCTGAAAACCACCACGCTGACAATGGTAGATTGCCTAAGATGAATTTTCCTATCTATGAGGGCGAGTATACTAGATTGTGGGTTCAGCAAGCTGAGGATTACTTTGAGATGTATGATGTTCCGCCTCGTCGCTGGGTTAAGGTCTCACGCATGCATTTCAGGGGGGCTGCTGCGCGGTGGATTGAGTCCATTTCATATCCTGACCGCATTCCCTGGCCATACTTTTGCAAACAACTCCATGATCACTTCGGTCGCGACCAACGCGATCGACTGTTGCGCCAAATGTTCCGTATCCACCAAACAACCACTGTCACCGACTATGTTGAACGCTTCTCCACCCTCTTTGATCAGCTAAAATCCTATGAACCCAACCCTGACCTTTACTATTACACAACCCGTTTTGTTGATGGTCTACGAGCTGATATTCGCAGTGTGGTTACTATGCAACGTCCATCTACTCTCGATACTGCGTACGTCCTTGCTCTGTTACAGGAGGAGGTGGCGGAATCAGCTACCAAAAGTGAATTCCATGCATTCGAACGTGGAGCAAGCCACAAGCATCAGTTCCGTCAGGCTCTTCCGAAGCAGCCACTACAAGCCGGAGCCGACAAGCCGTTGGTCAAGGCGACACCTCAAGCCTCTGATGACAAACTCTCAGCACTACGCAACTACAGACATGCCAGAGGGTTGTGTGATTTTTGTGCAGAGAAGTGGTTCAAGGGCCACAAATGTGCTCCTACTATTCCACTGCACGCCATGCAAGAGATTTGGGACCTATTGCAGCTGGAAACTATGCCTGATCCATCAGTGGAGATGACTGACACTCCTGACACTTCACCGGAGCATTTGTTTCTGGCATTGTCGCATGAAGCTCAAATGGGGTCACAGGGCCAAAGAACTATCCAGTTTTGGGGTTCTATATATGGCATTCTTGTTATAGTGTTGGTGGATTCCGGAAGTTCAGCATCGTTCCTCGTTGTTTCCGTGGCTGCTCAGCTCCCTCATCTACACCGATCACCAGTGCAAGCTTCTGTCAAAATCACTAATGGGCAAGTGTTACAGTGTTCAGCAGCTATACTGGGGTGTCAGTTTTCATTGGGGGGACATTTTTTTCAGCATGATCTTCGCATTCTGCCTCTTGATTCATATGACTTAATATTGGGTATGGATTGGCTGGAATTATATAGTCCGATGGAAGTTCATTGGCAAGCCAAATGGATGTCGTTGCCCATCAATGGTGAATCAGTTCTCCTGCAAGGATTGATAGCTCCATCGGATGCTGATGTGGTGGTTCAGCTATTGTCAGTTGAGCTGCAGCCAAACCAGGAAACTCAAGCTGAGTTGCCCTCCGACATTACAAGCATTTTGGCTGAATTTCCTCAAGTGTTCACAGTACCATCCTATTTGCCACCAAAACGGGCCTGCGATCATGCCATTCCATTAATCAATGGGGCAACTCCGGTGAACATTCGTGCATACCGCTATCCACCAAGCCTCAAGGATGAGATTGAGCGTCAGGTGAACACTATGTTAGACCAAGGACTGATACAGCCTAGCAAATCTCCTTTTTCTTCCCCAGTGTTGCTAGTCCGTAAGAAAGATGGATCCTGGCGCTTTTGCGTCGATTACAGGTATCTGAATGCCATGACAGTAAAGTCTGTGTATCCCATTCCTGTGTTCGAGCAACTCGTGGATGAACTGGGATCGACTGCTTGGTTCTCTATCATGGATCTCCATTCCGGATATCACCAGATTAGATTACAGCCGGGTGAGGAATACAAAACAGCTTTTTGCACTCATGTTGGGCACTTTGAATTCTGTGTTGTGCCATTTGGAGCCACGGGTGCGCCAGCGACGTTTCAAGGGGCCATGAATTCCACACTAGCTCCACTGCTACGGTGCTGTGCGCTCGTTTTCTTTGATGACATATTAATTTACAGCTCGACTTATGAAGAACACCTTCAGCATTTGCAACAGGTGCTTACTCTGTTGGCCAAAGATCAATGGGTGGTTAAGCTAAAGAAATGTCGATTTGCCCAGCAAGAAATCCATTACCTTGGTCACATTCTGAGCGCACAAGGGGTACGTACTGATCCTGAAAAAGTGTCAGCAGTCATGCAGTGGCCAACTCCAACTACTGTGCGCGAGCTGCGGGGGTTTCCTGGGCCTCGCTGGATTTTACCGAAGATTTGTACGACACTTCTTCATCTTAGCCAAGCCTCTGACATAGTTGCTCAAAAATCATCAGCTATTTGTCTAGACCGAAGAACACCAGAAAGCTTTTGAAGCATTACAACAGGCACTTTGCTCGGCTCCGGTACTGGGAATCCCAAACTTCGCCAAAGCCTTTTGTATCGAGACCGACGCCTGTCAGTCTAGGGTGGGCGCAGTACTACTACAAGATGGTCATCCTCTAGCATATGTCAGCAAGCCTCTTGGCCCAAAAACTCAGGGTCTGTCAATTTATGAAAAAGAGTACCTAGCAATACTAATCGCGGTGGAGCACTGGCGTTCCTATTTGCAGCTTGCTGAGTTTACTATTTTCACTGATCGGAAGTCTCTGACACACCTCAATGACTAGCGGCTCCATACGGTATGGCAACAAAGGGTGTTTACCAAATTACTCGGCCTTCGTTACCGCATTGTCTACAAGAAGGGCACTGAGAATAGCGCCGCCGATGCTCTCTCTCGGCGCCATCATGACAGCGGAGTTTGTTGTGCAATTTCAGTGGCTACTCCACAGTGGTGTTCAGACATCGTGGAAGGCTACCGTTCTGATCCACAGGCCCAAGTCCTCATTACCAAGTTGTCGGTAAAACCAAATGAGCCTTCACAGTTCTCGTTCCAGGATGGTTTCATTCGCTTCCAAAAGCGCATCTGGGTAGTAACAACCCAAAACTGCAACAACAATTGATTGCTGCTTTCCACAGCTCACCTCTTGGTGGGCACCCAGGGATTCCTGCCACCACCAAGCGCCTTCGAGATCTTTTTTCCTGGCCGGGTCTCAAGCATCATGTTGACCAATTTGTTCGCAGCTGCCCCACCTGTCAGCAAGCTAAGGTCGAACGGGTCAAATACCCAGGTCTCCTACAGCCCTTGAAAACTCCAGAAACAGCATGGCAGGTGATTTCATTAGACTTTGTGGAAGGGTTGCCGACATCACATGGGTATGACTGTATCCTAGTTGTTGTTGATCTTTTTTCTAAGTACAGTCATTTCATCGGCCTCAAGCATCCGTTCATAGCTTTATCTGTTGCTAAACAATTCATGTTGCACATTTACAAGTTACATGGACTGCCCTCGGCCATTGTGTCTGATCGAGACCGTATCTTTACGAGTCAGCTGTGGCGTGAGTTGTTCAAGTTGGCAGGTGTGGAGCTCCGCATGAGTTCGGCATACCATCCTCAGTCGGATGGCCAGACTGAGCGAGTAAACCAGTGTATGGAAGTTTTCTTAAGATGTTTTGCTAATGCAGCACCATCTAAATGGTATGAGTACCTCCATCTGGCAGAATTTTGGGATAATACTACCTGGCACTCCTCTCTGAAGCAGTCGCTATTCTTCGTCTTGTAAGGACAGTCACCACGCCAGTTGGGCCTCGATTCTGCTTCTGCTTGCTCAGTTGCATCCTTGGACGAGTGGCTGACACAGAAAGCTACAATGCAATCTCTTATTCAACAGCACCTGGCTCGGGCACAAAACCGGATGAAAATGCAAGCTAACCAGAACCGGACTGAGCGGTCTTTTGATATTGGTGCCTGGGTTTATGTGAAACTTCAGCCGTATGTGCAGACGTCTGTAGCTTCACGAGCAAGCCAGAAACTATCCTTCAGATTCTTTGGCCCATATCAAATTATGGACAAGATCGGCTCAGTTGCTTATAAGTTGAAATTGTCACCATCATCCTCGATTCATCCGGTCTTCCATGTGCCGTTGCGCATTCTTCAGAAGCGGGTGGCTACATCAGGTGTTGAAATTCGTCTCCAAGCACTTATTCAGTGGTCTGGATTGCCACCAGCCCTGGCAACATGGGAGGACGTGGAAGCTTTGCGGCAACGTTTCCCTCGCGCGCCAGCTTGGGGGCAAGCTGGTTCTCATCCAGGGGAGGATGTCAGCAATCCTAGAGAAGGCCAAGCTGTGACCGACAATGAGGACACGCACGGTAACAGCAACGAAGATGGGCCAAGGCGCGGTACCAGGCAGTGACGGCCCAACACGAGGACCCAAGGCCTAGAGTGGGCGTGAAGAAGATGCCAGCTGCCGGAGAGCCGAAGCCATCTAGTATAAGTTCCGCCAGCCAGTGAGGGGAAAATTAAGAAAAGATATGAATAAACTTCTGTAATCTAGCACTCTTCTGTTCTATGTTCGTCCGAATCTGAACTATCCTGGCTTGCTGCTCCTGGTTCTACTCCATCTATATGCTGGTACTAACAGACAGTTACGTAGTTAGTCCTGTCCGGCTGTCCGCACCGAGAACGCAGGACCTTTTTCTTATATATTGCATGCTTGTTTCGAGCGCAGCTGCGGCACGATCGACCCTCTCGCCTTGGTCGGCACGGATACGGGATACTCACCATACGACATGGCCGGCGACGACACGACGCCAGATCCGTTGTTCAAGTACGTCCCGCGTCGGCCGAGGAGCGCCGCCTCGGCGTACGCCGCGCGGCCGCGCGAGGAGCCCGATGGTAAGAGACCTTCGTCGACCGTCGGCGATGCCGAGATCGTTCCCGGGGCCGAGAAGAAGCATCGTCTGTTTCCCATCCTGGAGCCGGAGGACGCAACAAGGTAAAGAAGGCCCGAACGATCGTCGTCCCTGTCGGAGCCTGATGGTGGTGGTGCAATAAAGGCGACCGAGGAACAGACTCGTGGGTCAGGTAAGGTGCCGGACGACGTGCCGTCGTCCTTGCCGGAACCTGATGGTGTGCTGTTGGTGCAAAGGATGGTGGTGTTGGTGCAAAGGCAGCCGAGGAACCGTATTCATCAGAGCTGGATGATCGTGCCTCGAGCGACGAGGTGACCGCACCATCGTCGTTGGCCGCCGATGGAATGGAGGAGGAGCAAAAGGCCGGTGCGCTAATGGTAATGGTACTGGAGGTGGAGGCGGCCACACAATAATCGTTGGACTCGGACGCCGGTGGTGCGGCAAACGAGGTTACCAAGTATGAGTTCGAGGCCGCACAAGGGCTAGTGATGTTATCTGAAGCTAATAGGGAGCCCCGTGGATATATTGATTGATTTGGTGTATAGCATTCTTGTACTCCATCTCTACATACGGCAAATCGAAACTATGCTACTGTAAAGTGTGGGTTACAGCATCATGGGTTTAGGACTTTTAGACTGTCCCTTTACCTGGTTTTGTATTTTGGCCAACGTTACGAGAACAGCTCATATTTGTTAGAGACTACAGATCAAAATTCGGGTGTCAGCAAGAACATCTCACCAAAATTCCATGAAGACCAAGAATCGCCGATCGGGTGCTAGTATAGTGAGATATTGACAGAAAAAACAAATGAATAGCGGGATTTGAATGAATGGGCCTAGGTCTCCAATGGGCCTTAAAGGGAATTCTGGGCTGATATACCCGAGCTGACTTATGAAACGTGAACAATTTTTGTACCAAAAAAAAGACATTTTATCAGATTAATTTACAAGATCATCATCCCATATAAATAAGGTATATGCACATATGCCAGTGCTTCGATAACATGATACATTCCTGACATAAATCCATAATTTAAAGGACAATTAAATACATTCGTAAACAGAAAGCCTAGCTTCATGAACATATATTGTAAGATATATCTATATTTATACCTAATATTAAAGAAGCAAAATTTCTTTCTACCCATTTTTTTCGTCATGCCCTTCCTTAACTAACTTTGTGAATGTGAAAACGTCCAGACACATCTACACCTCCTACTATTTTGTTACATGAATATAGGTTTCTTATAAGGTAACTTAAATAGGAATCCTAATCTAAATAGACTCTTTCTGTCATACGAGACTTCTGGCCTAGAATAGCCTGATCGAATAGGAATCCTACTCGAAATAAAAATAGAAAAGAAAATAAAATTAAAAAGTAATAAGCAATTATAAATTAGACAAAGCTATTTTTTTATGATCACGGGAATTGATCTTCGTCATCGCGTGCAGCTCATGGTTCAGCTTTTGCGGCCAGTTCCACGCCTGTTAATTAAGAGCAAAAAAAAAAAACATTCTTCATCTTCTATTGTCCGTCTAATTCGACTCCGACAATTTTCCCCCTTTGTAATTTTCTAAGGCTACATGGACGATTGTTCTGAGTGTTGCCTTATGTCGTTGTCCTTTTTTTCATCTTGGCAAAATCTTAAACGGACTCACGTCCAATTTGCTCTCTCACCAGGCCATTTATTTCGATTGAACTCATGTTCATTTTACTCACCCGTTGTTGTTTTCCATCAAGGCCGATTTTTTATTTTGTTTCTTAGGGTCATATATGCCGATTTTTCAGTTTTGTTTTCACGATTTTTTGAACCATTTTTATCCCGTTCCAAACAAGGACCTTGACTCTTTCCTAAGAAGCAAAGATTCCTATCACTAAGTTAGTGATGTATTTTTATCTGGGGAGCGTATGCTATGGAAACTAACTTCTTGTGGAAACTATGGAAACTTCAATCAAGTCCACAGGATTCTAATCCGATGACCTCAGCTGAAGGTAGGTTGTGCTTCATCTGAGATCATCGGATTAGAATCTTGGTGGGAGGGTTTAAGTGAATAAATGACCCACCTTTGTCTGAGATCATCGGATTAGAATCATGTGGACTTAGATTAAAGTTTCCATAGTTTCCACAAGAAGCTACTTTCCATAGCATACACTCTCTTTTATCTGATTAGGAATAAAACTTCTCATAGTGAAACATGGTTCAGTCGATGGTCCAATTTATCAAACAGCGAGTTAAGGTCTTACATACGATATTTGTTGTCCAATCTAGCCTAAATAACCAAAATAGTCACCACGTATAAAGAAAGACCCATTCTTGATACATTGATAAATAGCTAACTTGATAGGAGGTAGAACAACTCGCATCTAGCAATGATACGGCGTATTGGCTCATGTTGCAATGTATGAGCACATTTGCTAGTAAACTATAAACAGCCATTAGCCCAAAGTCACAATAAGCAGCAGATAACCAAGTTCACCTTGAGCTTTCAATTGAAGCAAAAGACAACATGAACGTCACTGCAAAGACAAAAAGTTAAATAGAACCATGCCATTATAAACTCCGCCACTCTCATCTAATAGGGTAGGTTCTATTACAATTTATCAAGAATTTGAAATATACTATTTTGTACGCCTGCGGGCTATTTGGACCCACCAGCAAAGCTATTATGTTCTCGAATGGACCTAAATGCAACTTTCTTCTAACCCCTCGGATACAAATTATAAAACGTTGAGCAAAAGAACCCCTCGGATACAAATTATAAAACGTTGAGCAAAAGCTATGAATCTCGAAAAGGCAAAACGTCTTAAAATTTCGAACGAAGGGAGTACCTCTGTTCCTTCTTGATCTACGCATAGTAGCAATGGTAGATGACATGCCTAGGCAGCGCGGGGTTGGTGCCCCTAGTCGGCCTCCCACCTCGCCCTCTTGGTCCTCAACGCCGCTGCCCTTGGGCAACCTCCGAGCTCGCCTCACGCTCGCCATCAAGTTCAGCCAAGAAGACAAGTGAGTCCATGGTCACAACATGTACACCATCCACCACCAACCTTGCCCCCGCCTCCAGCTTCGGCTCTGGTGCCTTCCCCAAGCGCACCGTTGAAAGCCCCAGTCTCGGTCTGCCACGGTGGCATGACCGGACACTGGGACTGGACGCAGGGCTGGCGTTCAGTCACTCGGCCCAGAGAGGGTGCAGTGCACGGCGTCGATCGAACGTTGGGAATGTGGCGCGACCGGACGCGCAGGGGGTGCGTCAGGTCACAGCTGACGTACGCTGACGTAGTTTCTTCACGCAAGCGCAGTGAGGACCGGACGTAGGGGTAAGTCCGGTCACCATAGACCAGACGCGTCCGGTCGTTTAAAACCAGCTCTGGAACCTCCCTATACTTGACCTGATGCTCGGGGTTTGAGAGTCCGGTCACACTTAAGTACACGAGTGATCAGCTAGTGACCGTTGGAGATGAACGGGCAAGGTTCAAAGGGACTCCACGTGGACGCCATCCGTGGATTGGACGTTGCTGACCGGACGCGCAGGGGGTGCGTCAGGTCACAGCTGATGTACGCTGACGTAGTTTCTTCACGCAAGCGCAGTGAGGACCGGACATAGGGGTAAGTCTGGTCACCACAGACCAGACGCGTCCGGTCGTTTAAAACCAGCTCTAGAACCTCCCTGTACTTGACCTGACGCTCAGGGTTTGAGAGTCCGGTCACACTTAAGTACGCGAGTGATCAGCTAGTGACCGTTGGAGATGAACGGGTAAGGTTCAAAGGGACGCCACGTGGACGCCATCCGTGGATTGGACGTTGTTGATCGGACGCTGGGGTGCGTCCGGTCAGGCGAGTCCGATCAGGCCTACGCAGAGCAATGGCTCTATTTGTTTGAGTGGCTTTATAAATAGTTCTTGGCTGGCTTAGGGCTCACTCTCTTGGCACTTTGACATACTTGATATCCTTGTAAGCCTAAGCAAACACCTCCCACTCATCTCCATCATTGATTCATCATCATAGTGAGATTGTGAGGGATTCCTAGTGTATTTGCTTGAATGATTGCATCTAGTGGCACTTGGGGATTGCTGTGGCTGCGGATTTCTCGTTACTCTTGGTGATTTCCACCACCTAGATGGCTTGGAGCAGCGGAGGAGCATTGGCACGAGTTGGTGATTGTTCGTGGCCATCTCCCGGTGATTTGTGAGGGGTCTTGTACCTTTCCCAGCGGAGAGCCAAAAGGTAACTCTAGTGGATTGCTCGTGTCATTGAGTTACCTCACTTTGTAGGTAGGTTCTTGCGGTGCAAGTGTTGGCTAGGTGTGTGATACTATTAGCCGCCGAACCACTAAGTGTTGGTCGACACAACAGGGACTAGCATGTCGGCAAGCACGTGAACCTCGGGAGAAAAATCTTATGTTTATTGTGATTGGAATTCTCCTGGTGATTGATTGGATAGGTTCATATCTCTTGCCACGGCGGTACAATCTTCCTACACACTCTTGTATTTACTTTGTTTATATTATTGCCTAGTCAAGCTCTTTAGTGTAGTTAGTCTTTGAGAGCTTGTTAGTTTGATTAGTGAGGCTCTTTAGTTAGTCTTTCAGAGCTCACTAACTTAGAGAGTAGTGACTTAGCCTTTTGTGAACCTAGAGATCATAATAACTAGAATTGTTGGAATAGGTGACCTACAACCCTTGTAGAGCTAGAGCAAAATTGCATTTCGCTATTTAGGTTTCTAACCTTGTGCTCTAGTGATTTTGTAGAAAATTTTAATAGGTTATTCACCCCCTCTAACCATTTAGGACCTTTCAACCGTTGCCTCTTTGATCGTCACCGCATCCATGGTATCCAACCCTGATGCGATCCAGACTTTCTAGGTAACATGATGTTCGTTGTTCATTTGCTTAGAAAGATACTAATTAAGCTCAAGTTTCATTTAGGTTTGAGATAATTTAGTTAACTTGACTTAATTAACCTTATTTTATTCTTCGTAAAGAAAATATGGACTGGCTTATTATTTGTGTGAATTAATTATTACTCAAGTATAGTGGAGGTAAACACATCTTTTTATTAATCATTAAGTTAATTGAACAACACAAGAAGATTGCATATTACAATTATAAAGCAAAGACATCATTGCGAAAAAAACAAGTTGGAGGTGCTTATACCTGACATTTAGCATTTACTTACATACTAAGGTGCTTATTAATAGTCAATACTCCAATAAATTATTATCGTAAAAGAAAGTGTTCACTAATGAAATCAGGCATGTATTTCGTTAAGTGCTTTACTGACCATTTAAGGCAGATAGGTGCCTTAGGGTAGATTGAATGTGATGATCTAGCCTTGCTTAAAGAGGTATTAATTACTATTACCCTAGAACAAGATTAGGCTGTGCAGTAGATGCCCGGGTTGCTCCATAGAGACCATCCTCACTAAACCTTTTTTTCGTTTCAACCCATGTGCTACTGATCAGCGGGCGGGATGCGCAAACCTTCTGGGTTGCCGTAATTTTTTTCTGTGAAAAACTAGGTTGCCTTCGGACACACCTTTTATATCTGTTGTCGAACCTTTCAAAAAAAATCTTGTACGCGAATACTTGGTTTGATTCGTAGTACTATACTCCATTTGTTATATACTTGTCGGTGTTCGGGCCCGTGAGGGTCCTAAGCTAACGAGTGAATTTGTGCTGCGTGTCCCTAACCTGGATGGTGATGAAAAGAGAATACACGGGGGGTTTATCCTGGTTCGGGCGAAAGAAGGCCCTACATCCAGCGGGGGAGAGAAGTATTGTATTTCCTTGCACCTAAGTGCTTGCGTAGGGGTTACAAGCTGTGAGAGAGGAAGCCGATCCTAGGTCTCAGAGAGAAAGAGAGAGAGTACAAAGGAGATTGCTTGAGAGGTTGATCTTCTACGGTGGGATGATGACTTGTTTTGCCTTGTCTCTCCCCCCTTTCGTAGAGTCCCCTGCCTTCCCTTTTATAGGGTCAAGAGGAGGCAGAGACGCCGGGGGATGCCTTAGAAGTGAAGTTTTGTCGAGCGTTGTGGAAGATGTTGTAGCGACGTGCTCCAGGAATGGCCGGCCATCCCTAGACACCATGGTGACGTAAATGATGAGACGGTGAAAAGATCCCGGGTCCTATGGCGTGCAGGCCTTGCTTCTTTGTTGACCGGCGGTTAGTCGAGGCCGGGTCGAGGCTGGGTCGAGGTGGGTTGATGAGGAATGGATAAGGCCGAGCCTCGGGAATTTCGGGGTACGACACTTGTCGCATATTGCCTCGAGGTGGATCAGTGGCGGAACAGTGCCTGGCATGGCATGTACAGTGATAGGTTTTCACCGCCCATCCTAGGATGGGCAGTAAAAAGTGGGATTTGACACTAGTACTGCTTCCATACTGGTATCGCTGTAGCCATGGGGGTAGGAAGTGGTTGGCGGTTGCATTAAATGCTTTGACTTTTGTTTGAGAGTTGGTGAGCGAGGCGGGTCAACCGCCTCGACCCAGGGTCATACGAGTCGGAGACTTCCCCGTGGTCGAGGCGTTCTGTCGAGCAAGCCTCGTGCGAGTCAAAACGTGGTCGAGGCGTTCTGCGCGTGGTTTTGGCTCGTTCTGCCCTTGTGGTGGAGCCTTTGGCGTGGTTTCCTCAGGGGTTTGTCTTTTTTAGTCGTTGAGTGTGGGTACCCCTTGTTTAGGTGTCCGACAGTAGCCCCCGAGCCTTTGTGTGAGTGTGGTTACTCTTGCAGAGGCTCAGTGAGTCATGAACTGGAGTCGTAGCGTCGTAGCTCTTCCGGTGGGTGCGTGCGAGCGCACCCATCGGGTGTAGCCCCCGAGGCCTCGGTGGAGTGTTTTGACTCCTCCGAGGTCTTTAGTGCATTATATCGAGGAGTGCTCCCATGTTCGAGCTCCCGTGGCGTGCTCGGTCCTCTTTCATTTGGGGCTAGCTTTTTGTGGTCGAGTCCCTAAGCCTCGTGTGCACGAGGTCGATCAGGGTCTTGCTCGTCTTTATCGTATGACCCTCACGCACCTTTTAGGAAAGGAGGAGGGGTGGGGAACGTCGTACTACCCTCGACGGGCGAGTTCTGATGCTCTCCAGTGAGCTGTTAGCAGGGAATTCGAGTGGGAGCCCGTGCCCCATTCGGTAGGGGTCTGCTAGCAGCTGCGGGGGCGCTCTCCAAAAATGCCAAAGAGTAGTCTTGTGGATCTCGGTTCCATGCGATAGGATCAGAGGGCTCGATGCCTCCCTCCGAGGGGATTCCACCGTCGACCTCTCTTCTAGCCTCGAATACGTCTGGGGGCATCTTGAGAGAGTGGCTCGAGCCCTGGCCTTGTATGGACACCTCCCTAGTTGTCCCTGACTTTGTTACTCGAGGGCAGCTGTCGAACCCCGGTCGAGGGCCAGCTTTCGAGCCCTCAAGGTTTATAGTGGGCTCGGAGCCCGTTATCCATTCGTCTGGAAATATCCATTTGCGGATCCCCTTCTAGCCCGTTGGGGCGTGTCTTTTTAGGAGGAGAAGCGAGAACAACGTGGTAGTGGGCGGTGTGGTGCGATGGTTGTGGAATGAACGACGGACACGTGCCCTTGCCTGCAGGTTTCGAGGGGGCGATTAGGTAAGGATATTAAATGTGGGAACTGTTCCTACCTTTTTGCCAGATCCATCCATTGGTCTTTCGCTGAGGTATAAGTACAGAGTTCAGGGTTCCGTATGCCCTCCACAAGCCATTTGCAATTGCCCCTTTCTCCTTGTGCGCTCTTCAACCATTCTTCGCCACCGCCATCATCCCTTCCCTTGTCGCCGCCGCATGCTGATCTCGACACCTATGGCAGGAAAGAGCCAGATCCTTCCCGCGGACACGTGGGTCCGTTCCTTGGTGACGGAGAGGAAGCTGGAGGAGTTAGTTCATGACGGTCTTCTGCGACCGAGGGCGAGCTAAAGCCAGCTGGAGTGGAGGGTGCCGCCGTTCGACCACCGGGAGTCGGCGCCTCCGGAGGGCTACGTGGTGAGCTTCATCGCTTTCCACGAGAGGGGGCTTGGGATGCTGCCGAGCCGGTTCATGCGGGCGCTTCTCCACTACTACAAGGTGGAGCTTCATCATCTTGCCCCCAACTCCATCTCGTAGGCCGCCATCTTTGCGGCGGTCTGTGAGGGGTATTTGGGGATGGAGCCGCACTGGAACCTATGGCTTCATCTTTTCAAGGCAGAGCATTTCACCAAGAAGGCGGGTGAGCGAGGAGTGCGGCGTGCGGTGCATGCAGGGAGCTGCACCCTTCAAGTCCGAGCAGGTCAAGGCAAGCTCTACATCCCGGCATAGCTCATCTCGTTGAACAGCGGGTGGCACGACGGGTGGTTCTACCTGCGCAACGACGACGACCGCCTGCCGAAGTTCTCTGGCCGGGTCCTGATGTCGCGCGAGGACAATTGGACATACGATGTTGTCGAGGAAGAGAAGCCGAAGCTGCAGCCGCTGCTCGACGCGCTAAGGAGGCTTCGACAGCGCGGATTGACCGCGGAGATGGTGGCCGCTGCGTTACACCATCGGAGAGTGCTGTCGCTGATGCAGCGCCGACTCCGGATCGACGAGATGACGCCAGAGGTCTCGTTGGAGGGGAGTCGGATGTCGCACGAGACCCTCCCCCTCAACGAGGTTGCTCGGCGCGCGCGGTGGATGGTGGGCAGCTTCAAGCAGGAGGACATCGACAGGGACCCGATGCAACCAACCTAGGGTTTCGAGCCTCTGGTAAGCGTCATTTTGCTAGCCTCGAGTCCTTTTGCTTCCTAGTTCTCTCGACTAAGTCCGTCGAGGCTTCCATGTAGGATCTGTCGGTGGTCAAGGACTCGCGGCTGCCGGTTCTGGAGGATCGCGCTGCTCGAGACGCGAGACGCCTCTCGGTGGCTCAGAAGAAGGGAGAGAAGGATGCCACGAAGAAGCGTCAGGTCAGGAAGGCCCTCGAGCGTGAGGCGTTGAATAAGCGCTGTCGCCAGCAGAGTCTCGAGGGTCTCCCCATCGAGGAATCCCCCTCTGAGACGGTCTCAGGGGAGGATGAGGATAGCGACGACGATGACACCGGGTCGCGGTACGACACTATGACTTTTCTGGCGCATCTCCCCGATGTGCGGCCCCTGCTGGAGCCTATTGGCGGGGGGTCGACCTCCCAAGCATCGAGGGCAGTCTCGACGCCCGTCGAGGGGGAGGGAGAGCCAACGGAAGGAAGCACCCAGGAGGGGCCTTCAGAGAGGGGATCTGCCTCGGCTGGGGTCCCTCAAGGGAGGTTTGTGGCGCCGCGCCCGCGAGTCCAATCGCCTTGGACTTCGTCGACGGGTGGAACAGCAACGTCGGCGTCTGAGGCCAAGGCGGCGTCGTCGGGCATGAGGACTCGAGGCCAGATAGCCTCATTAGTGCAAAGGACCTCAGGGGCCCTATCAGCCCAGGCTCCATGGGGCACCAGGCCGACCAGAGGCTCGACGGAGGGGCCCTCGCAGAAGCCATCGGGTGGCTCGGGGAAGCTAGAGTCAAGGCCCCTGATTCCCCTATCTAGGTAAGTGCCTCACCTTTCCTTTTTGACAAAGTCATCTCACTTTTTGTTCTGACGTGGTTGTTCACTACTCAGCTATAAGCGCAAGGTGGAGCTCACGGCTATGACTCCCATCAAGGCGCTCAAGTCTGGTGCCGCCCTAATGATGCGGACGCCTGGCAACGATGTCACCTGGGTCGCAAGGTACCAGGCTGCCACGGAGCTGCTCAAGACGAAGGAGGCTACCACCAAGGCGGGTGCAAGCGCTCAGGAGGTCGCCGGAGTCGGTGACGCCACGCGGGAGCCAGAGCTGGTCGAGGCAGGTCCGGGCGGTGCCAGGCTCGACGTGCCTGGTGTTGGTGGGCCAGAGCCTGGGTCTACCGTGAGGACCCATGCGACCGTCGAGGCCGGTGAGGCCGAGACATCCGTCCACAATGCGGGGCAGGCGGATGTTGAAGAGTCAAGAGAGGTGGTGGAAGCCCCACCGGATGCAGGGAAAGAGGCGCCAGCAGGGAGGAGCAGGCGGCTGAGGCGAAACGGGGGGTGGTCGTGCCACCGCCCAACGTGCAGGCAGTGGCACCAACAGACGAGAGGCTAGCGCCGCCCCAAGGGTCGACTCTGGCTATAATTGATCTCACCATCGATGACCCTCCTTCCGACAAGGGGAAGCAGAAAGCGGACGTCGAGATGGTCGATGCCCCGGATCGACCCGGTGCTTCCGTAACATCGGGAGACGACGTGGCCGAGGCGTCTACCAGGTGGCCCGATTTCGCGGGGCTGGTGCTTCACGGGCGGAGGAGGAGCTCCCACACTGGGGTCGATCGACCCTCAAGTTCAGGGATGCATCTAACCCTAACGCCGAGCCCTTCTTCGCCCTTGATGACAAGGATGAAGTGCAGCACTAGGAGTATGTCGAGGGACTCCGTAAGCACTCCGTGCAGTCTCTGCGGATGGTTGCGAACACCTTGGTGTGGGGTATGTCGGAGGCTTTTGAGGTGAGTCATGTCTGTTTGTTTTTTCTAGCATATATCCCCCTTTTATCCTTGGTTCTGACCTTAAGCTTAACTATGGTCAGGAACTTAAGGAGCGATCTCGCCGCAAGTCGCTCTTCATTCATCATGAGAGCGGCGTATGGGCGGCACTTACTCATCAACGGGCTCTAGCCGAGGAAGTCAACAAGCGGCTATCCAAGAAGATCATCGAAGTGGACGAGCTTCGCGTCGTCCATGCATCGGTCAGGGAGGAGGCGGCGCAGGCTCGAGGAGGTCGAGGCCGAGGCCAAGGCACGTGAAGATGTGGCCAAGGCTTGGGAGGAGGCGGCCAAGGCCCATGAGGACCTTGCGCCGCTATTAGCGCGCGTGAAGGAGCTCGAGGAGGGCGTCACCCTAGTCAGCGGCCAGCGCGACGCCCTTAACGTTCAGATCAGGATGGCGTCCACTCGCGTTGGGACCCTGGAGAATGAGGTTGTGATGTTGAAGGGGATGGTTCGAGAGAGGGATGAGGCTCTGTCGGGCACCGTTCGGGAGATCGAGACGTTGAGGGCAGCGGTCCGCGACAAGGACGAGGCTCTTCGGGTGGCGGAGAAGGTGCGTGAGGAGTTGTGTGATGAGGTCGTGGGTTGGTAGACCCATGCTGAGGGTAAACCTTTTGTCACGTTTTTACCTTGGCCTCGGGGTCCCAAGTCTTTGCTAACTTGGTGTTTGCATTTTAGAGCTGGAAAAGCAGCAACACGCGGCCCAGGCGATGGCTACCTCGTTCCAGAACCTCTTCGAGGCTGAGGCTGGGCGGACTCAACTGCTCTAGGGTGCGATTACCTCGGTGTGTGACGGCCTGGGGGTCGAGCCCGATGCCGATACCGAGGAGGATGCACCAGAGAACTCGTTTGTTCACTGGATGACGGCGCTGGGTTGCCTTATCCACGAGAAGATTCGAGGCGGGCTGCACCATGGCGTGAAGAGGGCCATCGCGGTCATTCGGTCTAGGTTCGAGTACGACATGGGCCTCATCGCTGATGGCTTTATCTCGGATCTAGACAGGACTGACGAGGAGAATGAGGCAGCCTGCTTGGAACTGATCGAGGCTACGGAAGAGCCCGAGGGTCGTCTCACGAAGCTGTTCGAGGTCGAGGTGGTCCCGCCTGCCGCCGCCGCCGTCGACCTGTAAGCCAAACCTGGGCATGAAGGCCCATGTAGTAAGATAGTTAGTATTCGTGACTTGCGCTGTGATGGCCTCCGGGGCCCTGAAACATTTATATGTAAATGTATACTAAATGTTCGTTTTCGTTCGAGTCTTTTATTCCCTTTCTTGCTTGAATCGTATTCTTGCATGTTTTTCTTAGCGCGCGGTTGCACCCCTTGGTGTGAGGGAGCGAGTGGAGGTACCGTAGCCCGGAGGCGTAAGCGATCTCGTGGCTCGGTAGCCCTCGAACCTTAGGGTGCACTTGCGGCCTCATGGATTATGTAAGAGCTTGATTCGAAGCGTATGGGAATGTTAGACGTGAGCTTTTTTCAAAATCATGAACTTTTATTAGGTCTACTTAGCGTGCGGTTACACCCCTTGGCGTGGGGGAGTGAGTGGAGGTACCATAGCTCGGAGGCGTAGGCGATCTCGTGGCTCGTCAGCCCTCGAACCTTAGGGTGCACTTGCGGCCTCGTCGACTATGTAAAAGTTCTCTTGTTTTTGAAAAAACACAAGTTTTTTGAGGACACAGGGGGTTCCCCCATTGCAGCCCCCGAGGGAGGTTCGACTCTGAGAAAACAGGGTCGATCCTTCCTAGTTTTTATGAAAGAATGCTTTGAACACCGATGTATTCTTTATTCTATCATGGGATTGCGAAACAATTTATAGAGCCTCGAGGCTTTAGGGGAAAAAGCGATGTAGCTGTTCGATGTTCCATGCGTTGGTGAAGATTTCACCCTATTCATTTGATAGCTTATAGGTGTCGGGCTTCAATACTTCCATGACGATGTACGGCCCTTCCCATGGCGGAGTAAGCTTGTGTCGTCCCTTGTTGTTCTGGCTTCGCCGGAGCACTAGGTCACCGACATTGAGGTCTCGTCTGCGGACGTGTTTGTCATGGTAGCGTCAGAGGCTTTGCTGATACCTTGTAGAGTGTAACAGAGCCACATCGCGAGCTTCCTCGAGCTGGTGGAGGGCGTTTTCTCTTGCGACGTCATTGTTTTTGCTCATTGTAGGCCGTCAGTCTCGGGGATCCATACTCTACATCGGTTGGGAGCATAGCTTCAGACCCGTAGACTAAGAAGAACATAGTGAACCTCGTGGCTCGACTCGGCATCGTTCTTAGGCTCCATAGGACCGAGGGGAGCTCGGCGGCCCATTTTTTGCCGTGTTTGTTTAGTTTGTCGAAAATTCTCGGCTTTAGGCCTTGTAGAACCATGCCGTTAGCCCGCTCTACTTAGCCATTTGTTTTTGGATGAGCTACGGCTGACCAGAGCACACGAATGTGATGGTTGTCGCATAAATCTAGAAACTTTTTACCGGTAAATTGGGTGCTGTTGTCCGTGATGATGCAGTTGGGAACCCCAAAGCGGTGGATGATGTCGGTGAAGAATAGCACGGCTTGCTCAGACCTGATGTTGGTGATAGGATGGGCCTCGATCCATTTGGAAAACTTTCAATGGCGACGAGCAAGTGGGTGAAGCCAACAGTTGTCCTCTTCAGGGGTCCGACCAAGTCGAGCCCCCAAACGGCGAACGGCCATGTGATGGGGATTGTTTGCAAGGCATGAGCTGGGAGATGGGTTTGCCTTGCGTAGTACTGGCATCCCTTGTAGGAGCGTACTAGCTTAACAGAATCGAAGACTGCAGTTGGCCAGTAAAAACCTTGTCAGAATGAGTTTCCAATAAGGGTTCGAGGCACCGCGTGATGGCTGCAAGCCCCCCGAGTGTAGATCCATGAGTAGGTTCTTGCCTTCCTCATTTGTGATATAGCGTTGTAGGATGCCCGTAGGGCTGCGTTGATACAGCTCTTTGTTGTCGCCAAATGTCACAAAGGTCTTGGCCCGGCGAGCCATCCGTCGAGCCTCGGTCTTATCTAAGGGGAGATCCCCTCGAATGAGACGGTTGAGGTACGGAATACGCTAGTCAGGCTCAAGGTCGGCTGGTAGGGTCGAGCCTTCCATCTGCATGACTTCAACTCCGGTCGAGGGAGCTTCCGCCTCAGGCGGGGGTCGAGTGATGGACCGTCGGTCCCCCCGTTTGCCCTGGTGTCGACGAAAGGTTGATGGAGATCCCTTACGAAAACATCAGGTGGAACTGTGGCTCGACTAGACGCGATTTTCGTGAGTTCATCGGCAGCTTCATTATATCTGCGTGCAACATGGTTGAGCTCGAGGCCATGGAATTTGTCCTCAAGGCGCCGCACCTCCTCACAGTAGGCTTCCATCTTGGGATCACGACAGCTTGAGCTCTTCATGACCTGGTCGATCATGAGCTGGGAGTCACCACGAATGTCGAGGTGTCAGACCTCGAGTTTGACGGCAATGCGCAGGCCCGCGATGAGTGCCTCGTACTCGGTGACGTTGTTGGAAGCAGCAAAATAAAGTCGGGTTACATAGCGCATGTGGACTCCGAGGGGCAAGATGAAGAGCAAGCCCACGCCTGCTCTCGTTTTAATCAGTGACCCGTCGAAGTACATGGTCCAAAGCTCGGCTTGGAGCTGAACCAGAGGAAGTTGAGTGTCGGTCCACTCCGCTAGAAAATCTGCCAGTACCTAGGATTTGATGGCTTTGCGTGGCGCATAAGAGAGGGTCTCACTCATGAGCTTGACCGTCCACTTTGCTATCCTACCCGAGGCTTCCCAGTTCCGGGTTATCTCTCCCAGGGGGGAAGAAGATACCACGGTCACCGGGTGGCCTTCGAAGTAGTGACGAAGTTTGTGCCGTGTCAAGATGATGGCGTATAGCAGCTTCTGGATTTGCGGGTAGCGGACCTTGGTCTCTGAGAGTACCTTGCTGATGAAGTAGACTGGCCTCTGAACGTGCAAGGTATGTCCTTCCTCTGCCCTCTCCACAACCAAGACCGCGCTTACCACTTGTGTCATTGCGGCGACGTAAAGCAGGAGGGGTTCCCCTGTGGCCGGAGGAACGAGGATCGGAGAGTTAGACAACATAGCTTTGAGCTTTGTAAGGGCTTCTTCTGCCTCGAGGGTCCATGAAAAGTGTTCCGATTTCTTTAGGAGACGATATAGTGGGAGCGCCTTTTCACCGAGGCGCGAAATGAAGCGACTAAGGGCCACGAGGTAGCCCGTGACCCTCTACACGCCCTTTAGATCATGGATGGGGCCCATTTTGGTTATTGCAGCGATTTTCTCTGGGTTGGCTTCGATGCCACGTTCGAAAACGATGAACCCTAAGAGCATGCCTCGAGGAACACCGAAGACGCACTTCTCAGGGTTGAGCTTAATGTTTTTTGCCTTAAGGCACTTGAATGCAACGTTGAGGTCGTTAACCAAATTGCTGACCCTCTTGGTTTTGACAACGATGTCGTCAACATAAGCCTCGATGGTGGGTCCGATGTGCTCCCCGAAAACGTGTTGCATGCATCGCTGGTACGTAGCACCTACGTTCCATAGACCGGAGGGTATAGTAACATAGCAATACATGCCGAAGGGGGTGATGAATAAAGTCGCGAGCTGGTCGGACTCCTTCATTTTGATCTGGTGGTAGCCGAAATACGCATCTAGGAATGACAGAGTTTCACATCCCACAGCAGAATCAACGATTTGATCAATGCGTGGTAAAGGAAAAGGAACTTTCGGACATGCTTTATTCAAACTAGTATAGTCTACACACATCCTCCATTTCCCATTCTTTTTCTTAACTAATACAGGATTGGCCAACCACTCGGGATGATGAACCTCCTTGATGAATCCAGCCTTCAACAGCTTGTGGATCTCCTCGCCGATGACCTTGCGCTTCTCCTCGTCAAAGCGGCGCAAGCATTGTTTCACCGGTCTGGAGCCAGCTCGGATCTCCAAGGCATGCTCGGTGACTTCCCTAGGTATGTCCGGCATATCCGAGGGACTCCACACAAAGATGTTGGTGTTTACGCGGAGAAAGTCGATGAGCACTGCTTCCTATTTGGGATCGAGGGTGGTGCTGATGCTCAACACCTTTCCGTTCGGGTTGGTAGGGTCGAGGGGCACGAGCTTGACATCTTCTGTGGGCTCAAAGTTGCCGGCATGGCGCTTGGGGTCGGGTATCTCTTTGGCCAAACCGTCGAGGTTTGCCACCAAGGTCGCCGACTCTAGGACGACTTTCCCGTGCTCGACGCATTCCACGTCGCACTCATAGGCGTGCTTGTAGGAGGGCTCAACAGTGATGACACCGTTAGGGCCCGGCATTTTGAGCTTGAGGTAGGTGTAGTTGGGAACCGCCATAAACCGGGCGTAGCAGGGGCGCCCAAGGATGGCATGGTATGTCCCATGGAATCCAACCACCTCGAAAGTGAGAGTTTCCTTCCTGAAGTTGGTGGGAGTACCGAAACAGACAGGCAGGTCAACCCGCCCGATAGGCTCTGCTTGTTTTCCTAGCACAACTCCATGGAAGCCCCTGACACTGGGTCGAAGGTGCGTCCTTACGATTCCCAGAAGGTCGAGGGTCTGGGCGTAAATGATGTTGAGACTGCTGCCTCCGTCCATGAGCACCTTGGTGAGGCATGTGTTGGCGATGATGGGATCGACGACGAGTGAGTAGACTCCAGGATTGGGGACATAGTTTGGGTGGTCATCACGGTCGAAAGTGATGGCCACCTTGGACAAGTTAAGGAAGAGGGGGGTCGCGAGTTGCACGGAGAAGACCTCTCGACGTTCCCGTTTGCGCTGCCGTGTTGAGAGGCGTGTCGAGGGTCCTCCATATATCATGAAACAGTCATGAATCTCGGGAAACCTCTCATCCTTGTTGTCTCCCTTAGGATCCTCCTTCTTGTCGTCTTTCTTGATGCCTAGGCTTTCAAAGTATCTTCGGAGCATGTGGCAATCCTCGAGGTTATGGTTCGTTGGCTCTTTGTGATAGGGACACAGTTCTTTAAGCATTTTGTTGAAAATGCCCCCGCCAGGGGGTTCTCGAGGTTTCTTGCGATCTATCGCGGCGATAAGGTCGTTCACCGGGGCTTCTTGTTTGCCCTGTTGATTCTTATTGTTGTTATTGTTCCTCTTCGAGCCCTGGCTAGAGCTCGCGGGATCCTCATCCTTGCGCTTCCCCTTGTCCTGGTCGCTGCCAAATATGGCACCAACCGCCTCCTCACCAGCGGCGAAGTTGGTGATGATGTCCATTAAGCCGTTGGTAGTGATGGGGGTGCTGCGACCCAACTCTCGGACCAACTCTTTGCAGGTGGTACCAGAGAGGAAGGCCATGATGATGTTAGAGTCGATGATGTTGGGAAGCTCATTGTGCTATTTGGAGAAACGCCGGATGTAGTCCCGGAGGGATTCACCCAGCTTCTGTTTACAGCTTCGGAGGTCCCATGAGTTACTAGGGCGCATGTAGGTCCCCTTGAAGTTTCCCTCAAACACTCTTACTAGGTCATTCCAGTCGTGGATCTGTCGAGGTGGAAGGTCCTCGAGCCAGGCTCGAGCGGTGTCCGATAGGAACAGGGAAAGTTGTCGAATGATGGCCCGATCATCGGTAGCCCCACCCAACTGGCAAGCTAAACGGAAGTCGGCGAGCCAAAGTTTGGGTTTGGTATCGCTGTTATACTTGATAAGAGTCATGGGGGGCGGAACTGAGCCAGAAGTAGTGTCTCTCGAATGGCCTTGCTGAAGACTCGAAGGCCTGGTGGCTCGGGCGAAGGGATTCGATCCTCCGAGCTGTCGTAGCGCCTGCCCCTGTGCTCGTGGTAGCCTCAAGCTGCACTGTCACCACTCTTGCGCCTACGACGCTCGTTGATGTTGTCACGGGCATCTCGAGGTTCGTGGTTGTCGACGATGCATTCACGGACAGAGGCCGCCTTGCTCCGTTGGGAGACGGGCTCGGGATGAACCGAGGCCCCTCTCTCCTGTCGGGAGGGCTCCGCAGGCTGCTCCGAGGCAAGCCCACGTCACCTCGAGGTGGAACTCTTGGCTTGCTATATGGCAGCAGCCTTGAGGAGTCCTTAGATTTCATCACGGGCCTGACGGGCCTCGGCGTTCGATGGCTCGGGCATGTTACAAAGAAGCATGGCGGCTACGACAACATTCTGGCTGGCTCGGCCGAAGACCGGGGGTTCGCCCGCCTGATCCTCGACAATGCGACGATTGACGTCGCGAGCTCTTTCTCGAGCTCCTCCACCGTGTGTGCGTGCCGCGCGCTCTTGCTCGAGGGTTTGCTAAAGTAGGCGTAGATTTTCTCGTTCCTCCTCGAGCCTATCCTGCAGTTTGTGGATTTGCTCGAGTTACATTCCTTGGTCTGCAAGGAATTGAGCTTCATCTCGTGCAGCAGGGGGCTCAACCTGAGGTGGTGTGGCGTTTCTTCCTCCAACGGCTGCCTCATCCTCCGAATCCGACGTGATAGCCCCATCGATATTGAAGCATTCGCGAGTCGGGTCGTAGGTGTCATCGGCAGAGTCGGAATCTGGAGCGCCAAAATAGTAATACAACGGGTGCATGTGAGGTCACGTGTCTCTGAGGTTGTGACAACGAAAGGCAGTCACACAGAGCTCCGCATCCGGGGTCTCCGTGGAGTCCAGGTACTCGGAAACTGGCGTGGACGCGACGAGGTCAAGGGTGGAACGTAGATGGTGTCTGGGGAGTTCCTCGTAAGCGCTCATGCTGATGCTTATAGAAGAAGCATATGCCCGGGCAACCGGGTCCAGCCCATACGGGAATGCCGATAGGGGCATGGATCCAGGTACCGGAGCAATCGAACTGGCCGGTGGTGGCGCCGTGCCGGGCGATGGAGTGACAGGACACCCCGTGGGCATCTTACCCTCAGCCAAGCACATCCTACACAGATCCTCAGTGAGGAAATCTGTGTCAGCGTCTGGCTGAGGGGCGCCGGATCGGGGAATACCGTCACCCCCCGCGAGGTGATGATGGTGGTTGCGCTGGGCATGCCGTCGCCTGGCGGCACGTGCCTGACAAGAGCGATGGTACCGGCGCAGCGCTCCCCCAGGCTAGGAGAGCTCATGGTCGCCATCAGTTGGGTGCCTGGGCGGGAGGAGAACCATGTCATGGCCTTGGCCAAGAGACATGAACTCCAAGCTCCCAAACCAGATCACCGTGGCCAACGGAAGTGGACGTTCGGGGTCAGCCATCCAGAAAAATGGTGGGAAAACGATGTTGGCACGCAGCGTCCCCTACCTACCGCGCCAACTGTCGGTGTTCGGGCCCGTGAGGATCCTAAGCCAACAAGTGAATTTGTGCTGCGTGTCCCTAACCTGGATGGTGATACAAAGAGAATACACGGGGGGTTTATCCTGGTTCGGGCAAAAGAAGGCCCTACGTCCAGCGGGGGGGCGGGGAGAATACAAGTGAATTTTACCATGAAGAGTAAGTATCAGAAAGTGCCTTTGGCTAAATTATTCACCGATGTTGAAGCTTTGTAGCTGAATGCTATAGCAAATGTTGGGAACTTGATAACGTGTCTCTCTTCCTTAAAAGGTCTTTCATTCCGAATCTCGGGACGCGATTCTTTTAAGGGGGGAGGGCTGTAACACCCCAGGTGTTTATCACCAATTAAGTAGTGGGTTTGAGCTCAAACATGATAGATTAGTGGAGATGACGATGCCAAAGTCAAACCTATGGAAATAAACCCTAATCTAAACTTGGATGCTGCACCCTTCTTTGTATATAGGCCATTTTAAGATATATGCTTGGGTGTTGTTATCAAAGTATCTTCACATGTCTCACATCAGTAACTATCTATATGAAGCCCTAGAAAAGTTTCATGGAGTTTGGAATCAAAAAGTCACATGAAATGATAAGTTCCATTCCTATTGGAACTTGCATCATTAAGTGAATGGAATTGTAGATCATCAGCTAAACCTTGCAAACTTGTCCAAATGACTCTAGATGAACTCTACAAGACCTTAACTACACTTAGGACACTTAATGGAACAATGTTCATGTTGATTATTTTGCCTAAATATGCTTCTAATTGGTGGTTGACCATGTATGGACCTTGGAGCCCTTTTGGTTTGACCATTGCAAAAGTGTGACCTAAAAGCTTTGCATGACTGTGCACCCTTTGACAAAGTTGTAGAGAATTTTAGAAGGAACAAACTTTGTTTAAGAGTCAATTCATGAAAATGTGTGTAACATGCTCAAACAGGGCCCACAAGTCAGTTTTAGGGCTGATTTCAGCACTTAGCCATTTTAATCCCTGATTTCGGTGTCGTCAACGTTGGCATCGCGCGTTCTCCAAAAATTGCTAAGCAACTCAAGTTTGTCCAAATACAAAAGTTGAAGCGTATATTGTGGAGAGGATAATGCCCGAAAATGGCACTTGTTCGACTACTTTTCGCCTAGCAAATTGGAGTTTTGTTAATCGCTTGGAATGCTTTGACAATGTCATTTTGGCACTTAGTTATCTCCTAATCCAGAGCACTAATGGTCATGAACCCTAAATAGATATTGTGGAGGGTTATGTGGGCAACAACTTTGGTTCTTGGCCCAAGGTCCAGTTCGACCAGTATCAAACCCAAACACGGCCTCCAAGTCGGGCTGAGTCACGCGTACCACGTGTTCGGTGGAACGCCTGCATGACGGCCACGCACCCCTGCTCGCGGCGCCCTGTCGGCCATCGCCTGGCGTTGCCGCGCGCCCCGCGCCCTTGTGACCTCGATGTCATCCCCGAGCTCTCCACTAGTCTCCCCACTCCTCCACCTCGCTCGCCACGCCCTCTGCTGGCCTCCTCCTCGAGTCGCTCTGCGCCTGAGAGCGCGCTCCGCCATGGTCGGCAGGCCAACCTCGCTGCCACCGGCAAACTCGCTGTTCCGCACCTCCACACCCTCCATGAGCCCGACATTAGCTTCGCCTCCATCTCTGGTGCACCGTGCTCATGCTCGCCGGAGCCCGAACCGCCGGGGCACGGCCAGCCGCGGTGGCGCTGCTGCTGACCGCCGACGCTCGTGGCCCCGCCTCCTCCGACCGTCTCCGACCAAGCCACGGCCTTCCACGGGAGCGTGCGGGTCCTGCGAAGCTGCAGCTCCTCTCCATTCGACGCTGCCGCTCTCCGTCGGAGTGGCCACCGGAGCCGCTTCTACTGCAGCGTCCGAGCTCGTGGCCAGGATGCCACGAACCACCTTCCGACCGTCCTCGGAATCCCATAGGTGCGGGCGAGCACCTGGGTGCTCGCTCTACCCTTCAATTCCGCCGCGGGGCTGTCTCCGGCCGAATCCCGGCGTCACCGGCGATCCTCTGCCTTGCTCTGGTTCGATGTCCAGGGGAAGGAAGAGGAAGGTCCTCGCGCCATGAATTGAGGAAACTGCAGGGGGTTTTCTAGGAAATCCTAGACTCAAATGAATAGTGCGGTTAGGATCTATTTGCTTGGTTTAAATAAAATTCTTGCAGGGACCTCACTGCGAAGTATGTGACTCATTTGAACAGTTCGAGCAGAGCTCGGGTTGGTTTAGTGAAAACCCAAGGGCCTCGAGGCAAAAGTGTTTTCCTTTTTCCTTTTTCCTTTTTCTTTTATGCAGATTTTTGGCTAAATCTTTGGAAATTAATATCTCATACTAGGAAGCTCCAAAAATAGCATATGAGGGCTTTTTGGAATCCTTGTAAAATTATCTATGCAGTGGATCTATAATATGTAATGTTTTAATTTAAAGTTTTAGTTATAAAAATAGATCTTTGCATCTAGGTTTTCATTGCTAGTTGTATTTGTTATTTTTATAACTGCAAATTTAGAGCTCAAAATGAAGTGAAATTTTTGTATCATGCTAGTCATGTGATGTTTGATGTGTGGTAATAATTTCATGAATTTTGGGTGCTGTAAGAGCGAGTTACTAGTGTATCTTGCTCTCACATGATTTATTGCAATAGCCATTTGTCTTTTTCATAGAGGTTGATATACATGTCCAAATGGCTTGAAATTTGGATAGTAGACTATTGGGAGTATATGTAGGCCATTGTAATTTTTGTAGAATTTATTGGGCACTTTTGATAGGTGTTCATAATTCCACCTAATTATCTAAATAAATTAAGAAAATGCATTAAAAGAAATTATTTAGGAATGGACACTATGTTTTCTGGTGTTCATTATTCATGTGTGACATGTTGGTAAAGTTGGTTTTGTCTAATTATATGTTTGCAACATAAGTTAATAATTATTTCTTGCAAATGAGGTTTCTGAACAGATTTGAGAATATTGTTAGTTACCCTATGCAAATGAGGTTTTCATGTCTTGTGTGCTATAACAAAGTTGTTGTGAATTTCATGATCTAGCTGCTGTTAAATTTTGGTGGCATTTGGTCAAGTAGTTTTTGAGTTATAGATGTTTAAAGTCAGGTTCCAGATTTGGTTGCTCTCTGATTGGAGCAGACCAGAGTCTGTAGTTTTATCTTTTCGACCAATTAAACTTAGGAATCAGGCTTAGTGGATATTAAATGAATTGTAGACAATTTCATAAGCTTTCCAGAATGTATTCTTGCAAGTCATTGGGATTTATGGATCTCCAGTTATGATTGATTTACTGAGTTACTGTATGGATGTCCAGAAAGTGATAGATTTTTGGTTGTAGTGCTTTGATTAACTTTGCCATGCTTATGTATTGAAGTGTGACACATGTCTTTGTTGGTACTTGGTTTGGTACCCTAGGATCTTATAAGACTTGTGTCTTGATTGATGTGTTTACAATCTTCTATGTTATGCCTTAGTGAGGATTAAGTTAATTAGTTCTAGGTGTTTAGGAGAACTTTGGTATGCTTGTTTGATTACTTTGTTTATTGCACTTCTATGCATTCATACATATGCATTGTTGCACCTCATTTAGGTGCGTTAGCTGAAGCACGTGAAGGGCCTAAGGTGGAGCCAAACCCGAAGATGGAGTCGGTGGATCCATCCCGAAGATCGAAGGACCGGACAAGTGGTAGATTGGAAGATGCTCGCCAAGCGAACTCATCTGACATACTCTAACTTGAGTCGGATCCCAGGCAAGCCCCGGAGCATTATAAGCCTCCTATCTTCAAAGCAATTAAATCTATATATGTTCTAAGTATTGTTGCATTAAGTGGTAGGAGTTGGTTGAAAACCTTGCTGCATTATATCATTCCTTGTCCAGATATATGAATCCTTGAATTCTACGTAGACTAGGATCGAGTAGATGCTTAGCCCTGCTTTAAGCGGTAGAAGTCAGGTGATTTCCTGTCACCTGCGAGATATAGGGATATTCATATATGGCACGGTTGGCTATATTTGCTATCGTGGAAAGAAACCATGTGTTAATAAAATGAAATGAGACCGGGTGGGATGATGATAGTGAAGCGACAAGGCATGGAGGTCTTGGGTGTGGATCTATCCCCGTCTGAGTCATTTAAGGACCGATTCGCTGTACGTCCTTGAGTCATGTTGAACGCAGTCTAACACTTAGTTGGCCGGATAAGTCGTTCCGACCGCGAATCCGAGTAATACAGTTCAGGCCGGGAATCGAATGGTAGGTTGCTTCTTGGAGGAGAGAAAGGATGTGCTTGGGGACATTGGCGTGAGACCAAGGGGGGGGTTAGAGTCCCTATCACCTGGCAGAGTGTCGCCCTTGGGGTCGCGACATCATTCGGACCCGTGGCTCCTGAACTGTACCAAAGGTGACCTGAGCAGCCCTCGCCAGGCGTGACTCGGTGAGTGTTAGAAATACCCCTCCAGCTGGATAGGAATTCGATTCGAATCGCCGTCGCTCCCAGTTAGTGAGCACTTGACTTGAGCAGCGGCAACGTAGATTCCATTAAATTGAACGGATGGTTAATTGGATCACGATGGAAAGGTTGCCTCAATTTATACCTGCTATGGTTAATATTGTTTGCTCCTAATAAAGTGAGTGCTCTAGTACAGGTTCTAATATAGATGTTAGGTTAATGATAATTAACTTGATGCTTAAGCATTAATAATTGATCATCTATATTAAGCTTTTATGCAAAATGTTGTCAAGCTAGCCCCACTTTATATCAGCCTTGCATGATCCTTGGTGTCACCTTATTTCTGGTTTCTGACGGGTAAGTCTAGCTGAGTACCTTCTTGTACTCAGGGTTTTATCCCCACTTGTTGCAGGTTGTGATGTATCATGGCGACTGCAAGAGTTGGTTGACTCCTGCCGTAGTGGCGGAGTGTGATCGCGGGCATGATCCTTCTTATTTACCTTATCTCTAATGTTTTTGTTGGAAGTCGACCGTGGTACTGGAATGTATTTGAAATAAGAATAATGTTAGTTTCAAATTACTTTGCTTCCGCTACTTTTCAATGTAAGTTCTAATAACTATGTTGAACTCCGTTGTATATTGAATTACTTGTGAAATGGTTGTAACATATGACTTGTTATGTTGAATCACTACGATCTTGCCTTGTATGTTGGTTGGTTTGAAATCCCTCGTGATTTAATTGGACTACCGGAGTTATATGAGCTCAATTGTGAGAATTTGATCACTTCGGTGATTGTTTTTATACTTGTGCTCTTATAATTTGGACGGTTCCGTTACAGTTTTGGCTCGTTCTGCCCTCGTGGGCGGAGCCTTTGACGTGGTTTTCTCAGGGTTTGTCTTTTTTAGTCGTTGAGTGTGGGTACCCCTTGTTTAGGTACCCGACAATACTTATATGACTTAGAAATAATACTCCCTTAGTTCTTTTTTTTACATGTCATATTAGTGCTGTTCTAAGTTAAATATTGTTATCTTTGAACATCTATTTAAAAAGTCCTTATAGTTTCACACAGTATGAATATATATTATAAAAATATTTCTTATTGTGAATCTAAAAATATACACCTTGTGTCATGAACGTATATAAATATATATTTTAAAATTGATAGTCAAAGATACCAATATTTGACTTGACAAAGTTAATCGGGCGCACTAATTCGCGAACATTCAATCGATTTGAATCTAGCGAATGAAATTCCGACGCACAGTTTGCTTTTCTGGAAAAAAAATAATTTCCACCTATTTCCCTATTGGACTGTGCCGCGCTCAACACTCATTTTCAATTGGTGTGTGACATCACCGCTGATGCAAGCTGAAAAAAAAACAAAACGTTTACTTTAAACTATTATAACTTTTTGGCGGATCCATTTTTAATTCCGTCTATCCCGATGTGTTCTACGCGAATAAAACTAAACTCCACTTACATATGTTTCAAAGAATTTTTTTAGTAGCAAATTATGTATACTAACTTATAACATATAACTTATAACTTATGACATATAACTTGGAAATACAAATTATGAAACACAACTTATGTACAAAAGTTATTAAACACAAAGAAACGAAATACCTTATAACTTATGCCAAAACTTAGAAACATAAAAGTTATTAAACACAGAGGAACAAATTAACTTATAGCTTATACCAAAACTTGGAAACACAAAAAGTTACGATACACAACTTATGTAAAGAAAAAGTTATCCAACACAACTTATGTACATAAGTTATTCTATACAACTTGTGTACATAAGTTATGCTACCAACTTGCTAACGCTAACAAAAAAAAATTAAAAAAAATATAAAAGAAGAATAGAAAATATAAAAAATAAAAGAATACTAAAAAACCACATAAGTTATTAAACACAAAGGGGAGAATTAACTTATAACTTATCCAAAACTTGAAAACACAAAAATTATGAAACATAACTTATATACGAAAGTTATGAAACACAAGTTGTGTACATAAATTATTCTGTATAACTTATGTATATAAGTTATTGTAGAGGACTTACCAACGCTTGAAAAAAGAAAAGGATAAAAAATAAAAAAAATAAAAATCACATAAAACAAAACAAAATAAAAATAATAAGAATAAGAAAAAAAGAAGAAGATGCTAAGTCTATACAGGTTGTACACGTGAACGTAAAAGCAAAAGGCGAAGAAAGCACGTCCGTACATGTCGCACAAAAAAAATGCTCGAGCTTAGGCTCGCCACGTCCATTAAAAATAGCGTGGTCTGTCATTCAGTGCGGCGCACCGGAAAAGAAAAGAAAAATAGGACAAGAAAAGAAAACGAACCAGGCAGGCTCGGTCGTTCACTGAATTTGAAGCGCGCGAACGAGCGTGGGATTGGAATTGAGAAAGTTAATACGGCATGTAAATAAAAACGAAGGCCGTACGCCATATCAAATATAGTATGATGCGATTGGTTAATACATAGACAAAGCTTTAGTATTGGTCTTCTATCAAGTACCAACTGCTATTTCCAGCAAACAGCACTTCCTTGCATAGGCTACTGCAGTCCTACCATAACAAAATATAATTGGTATAAAATTAAGTATTAATGGAACGCTGATGTGCTACTTTCATAGATCTGTAGATGCTAGCAAACCAGTTAGCCACTTGCCAGTACCGCGTCCACTCACTCGCTGTTTGCCGAACACCTATGTCAACGATTGGTCTGTCTCTTTCCTTCTATCCAGACATGCCATGCGAGAGACAGAAAAAACCAATGAAGTATTTTATTTAGCATCGTATGAAGACTCAGTCAATCCTTAAAAATCGACAACATATTATCTTCAACTGTCTCCACACCACTTTACCCTGGTTAGTTACGCAGCAAAAAGTCGACGTCGCCGCTTGAAATGAAAGCTGCCAAGCTGACCTTATCCTCGGCGCTCCTCATCACTCGCGAAGTGTGCGATGAAAACGATGGTCAATTCATTTGAATGTTGAATCGCATAGAAGCCATCATCTCTTAGCTGTAAAGTGACAGGGGGGACCCACTTAGGTTCTTTCAAGAACTGTCCAAGCAATGTCGCTCTCCATATGGACTTTTCTTGGGCTCTAGTAGTAGCAAAGGTTGACTACAACTGTCTGTTAGAGACTGCCGTATAATTCACCATCATGCGCATAAAGAAAACTTAAACAATTTGAACTCCATAGCAGTCAAATTTGACCAGGAATGATGTTTCGCTCTCAGGATGGATATAAGTTGTGCATTCATCGACAAAAACCATCTCTGCAACGATGCCTCATTCTCTTGCAACTCTCCTTTCTACTGCTTTCATCCTCTCTTTCATTGCTCTATTCCCAAGAGCTGCATCCCGTGACACTCTATCACTGGGTTCCTCTCTCAGAGTAGAATCCTACGAAACCAGCATCTTACAATCATCAGATGGGACCTTCTCCTCTGGCTTCTACCAAGTCTATACCGATGCCTTCACATTCTCAATATGGTACTCAAAGGCAGCCAACAAGACCATTGTCTGGAGTGCAAACCCAGACCGTCCCGTCCATGCTAGGAGGTCGGCTATAACCTTGCACAAGGATGGCAACATGGTGCTTACGGATTATGATGGCGCAGTCATGTGGCAAGCTGATGGCAACTTCACGGATGTTCAGCATGCTCGGCTCTTGAACACTGGGAATCTCATCATTGAGGACTCAAGAGGTAATACTGTCTGGCAAAGTTTTGATTCACCAACAGACACTTTCCTACCAACACAGCTCATCACTGCTACAACCCAATTAGTCCCTACAACTCAATCGCATAGTCCTGGTAACTATATCTTCCGTTTCAGTGACCTTTCAGTACTATCACTTATATATGATGTGCCTGAAGTTTCAGACATATACTGGCCAGACCCTGATCAAACTCTCTACCAGGATGGTCGAAACCAGTATAACAGTACAAGGTTAGGAATCCTAGGTAATGATGGTGTGCTTGCATCGAGTGACTTTGCTGATGGTCAACCACTTGTGGCCTCTGATGCAGGATCAGACATTAAGAGAAGGCTGACTCTTGACCCCGATGGTAATCTCCGTCTCTATAGCCTGAATGATTCAGATGGATCATGGTCAGTTTCAATGGTAGCAATGTCTCAACCTTGCAATATTCATGGTTTATGTGGTCCTAATGGAATCTGCCATTACTCACCTAAACCAACATGTTCATGCCCACCAGGTTATGCGATGAGAAACCCAGGTAACTGGACCGAAGGATGTATGGGTATTGTCAACATAACCTGTGATGATTATGACAAAAATTCTATGAAATTTGTGAAACTTCCAAATACAGATTTTTGGGGGTCAGATCAGCAACATCTTCTGTCAGTTTCTCTTCAAACTTGTAGGAATATTTGCATCAGTGACTGCACCTGTAAAGGCTTTCAATATCAGGAAGGTACAGGATCATGCTATCCAAAAGCTTATCTTTTCAGCGGAAGAACCTACCCAACATCTGATGTACGAACAATATATCTCAAGCTTCCAACAAGGGTTAATGTTTCGAATGTCCCTATTCCACATTCCAATGTGTTTGATTCTGTGCCCCATCGCCTTGACTGTGATCAGATGAACAAAAGCATCAGAGAACCATTTCCAGATGTGCATAAGACCGGTGGAGGAGAATCAAAATGGTTTTACTTCTATGGGTTCATAGTTGCATTTTTTGTTGTTGAAGTTTCCTTTATTTCATTTGCATGGTTCTTTGTTTTGAGAAGAGAGCTTAGGCCATCAGAATTATGGGCAGCTGAGGAAGGTTACAAAGTAATGACTAGTAATTTTAGAAGATATAGTTACAGAGAACTTGTGAAAGCGACCAGAAAATTTAAAGTTGAGCTAGGAAGGGGAGCATCAGGCACTGTGTACAAAGGTGTCCTAGAAGATGACAGGCAAGTGGCTGTGAAGAGGCTGGAAAATGTAAGGGAAGGCAAGGAAGTGTTTCAAGCTGAGCTAAGTGTAATTGGGAGGATCAACCACATGAACCTTGTGAGGATATGGGGCTTTTGTTCAGAAGAATCTCATAGGTTGTTGGTCTCTGAATATGTTGAGAATGGATCACTGGCTAACATTATGTTCAATGAAAAAAGCAATATCTTATTGGACTGGAAGGGAAGGTTCAATATTGCATTAGGTGTTGCAAAAGGGTTAGCCTATCTTCACCATGAGTGCTTAGAGTGGGTCATCCATTGTGATGTGAAACCTGAGAACATACTGTTAGACCAAACTTTTGAGCCCAAGATCACTGACTTTGGGTTGGCCAAGTTACTAAACAGAGGAGGTTCCACCCAGAATGTATCCCATGTAAGAGGAACACTAGGTTACATTGCACCTGAGTGGGTTTCCAGTCTCCCGATCACAGCAAAAGTTGATGTATACAGTTATGGGGTTGTGCTTCTTGAGCTATTGACAGGCACTAGAGTTTCGGAGTCGGTGGAAGGTCCAGGTGAGGTGCACAATATGCTTAGAAAGCTTGTCAGGATGCTTTCTGCTAAACTCGAAGGGGAGGAACAAGTGTGGATTGATGGGTTTGTGGATTCGAAATTGAATCGTCCGGTCAACTATGTGCAAGCAAGAACACTAATCAAATTGGCAGTTTCCTGCTTGGAGGAAGACAGAAGCAAAAGACCAACTATGGAATCTGCAGTCCAGACCCTCCTGTCAGCTGATGACTGAATGGTCAAATAAAACATACTCCAACTTCATTCATGTTGGAGTGTGTGTGTGGGCCTCCAGCCCAGGCCGGCCCATGTAGGGCAAGGCCCATTAGGGTTAGGGTTGGCACTCTGTGCCTATATGTACCCTGGGGGTTCACCCCCTTCATCTATCCAATACAGAGAACATTATCACTCTAACATGGTATCACAGCCGAAGGTTTGATCTTTGCCGGTCGCCTCCCACGCCTTCTTCCGCTGCACTGCCCCTGGGAGGAGCGAACTCCACTCCCAGGGGCAGCAACCTGAGCACCAAGCTCTACCCACCATTTTCCTTTCCGTACCAGTTTATGCAGCAGCAGCAGCTCCTCCCCGAGTTCAGATCAAGCGTCGTCGGCGTCGATCCGTCTTCCCCGATTGTAGATCGGGCGCCGCCAAGCCTGGATCCAGTCCGACCGGTGCCGGATCTGAGCCACCGAGCCACCGGATCGCCTCCACGCCCACCTCCGCGAACCGGCTTCCTCCGGCACTCGCGGCCACGGGCCACCGCATCGCCACGGACGCTTGCTGCCTCGCCTCGTCCGCGGCTCTGGGGTCGCCCGCACCACCGCGGACCCTGTCCTGGCCACCCGCGGTCCCGCTAGCTCGTCCTCGCGCGGCCTTGGCGCTGGCGCTACCCTCTTCTCGTCGAACATCCGCGGCGGCCCGGCCCACGCGGTCCCACTTCGGGAGCGGTCCCTGCACCTGCGCCTCTTCCTGCTCCAGGTCGGCCTCGCGCGCCTTTGAGCTCCACCCGGCCGGAGCCGTCATCTGGGGTAGCGCCGGACGCGGCGTGCTGCTCCACCGAGCACCCGCCACTAGCATGTGCCTCAGCTGCAGGATGCACCGCCTACGCCGTCCGCACGCCGGCTCCACCGCTTCCATCCGGCCTCGCCTCATCTTTGACAGCTGCCATTCGTCTGCAGCCCTGCTCTTCACGCTCGTTGCGCGTCACGTCACGAGAGGTGTGTCCGCCTAGAGCCATTGACTCAGCTCCTCTGCTTCAGGCTCCTTCCGTGACTGTGGGCTGCTCTGCTCTGCTCTGTATCCTTTTTCTTCTGTCTGGTCCGAGACCGGGATTGAGTCGCCCTGCCGTTCGTCGTCTTCATCGATAATCCCGAGGACGAGCCAGCTGCTGCGCCCTTCCGGCTGCAGCGGCGCCGCTCGTGGTCTGCCTTCACCGCCGGTGTCGCCGCCTTTCCAGGCGGTCGCGCCACTCGCCGCCGGTCGTCGTCAAGCAAGCTCGTCCGGAGTCCATGCCCTTCGCCGTCTACCGCGAACAACGCCCCTCTCCCCGCCACCCCTGCTCTGAGCGCGGGACTTCTACGAGGGCGGGCAGGAAAGCCGCCACCCCACTTCTCCCCCTCCGCCACCCCTGATCTGAGCGCGGACCTCGACTTCTCCGCCACCCCTGCTCTGAGCGCGGTCTCCGAGGTATCCGGGTGCGCTGCCATCGCTTGGCGCCCCTACCGCCGCATGGCTCGGCTCATCGTTCCACGGCCACGACAGCTCGGTGTTGCGACTACGCCTTCGACCGTCTTCGCTGCCACCTCGACTCGGCGACTTCTACCTCGGCTACGACCACGACGACCTCGACCTCGGCTACTTCGGCACAAAGAGGGCTATCCTCCACTTCTTCGCTCCAGCCACAACGTCCGCGACACGGTTGCGACTGCGGGGGGATGTCATCGCTTCGGCTTTGTTTGTCTCCAGTCTCATCGTGTGTGCGCCCCCGTTGTGACTGCGGGGGGATGTTGGAGTGTGTGTGTGGGCCTCCAGCCCAGGCCGGCCCATGTATGGCAAGGCCCATTAGGGTTAGGGTTGTCACTCTAACAATTCAGTTGACAATTTACTTCTTGCTGGAGAAAAGAAGCAAAAGACCAACACTCCAGGCCCTCCTATCAGTTGATATGGCTGGTAAGAAGTTCAATTTTGGGTGTTTACACTGATGTAAATTATCTGTAAACAGTGTGCATTTCAATTTGTCACTATATGATTTGAGTTGTAGCATGTAATTGAACTTGTACAGTTAGATGTAATCATCTTCAAGTTACGTGTAGTGAAACAACAACTTTCGCCATGGACCTAGGTGTGCTTCCTTATCTGAAATTCTGAATACATCTTGTGTGTGGTCTAACGATTGTGAAAAAAAACATGGAATCAGTAATAAATATGGATAATAATGTCCTTACCAACTAAGAAGAGTAGAAGACAAGGACGAATTAGTGATCATCTCCTCATATTGCTGCTGCTACAAGGACGAATTAGGATCTCCTTCTCCTCGTATTATTGCTGCTGCGACGGCGTCAACCGCTTGACGTGCCAAGCGCAAGGGCAAGGGTCTGACGACGTCGCAGGCTCCAAGCCGGCAATGCGCCTATCAGTGGCAGATACAGAGCGGGCGGCGGCGGTGACCCAGCGCTCTGCGTTTCCAGATACGGCCCCCTAGGCAGGTGGAGCGCTGAGCCCGAGCCCGAGCCTCGAGATCTAGGTCACGGCGCTGGCACCGCAACCCGCTGCCGCCGCCATGTCACACTCGCCGCTCACCATCTCCAAAGTCCAAAGATAAAGACTGGGCGCCCACCGCGCCGCCCGGGAACAGCCTCGGCCACTCCGTCGAGCCACAGTGGTGGGTGCCGTGCTCTCGAGTGGAACGCAGTGTCCACGACGCCGGCGTGTGCGGGTAACGGCGTTCGGCGAGTAGAACCAGACTGCCCAGCATTCCACGGTCACGCGTGGCTGACAACGTTGGACCGGTTCGTTTCAAAAAAAAAAAACAACGTTGGACCGGGCTGTCGGTGTACGAGACTGTTCTCCGTGCACTTCGTACGCTTAACCCGTCAGTCCTCGGTCGCACGAGCTTAAATCAGTCTGAAAATACGTACATTTTTTCTCCAGAAAAAAATGGATATGTCCTGAAATTTGGAGTACCAAAATATAAGCCAAATCTGACAAAATCAATACGAAGAAAGGGAAATAGGAAACAAACTTGAAGATAACAACGAGAATTTGGTTTATGCTGATTTGTTGTGAGAGGTACTAAAAAATACTCCCTCCATTTCAAATTAGAATTTTTTCTGACATTTTTCAGATACATTGCTTTTGCTACACACCTAGACATATAGATATATATACAAAAATCTATGTATAGAACGACTTGCAATTTGGAACGCGAGGAATACTTGAGTAATTCATCCTCTTTTCTCTGCCGTCACTCTTATAGATCTTTAAATACTAGTTTTTAAATGACAATTACAAAATTGTCACGTGAGAGAGAAGATGTTGCTACGTTCTTTCCACTTTTTATCGACGTAGTTCCCTAACTTATGCCTGTGTGAAAAAAATGATCAAGTTACTCCTCTTCCGTGTCTTCCTCCTTCCATTTTCTACGTTTTATGGAGTATATGCTCGTACTCCCTCTATCGTTAAAATATCTATCGTTTTCGCTTCTCGAGAAACAATTTTAACTAAATATATATTAAAATATATTAATATTTATGAAGTATCATTAAAAAGATATTTAAATCTATTTTTTAATAAATTTATTTAGAGATATAAATGTTGCACATATTTTTTATAAATCAAGTCAAATATGTGGTATGTACATCAACTATGATAGTTATTTAGGTACGGAAGACGGAGGGAGTAGCATGTTGCTCCTCTGCTTTTGCCCTCCCGACTATAGTTGGGCAACTGACGCACGCCACCTTCTCTCACGGGCTGTAGTCTCCCTTCCTCAGCATTCACGGTGCGCGTGTGTTGTTGCTCAGCCCCATCGTTAACAATCTATGATTAAGGATGAAAACGATTGAAAAATCTCTCAACCGTTTTCTACTTTTACATTTGGATATGGAAACGAAAGCGGTAAAGTCGGACACGAAAACGAACGCAAACTTACGGAATATCGAAAATTTTGAAAACGAACCAAATCGGACGGAATTATGTGGAACACGGTCGATATAAAAAAATCAGTACGGAATACCAACCTGTACGAGTTAGGACCAAGTGCATAATAAATATATGTTACTCGATATAAATTATGTAGGCACATCTAAAAGGGGGAGAAGAGGAAAGGTTGAAAAAAAATGGTGCTATTACGAGCTATTTAGAACCAAACGGGGTGTTTGGATGCAGGGACTAAAGTTTAGTTGGTGTCACATCAGATGTTACAGGGGTGTTCGGATACTAATAAAAAAATTACAGATTCCGTCAGTAAACCGCGAGACGAATTTATCAAGACTAATTAATCCGTCATTAGCGCATGTGTTACTGTAGCTTTACTGTAGCACACAATGTCAAATCATGGACTAATTAGGCTTAAAAGATTCATCTCACAAATTAGTCTCAATCTGTGTATTTAGTTTCGTAAATAGTCTATATTTAATACTCTATGCATGTGTCTAAATATTCGATATAATAGGGACTAAAGTTTAGTTGAGTGAACCAAACGAGGTTATAAATATAAATAAATAGGACACTGAACTAAAGGAACAGACTAACGTGTCCGACACCACTAATCATGTGAAAGCTTATTATATAAAAATAAATGGTGCATGAGTTGAATGCAAAGGTCACAAACGTGTCAATTGGGGAAAAACGTACAAGCAGCGGCATCTCTAACGTAGCCATCCTTGTGCCTCATGAGCAGAGATAAAAACGGTACGAATATTTTTCGATCGTATTTGAGACTGAATTTGTTTAGAGAGGTTTAGATCTATCCGTATCTAAGTCCAGATATTCAACATGCGATACCGTATCCTATAAAAATACTCAAATGTCAAATCACATATTTATAATATTGATATCGAATCATATCCTATCCGGCATGGTTGACACTATCCGTATTCAAATCCGAATTCGGACAGAAATATGAAAATAAATATGATATTAGTGATATCCGTTCGTATCGGATCCGTTTTCATCCACAGAAACGAAGTGTAAAATGACGAAAAAATCCATCAATTTACCTAAATTTCAGTGATACACAAAGTCATACACGATTATCATAGTACAATAGAGAGTTTTATATAAATTATTCTCTTCGTCATGCAGGGCGGAACACACTCACACACCATCCTGAACAACATCTGACGAAGACAGCAGCGGAAAACGATCATCTCGAACCAATCTTGAGTGCAGAACGGACCCTCTACTCCTCCCAGTCATCGCCGTCGTAGTCATACTCGGGCTCAGAGCCTGCCAAAAATCTATCAGTACAGTTGGTACTGATCACGCATCGTCCACCTTATACTTGCATTGTTTTATGGAAAGTGGGTGCAATTGAGGAAAGAAGAAAGAGACCTATTTAGGCTATGGTTTCCTTTGCAAGTAGTCAATATTAAAAGTATAAGTTCAACAAATTTTAATCCATCTCATCCACATGTTCTCCCATCTCATCACACACATCACATCTCATCTCGTTCTCTCTCTAGGCGACGAGATCGACTCCCGCTCAGATCTTGCCTTAACGGCCAAAGCCGGAAACCAATACGAAACCCGGGGAAAGGTGTAACACCCCGGGTGTTATAGTGCTAATTAATCTGCCATGTCATCATAATGCATCGCAAAGCATCCATGATTAGGTAAACCTTGTTATGCATCAACTAAAATAAGTTTACTTATCTAGATTGGATGTGCTTCTCCGTGGTGTGTTCCGAACCCAAAAACCTTAAATTCGAATAACACCGCAAATACTTAGTCCATACCTGCGTAATTTGAAGTGTGCGACTGTGTTACACACTAGTGTCAAGTGTAGGGTATGAGCTCAAGTACAACACATAAAATGAAGCTCCAAGTTTGAGTTTGAGTTGGAGTCAAAAAAAAAACTTGTCACGAGTTTTTTTATTCGAATTTAAATTTAAATTTGGGGAAAATGTAAAAGAATTTCAAAAGCTAAATTGGTCAACCAAGAGTGGCATTTGGTCAATCATGTCATGTTGGTCCAAATGATGCCCTTGGGGTGATGATTTGATCATTAAGTAATCACTAATCAAAGTAGTAACAAATTCCAATTGAAAATTCCTCCGAAAACCCTAAATTTCAAAACCCTGTTTTACCCCTTTTGAAATAATTCAAACTCTAAGACAAATTTGGGAAAAAGTTTAAAACCAAGTTTGTAGAACTTTTCAAGGGCTACAACTTTGGTGTTTTGAGTTTTCAAAGTTTTACTGTAAAATGTGGAGCAATTTTGAAAATAAACAAATTTTAGATTTGACTCATTTTTGTCCCCAAACTAAGATTTCAAAATGGAGGCAGAATTTGAAAATGTTTTGAACAGAAAAGTTATAGGTCTTGTCTAGATGTACAACTTTGGTGTTTGGAGATTTTGAAGTTTCAATATGAAATCCAAAGTAATTTCTAAATTACCAAATCCCCAAAATTTGTCCTCTTTTGAATTTAAACTCAAATTTCAAAATCCAGTTAGAATTTCAAAAAGTGTTCAATACAAAACATGTAGAGCTTGAAATTCTGAAGATTTCATATTTTGGGAATTTTTCAAGTTGTTACATGAATTTGAAAGTAATTTGAGAAAATAGTTTGAAATTCAAATTTGGGGGGCAGCTACAGTGCCGGCCAATCGCCGCCGACCACCGCGCGGTATGGGCGTCGGAGCGCCGTCGTGGCCTTCGGCCAGCTTCCAGGCGCGCCCTCGACCACCAGCGTGATGACGTGAGCATTCCCGAGCTGTAGCCGCGACCGCTGCCTACAAATACGACGCGTTCAGGGAGAGCGTTTTCTTCTTCCCTGTTTTCGCCACCGCCGCCACCGCAGCTCCGCCGCTCGCCGCTGCCGCTGCCAAGCCGTCTCTGGCCACAGAAACTGTACCAACAGAATTGCCTCGCCCTCGCGCACCTCGTGAACCACCCGAGCTAGCTTAACTCCGCCTGGATCGCCGCAGCCACCGCTTCCCGTGCTCAACTCCGGCGACCGAGCCGCTTCACGTGGCCAGCACCCTCTGACGCCTCCTAGCGCCTCCTTGTGGCTTCACTGCGACCGCTGTAAGCTCCTGATGCTCCCCGTGCTCTCGCTTTAGTCGCTACCGCATTGCATCACCGGGACGCCGGTCACCGTAGCAGCCGGTCCGCCATGCCGTTGGGAAGGGCTTCCTGGAGCTGTAGCGTAGCCGTTAGGGGTTAAAACGAGTTCGTGGTGAAGCGTAGGTGTTGTAGAGCCGCTCGGTTGGGTGACCGACGTGATGCTCGTCGGCCGGCCACCGCGCGGGCATGGTTGAGCGCGCGGGAGAGAGCGAGAGGGCGGAGGAAGGTGATGACAGGTGGGGCATGGCTGTCAGCGAGAGAAAGAGAGAGAGAGAGCGCGCGGAGCAGGCCGCGTTGTTGGGCCGCGGGCGCGTTGCTGGGCCGAGCGCGGAGTAAGAGAAGGAGTCGGCCCGAGTTCGATTTTGTTTTTCTTTTTCAAAATTTTGAATAGTACTGCTATTTGTTTATTTCATTAAAAATTTTGTCGAGCTCCAAAATTCCTAAAAATTTTTGTGTGAGCTTCTCAATGTGTAAACTATCTAGTAAAAATGTTAAATCCTAAATTTGAGTATTTGTGCAGTAGATTTAATTAGTTCCAATAAAGATTAAATGCAACTTCCATGAATTTTAATAGTTAATTTATTAATCCAAAAATTATGAAATTTATTGTGACACTGTTTTAGGTCATTCTTAATCCATAGAAAAAGTTTAGGCTTGTTTAGATAAAGTATGATCAACTATTAGTTATGCCCTAATTAGTTAAATAGCAAATAAATGTTAATTTGATAACTTTAAGTGTTGTGTGCCCTTTTGATTGAGTGATGTCCTTAGGTCACTAATCATTGGTGATCTTTGGCACCTTAATTCTATGTTTGAGCTCGTTAGTAACTTACTTAGTGATAAAAGCTGGTATCGCTGGAGTTGTCGCTACTAGTTAGTAGGTTTTCTGTTTGCGACTGTACTGCGAAGGAAAGTTGTACTCAAGTCGTAACTTGTGGCATATCATCATCAAGCATCATGTTTATCATCGAGCATCATGTTAAAGCATGTTATGTACTCGTGTAGTTCCTACTTTCGAAGAAGTCACAGTTGCCGAGCAAGCTTCCGGAGAAGAACTATCGTCGGTGGGTTCCGGACCGGAGGTCGGAGTCGGTGAGTCTGAGTTAGTCGTTGCATCAGAGCAAGGCAAGCCTCGGTGCATTTAAACCCTACCTTGATATTTACAAATCTTTATTATTTATATTATGGTTTATTGCATTAAGTAATTAGGAGTTGAGTGATAACCTAATTGTTGCATTATCATCCTTGATTATTGCGATATCAACCTTGATACCTGTGTTTACTGTAAATGCATAGTATGCTTCGCTATGCTTAGAAGTTAAGCTTTTAAATGAAATGTTTACATGGCCATGACGGCATACTTAATGAATATTGAAAAATAAGAATGAACTTGAAAGATCGGGCGGGTGGTTTGACCACTGCTAACGTGCATTGGGAAAGGAGTCTCAATGTAGTGTTTCCGCCTTGTCAGTTAAGGACCATCCGTTGTAAGCATGCTTGTGTTTCGAGACTTTGCAACTAGCCCCATGCCTTGGGTAAGCCCAAAATGTTAGTGATTCCATTACGAGAACGTCTAACATCGCACTGGGAGTGGAGAGATGACGGGAGTAGCGTGTACCCTCGGGGCTAGAATTGGGCCGGGTTCGAGGAGTGCTGTAACAGAACCGACCAAATTATAAGAGCACAAGTACAAAAACAAGCACCGAAGTGCTCAAATTTTCGAACTTGAGCCCATATAATCCCGGTAGTCAATTGAAACCACGAAGGATTTCAAACCAACTTGCTTACAACCAAGATCGCATCATTCAACATACAACATCGTACGTTACATTTCGCAAGTAATCCCGAAATAAGTTTACACACACGGAGTCGCAATTATTACAAACCAAGTTTATAAAAGTAGCGGAAGCAAACACACACCAGTTGTTTAACTATTGCCAGTCTTGTTGATCGACAACCCGCAAAAGCATCAGGAAAGTACATAAAAGATGATCACGCCCTAGTGATCTAGTCTTCGTCACCCGCAGGGTGGAGACAATTTTTGCAGAAGCCTTGGTAGAGCATATCATCTGCAACAAGAGGGAATAAACCCTGAGTACTGGAATGTACTCAGCTAGACTTACCCGTCAAAAACCAGAAATAAGATGACACCAAGGATTATGCATGGCTTGCACGAGAGGCTAGCTGACATCACATTTTTGCATAAAGGCATAAGTAATTGAAACTCTTATAACCTGTACTAGCAGTTATTTTTAGCATTTACCTGTCATCTATCTTAGCACCTGTACTAAACATTCACTTGAGTATAATCAAACAACATTATTATTATATCCACAGCAAGTATATCATTGTGGCAACATTATATCATTCACTTAACCATCTGTTCATTTAATGAGATCTACGTTGCCGCTGCTCAAGTCAAGTGCTCACTAACCGGGAGCGACGGCGATTCGAATCGAATTCCTATCCAGCTGGAGGGGTATTTCTAACACTCACCGAGTCACGCCTGGCGAGGGCTGCTCAGGTCATCTTTGGTACAGTTCAGGAATCGCGGGCCCGAATAATGTCGCGTCCCAAAGGGCGACACTCTGCCAGGTGCTAGGGACTCTAACCCCCCTTGGTCTCACGCTAATGTCCCCAAGCACATCCTTTCTCTCCTCTAAGATGCAACATACCATTCGATTCCCGGCCTGAACCATACTACTCGACTTCGCGGTCGGAACGGCTTATCCGGCCAACTAAGTGTTAGACTGCGTTCAACATGACTTAAGGACGTACAACGAATCAGTCCTTAAACGACTCAGACGGGCATAGCTCCACACCCAAGACGTGAAGTGTCTTGTGGTTGTACTATCGAACTCCTGCCCAGTCTCAATTTCACTTTTAAAGCATGGTTCCATCCACGATAGCCATAAAGCCACTCGTGACTCTTTCCTACATCTCGCGGATGACCGGAGATCACCCGACTTCTACCGTACTAAGCAGGGCTAAGCATAGACACGTGTCTAAACCTAATATAGGAGTAAGTACAATATCTGGACAAGGACAGGTATAATGCAACAATTGTTTTCATACAACTCATACAACTTAATGCATTAAATAATTAAAAGTACTCAAGATAGATTTATAAATTGATGGGTTCAGCATGCACCGGGCTTGCCTTTCAGAAAGGTCGAAGGCCGGTGGTCAGGACACTCAGGCAAGTCTTCAGCGGCGTCTCCTCCGCCGACTGGTTTCGCTGGCTCCTCTGGCTGGTCCTGGATTTCCTACGGAATCACTAGCTCGAACTCGAGGAGTGTTATCCCCTCCGGAACACCTATTGCATGAGTGCACAATAAATACTATGGATGCATAATGGTGCAACATGCTCGGAATGAAATGCATTTCAGAAATAAAAACAATAATCTAATCAAGTTACTTTATCAGTACGTGCAAATCTCTTCTCCGGAGGAGAAGTACTTACCTAAGCTACTCAACCTAAGGTATAGTTGTTCATCTTCAGTTAAGGCCCTAACACCTAACAAACACAAGAGTGACATTATTTAGGTTAACACATCCAACCCAAAATATCACAGTAAGATATTCTGGACAGCAGCTACTTGTTTCTAACATAACTGGAGATTCCCAACTCCAAAAGATATGGTCTAAGAAAATCTGGAAAGCTTATGAAATACACCACAAAATATTTTCAGACCACAACACTTAATTCCAAAGTTTACCTAGTCGAAATCCCAAAGTTCTAGAATCTGTCCTCCCCAAACAGAGAGCAGCCAATTCTGGACTGTCACTTAAAACAGCAATAACTCCTAAATTACTAAGTCAAATGCTCCCAAATTTTGACACAAGCTAGTTTATCAAGTTTACTACAATTTTGGTATTCACAAGTTTTCCAGCAAATACTTTTATTAAGGGTCAAACCCAAAGATACTACCAGCTGTCCAGAAAACCTAGAATTGTAAAGGTTAAATATTTATTGATGTGGCAAACATCCCATAAGACCAAACTAATGTTACCACAAGTTCACAAAGGTCAAAAAACACCAGAAAGTAAGGTGTACCCACCTAGAATATTTATTTAAACTCATTTCTTAATTTACTTAAGTAATTAAGTGGAATTTTAAACATATAGGTAAACTACTCCTAAAATTCTACAAAAATTACAGGAGACTCTTTGACCCAAAAAGAGGCTACTGTAAAAATTTGAACTAAATTTATTCAAAGGAACTTCCTACACAAAATTCACAAGCCAAAAAGGCTAATTTTTGTATAAATGACAAAGTATAGTAAAAAGTGTCAAACAACAGATTTTCTAATTTTCTTAGACACTCTAGGGTACCAATACATTCTCCAAAAATTTATATGAACATTGCACATGTAGAAAAATTACAAAAATTCATTTAAGTATTTCCTAAAATAACAAGATAGCATTATAACTTGAAAAGTACTTAAGCACTACTGCCCAAATTTTTACCAGAGCTAGAGCAAGTATAAATTAGCCTACCCACCAAATTTCATAATTTTGGGAATACTGAAACTCAAGATATGATTTAAACAAGTTTGCATGTGAATTAAAACACATTTAAAAGACCTATTTAAATATCCCAGAAACTACACATCACATAACCAAATCATATTTTTATAAAATACTACACACCTTGTAGATCCCAACAAAATTTATTTCATAATTTTTGGGCAAGTAAAACCCTAGATCTACAATTTTCCAAAACTTAACAAAAACTATGACAGAATAAAGAAAATGAATAAACCCTATCGGATGCTGGGCCGGCCCGGAAAACCGACGTGGCCCACTTCGCGCGGCGCGGCCCACTCCCGCGCGCGCGTGGCGCTGACAGCGTGGGCCCGCAGGCCAGAGAGAGAGAAGAGCAGAGGGGAGGAACGGTGGCCGGAGTTCGCCGCCGGTAGCGGTTTCGGCACGGCCAAGTGCACCGTCATGTTCCCCACCTCGATACGATTCTAAGGGTACCATCTAAGAGGGCTACGGCGGCAGCTAAGGTAGTCAGCGATGGCAATGGCGGCCCGCGGCCGCGGCATGCCGGCTCCGATGAGCTAGACGGCTGCTCGGCCCTAATAGCCGGTCCGGTGAGCATCAGTGGCTCAAGGCGGACTCACAAGGCCAGAGAAAGAAAGCTGTGGGGTCCTAGAGGAGCACGGCCACGACGACGGTGCGCTCCGACGAGAAACGCCCGAGGCGGACGGTGGCGGAGATGGCAATACGGCCGTACCTTCACACGATTGGCTCAGGTAAAAGATGGAGGAGGTAGAGGGGACTCTGGTGGAGTGGTGGACGGGGTTTGGGTGGTTGTGGCGTGACGGCGAGCTCGCGCACCCACGGGAAGGGTGCGACGGCAATGGCGGCTCAGTTTCTCCGTGTCGAAGCCGAATGAGGGAGGGAGAGGAAATGGGGACAGCTCCGGTGCGTCGTGGCGGCCTTGAAGGCTCGGTGGACTGACCGGTGGGGCCACGGTCAGCGTACGGTTGCCACCGCGTGGCCACGCGTCGACAACGGCCTGCGGCCGGTCGGCCACGACAATCTCTGAAGAGCGCCCGTTTGACTGAATCGATGTCCGAAAAGGTGACTGACAGAGTTACTTCGTCGCCGAATAACTCCCAAACCAGTTGAAAGTCCTATGTTTGGTGTTGGTAATTAGTGACAATGCCTAAGTACTAATCCTATGCCTAAGTTGTATGTAGCATATGAGGATTAGTACATTCCAAGGTTGGTGGCAAGATGGACATGGTGATCATGATGGCCACACTTGGATTTGGACGCAACCCTATGTGATCAAGGCAAAGGTATATGCTTAAGGGTTGTGTTTTAGTAACCAAGACACCTAGTGGGTGTGGTTACATTATAGGATAGATAGCCATACTATAAAGAGGGGAATGACGCGGCTATTGAACTCCTAAGTGCCTCTAGGTGTGCATTTCATGTCATATGCATTTGGATAGAACTAATAACGCCTCGAAAAATGATTGTGAAAATGCTAACACACATGCACATGGTGATGATCACTTGGTGATGTTAGCACTTTTACGACGGCGTTGGAGTTTGAGCGGTAGAGAGGGTTTGGGGTCTTCTCTCCCTCCCGCCGAGCGTGCGAGCGCGGGATTCAGGCGATTTCGGGGATATGAAATGCCTATTTTCCACTACGCCGGAAGTCGGAAAAAGAAACGGAAGCGAACGGAGGTCACAATGGTGACCGGACGCTGCACCGGACACGGTCACGGTGTGACCGGACGCGTCCGGTCAGTGTCCAGTGTCTGCGCGTTTTTCAGTTGATTGATCGGACGCAAGGCGCGTCCGGTCACAGGCGACCGGACGCGTCCGGTCGTCCAGGGAGCTTACTGGACTCCGACCGGACGTGGGCACTGTGGCGTCCGGTCAGTTCTTCAGCGCGTCCGGTCGCTGGTTCGTTGTGCGTGGCTCAGGGTTGACCAGCGCGTCCGGTCAGTCACGGGACCGGCGCGTCCGGTCGTGACGAGCGCGTCCGGTCGTTGCGACCGGCGCGTCCGGTCAGTGTTTCAAAAAGTACCGTTGCGCGACCGGCGCGTCCGGTCATTGCGACCGGCGCGTCCGGTCAGTGTTGCGAAACTAGCCGTTGCGCGATCGGCGCGTCCGGTCAGTTGGACCAGCGCGTCCGGTCAACGCGATTTCGGCTGTTTAAGTTTCTAACGGCTATATTCGAAGGGGTACGTCTATAAATACTCGTTGGCCGGCTCAAGGCTCTTATGCTCGAATATTTGACATACTTGTGAGCACTTTGAGCTAAGCAACTCCCCTCCCACTCATCTCTCTTGCTTCTTTGCATATTCGAAGTGAGATTGAGTGATCCAAGTGCATTTGCATTGTGAGATTGCATCTAGTTGGCACTTGGTGGTTGATTTGCTGCGGGATTCTTGTTTCTCTTGGTGGTTGCCGCCACCTAGACGGCTTGGAGCAGCTTGGAGGCGTTGGCAAAAGTTGGTGTTTGTTCTTGGCCACCTCCGGTGATTGTGAGGGGTTTGTGCCTACCTCGGCGAAGCGCCAAAGGCAACATTAGTAAATTGCTTCGTGTCATTGCAACCTTTTGCCATTTGGTAGGTTCTTGTGGCGCCTTTTGAGAGGCTCGGTGTGTGACCGATTAGCCACCGAACCACGTGGTGAAGAGGGACACAACGGGGACTAGCGTGCCGGCAAGCACGTGAACCTCGGGATAAATCTTCGTGTCATCACTTTCATATTGTGATTGATTGATCCCGGTGTTCGGTTATCTTGGTATTCATCTCTTGATTATATTGATTGGTTGGCTCAATTCTTCGCCCCTCGGTGATACCCTCCTATCTCTCTCTTGTATTAATTTCTTAGTTATCTTTGCTAGAGTAGCTTATTTGTGTAGCTTGCTAGTTGTAGTTTCCTTCTCGGTTTGACTTGTGCGGTTGAGTGCATATACACTAGAATTGTGAATTGGTTAGGTGGCTTGCAAACACCCCGTAGGCTAAGCAAAACTCGCATCTCGCTATTTGTTTTATTGATAAACTTGTTTAGCTTGTCTTTGTAGAAAATTTTAATAGGCTATTCACCCCCCCTCTAGCCATCAAGACCTTTCAAGTGGTATCGGAGCCGTGGTCACCGTTTGTAAGGCTTAACAACCTCGGTGTAAGATGGCTCAAGTTATGTTCAATCATGTTAATGGCAAGCCTCCATTCTTTGATGGCGTCTCTTCCTTTGATCATTGGAAAAGGAAGATGAAGCAATATCTAGGCAATATACATGAGAAGGTTTGGGATGTGACCAAAGAAGGATACGTCATTCTTGATGAGGAAAACCTCACTCCCAATGACCGCATCAACAAACAATGCAATATGGTGGCACTTGACACAATCTATCGTGCCATTGATGATAAAGTATTTGAGCAAATCAAAGATCTTGAAAAGGCAAATGAGCTTTGGATAAGGCTTGAAGAAACATATGAAGGCACTTCAACGGTAAAAAGTGCCAAACTATATATGCTCAAGGACAAGTTCTCCACATTCAAGATGAAGGATGATGAATCCATCCCGGAGATGTTCTATAGGCTCCAAGTCATTGTCAATGATCTCAAGGGGCTTGGAGAGAAGGTTGAGGACAAGGACTTCTCACACAAGTTCTTGATGTGTTTACCCAAGAAGTTTGCCACCTTGAGAAGAATGATCTTTAGAGAGGGTTTGGACAAGGTCAAACCAACCAATGTGCTTGGAGATATAATGACCGATGCCCAATACAATGATGATGAAGATGAGGTAGAAGAGAAGAAGGAAACCAAGGTCAAGCAAGAGAAGCCCATTGCATTCAAGGCTTCATCCTCTAAGGGCAAGAGCAAGGTTGATGATGATGATGATGATCCATTTGATGATGAGATCATGGCCCTTCTAGTGCAAAAGATGGGTCGGTTCATGAAGAAGAAAGGCTATGGTGCAAGAAAGAGAAGGGACTTCATGAAGGCAAAGGAGGTGCTTTGCTATAATTGCAATAGCCCCCATCATGTAGTGGCAAAGTGCCCCTATGAAGACAAAAGATATCATGATGGTGAGTTGAAATTGAAAAAGAACAAGAAGGAGAAGTGTAACACCTCAAGTGTTTAGCTCCATAATTGCATTGCATTTGCATTGCATAAGCATAAGCATGCATCATTCATGTTGTTATTTTATGTGATGCAACACATGTAATTATTCTAGGGTTTGTTTGATTTAGTTCATGAAGCATTTGATAGTTGGTGTAACAAAAAGGTAAGGTAGCCAATCATGACCTACAACACCTTAGTTATACTTAGGGTAACATTTGGAACAAGGTTCATGTTGACCAAAATTACAAAATTGTCCTCCAAGAGAAGTTGACCACCATTTGACCCTAGAAGGATCTGGTTTGACCAATTAAAAAGTCCAGCTTAGAAATCTTGCTTGGAGGAGCAACCTTAAGCAAAGTTGTAGAGAATTTCATAAGGAACAAAAGTTCTAATATGGCCATCTCATGAAAATGATCAGAACAGGCTCAAAAATGGCCCACAAGTCAGTATTAGGGGCTGTTTGGGGACTTAGCAAATTTTGCTAAGTGTTGGGCTGAAAACCGTTTCACTGTACCTCACTTTGACAACTTGTAACTCACAAACCAGGCCGAACCAGTCCTTGAGCCAATTGACAAAGTTGTTGTCCACACCTAGCTCTACAACATTGTCAATATCACCATCACCTAGTTCTAAATGTTTTAGGAGGTATGGTGCCTGGAAAAACGAGTTTCAGTCGGTTAGCTAACTGAAACTCGGTTTCAGTTTCCGGGTACCTCACTTCAGGGCCCTGTATGTCACTAACTAAACCGAACCAGCTCATGAGGACTTTTACAAACTTGTAGTGCTCACATAGGTCTACAACTTTGCTAATTGGAGGTGTCACTGATTCGAGCTCGTTTATGAGTTAATCAACGCCAAACTTTCGCTGTCAGGCCACCACGCCGGGCGTCATTCAGTCGACCGTCACCGACGACGTCGCGTCGTGGCGCTCGGACAGAGCTCGATGGCCGCGTGGCACTCGCGCCCTGCCATCGCCACCACATCGCACGCATGCGCGCGGGCGTGAAGTTGGGGCCGCCACCTCAACCCCCTCCACTCGTGCTCACCCTTCCCTCTACTTCCTCCTCCGCGCGCGGGCGGTGACCAGAGAACGGGACGGCGACCGCGTTCGAGTCTTTCTCCTAAACCGCAGCTCCATTCACCAAACCAGCTAGACCACCGCACCACCGTGAGCCCCTCCACGCCCTCGTCCTCACCAAACCGTCTCCATCGCGTCAGGTGAGCTACACCGCGAGGGCGGCTCCACCGGACCGCCATGTCCGCCACCGTCAAGCTTGCATGTGGCCATGCCATTCGGGCCCCTCCCTATCCTATCTCTTCCGTGCTGTAGGTACAGTTAGGTAGGCTAAAGCTTGTAGGGTAGGCTAATTGGACCGGGTTGCCGGCGACTAGCCGGAGTTGGTCGAGCCGTGGCCGCACACCGCCATTGCCGCTGCCACCCCCCCTAGCTACGGTCATAGTGTCAATTAGTTATACCAATCGTTGCGCAAGGTTGAGGTGAACGCGCTGGTACGGTAGCTTCGCCGGAGCTGCCGCCGGCGGCGAGCTTGCCGTCGACCGTTTCCTCCCCCGCCTTCGTCTCGATGACAAGTGGGGCCCGCTCGTCAGAGCGCGCGCGCGGGCGGGACGGCCGAGCAGGCCGCGCGCGCGCGAGTCGTGGGCCGCGTCTTCCGGGCCGGCCCAGTTCACCCGAAATGAAATTCGTTTTTATTATTTTGTCACTGATTTTTGTACAAGTTGGAAAAATATAGATCTAGGGTTTTAATGATCCAAAAATCATGAGATAAATTTTGTTGGGGTCTACATGAGGTGTAGTATTTTAGAAAAATATAAATCTGGAATGTGATGTTTGATTTCTAGGAGAATTTAATAGATCCTTTAAATATGTTTTGGAATGCAAGCCAATTTGTTAAATTTATAACTTGAGCTGTAGTATTCCATAAATCATGAAATTTGGTGGGTAGGTTACTCTATGCTAGCCCTAGCTCTGGTAAAAATTTGGGCATCAGTGCTTAATTACTTTTCAAGTTATTATGCTATCTTGTTATTCTAGGAAATATTTAAATGAATTTTTGTAATTTTTCTACATGTGCAATATTCATATAACTTTTTGGAGAATGTCTTGGTACCCTAGAGTGTCCAAGGAAATTAAGAAATCTGTTGTTTGACACTTTTCAATAGGGTTTCCTATTTATGCAAAAATCAGCCTTATTAGCTTGTGAATTTTGTGAAGGGCGTTTCTGTGAATAAAACTTGTTCAAATTTTTACTGTGGTCTCTTTTTGGGTCAGAGAGTCCCCTGTAATTTTTGTACAATTTTGGGAGCAGTTTACACATATGTTTGAAATTCCACTTAATTACTTAAGTAAATTGAGAAATGGGTTTAAATAAATGTTCTAGGTGGGCACACCTTACTTCCTGGTGTCTTTGTGATATTTGTGAACTTGTAGTAGCATTAGTTTGGTTTTAGAGAATGTTTGTCACATCAATAAATATTTAACCTTTGTAATTTTAGGTTTTCTGGACAGCTAGTAGTAATTCTAAATTTGGCTTTGATAAAATTGGTTGCTGGACAACTTGTAAATACCAAAGTTGGAGTAAACTTGATGAACTAGCTTGTGTTAAAATTTGGAAGCATTTGGCTTAGTAGTTTGAGAGTTACTATTGTTTAAAGTGGCAGTTCAAAATCTGCTACTCTCTGTGTTGGAGAATACAGATTCTGGAACTTGTGAAGTTTGACATGGAAAACTTAGGAGTTTGGAGTTGAGGTCTAAAAATGAATTGTAGTGCATTTCTTAGGCTTTCCAGATTGTCTTAGATCATATCTTTTGGAATTGTAAATCTTCAGTTGTGATAAAAACAAGTAGCTGCTGTCCAGAATGCTTTCTGTGGTGTTTTGCTGTTTGTTATGGTGTAATATCCTAAGACATGCTACTTTTGTATTTGTTAGGTGTTAGGGCCTTAACTGAGGATGAGCAGCTTTATCTTAGGTTAAGTAGATTAGGTGAGTACTTCTCTACTGGAGAAGAGATTTGCACGTACTAATAAAATAACTTGAATAGGGTATTTTATTCTGAAATGCATTTCATTCCGAGCATGTTGCACCCATTTATGCATCCATGGTATTTATTGTGCATTCATGCAATAGGTGCACCGGAGGGGGTGACACTCCTCGAATTCGAGCCTGTGATTCCGGAGGAGAACCAGGAGCAGCAGGAGCCCGAGGATCCAGCAGGCGGAGGAGACGCCGTTGAAGACTTGCCGGAGTGCCCTGACCACCGGCCTTCAACTTTTCTGAAAGGCAAGCCCCGGTGCATGCTGAACCTACTGTTTTATAAATTAATCTTGAGTACTGTTAATTGTTTACTGCATTAAGTTGTAGGAGTTATATGAAAACACTTGTTGCATTATACCTGTCCTTGTCCAGATATCGTACTGAATCCTATATTAGGTGTAGGCACGTGTCAATGCTTAGCCCTGCTTAGTACGGTAGAAGTCGGGTGATTTCCGGTCATCCGTGAGATGTAGGAAGGAGTCACGAGTGGCTTTATGGCTATCGTGGATGGAACCATGCTTAAAAATGAAATTGAGACCGGGCGGGAGTTCGATAGTACAGCCGCAAGACACTTCACGTCTTGGGTGTGGAGCTATGCCCGTCTGAGTCGTTTAAGGACCGATTCGCTGTACGTCCTTGAGTCATGTTGAACGCAGTCTAACACTTAGTTGGCCGGATAAGTCGTTCCGACCGCGAAGTCGAGTAGTATGGTTCAGGCCGGGAATCGAATGGTAGGTTGCATCTTGGAGGAGAGAAAGGATGTGCTTGGGGACATTGACGTGAGACCAAGGGGGGGGGGTTAGAGTCCCTATCACCTGGCAGAGTGTCGCCCTTGGGGACGTGACATTATTCGGGCCCGCGATTCCTGAACTGTACAAAAGATGACCTGAGCAGCCTTCGCCAGGCGTGACTCGGTGAGTGTTAGAAATACCCCTCCAACTGGATAGGAATTCGATTCGAATCGCCGTCGCTCCCGGTTAGTGAGCACTTGACTTGAGCAGCGGCAACGTAGAACTCATTAAATGAACTGGTGGTTAAGGGAATGATACAATGTTGCCATAATGATATACCTGCCATGGATATAATAATCATGTTGTTTGATTATAATCAAGTGTATGTTTAGTACAGGTGCTAAGATAGATGACAGGTAAATGCTAAAAATAACTGCTAGTACAGGTTATAAGAGTTTCAATTACTTATGCCTTTATGCAAAATGTTATGTCAGCTAGCCTCTTGTGTAAGCCTTGCATAATCCTTGGTGTCATCTTATTTCTGGTTTCCGACGAGTAAGTCTAGCTGAGTACATTCCAGTACTCAGGGTTTATTCCCTCCTGTTGCAGATGACATGCTTTATCAGGGCTTCTGCAAGACGTGTCTCCACCCTGCGGGTGATGATGACTAGATCACAAGGGCGTGATCGTCTTTATGTACTTTCCTCATGCTTTTGCGGGTTGTCGATCATCCAGACTGGCAGTACTTAATTAACTAGTGTGTGTTATGCTTCCGCTACTTTCAAACTTGGTTTGTAATAATTGCTACCCCGTTTGTGTAAACTCATTTCAGCAGGGTTTATGAAATGTAACGTATGATGTTGTATGTTGAATGATGCGATCCTGGTTGTAAGCGAGTTGGTTTGAAATCCTTCGTGGTTTCGATTGACTACCGGAATTATATGGGCTCAAGTTCGAAAATTTGAGCGCTTCGGTGCTTGTTTTTGTACTTGTGCTCTTATAATTTGGTCGGTTCTGTTACAGCTGGTACCGGAGCATAATTCAACATTAAACACATCTTACGGGTAATTAAAAACAAAAAGTATTTGTTTGCGAAAAGGGTTAAACTCTAAAAATTATTTTATAGGTATGCCAGTGATCACAACCCTTAGCCCAAATAAGGACTCTTAGGTGGCTTATTATAAAGACTAACTTGGGGGCCTTGTTTGTTTCTGTTTCGTTGTCCATACGGCGTGAAATTGTATGGATGCCATCCACTTGGGTGGTAATGTATGGATCAATTACCTCGACGCTCTGGTAAGTGTGAGTTGTGAGAGCATGATCGTCCAACCGGCGGTCTAGGGGAGAGTAGTTTTGGTGACTTGCATACTTACGTGTTTAAACCATGTAATTATGTAAGCACTTAATTGTGGGAACATTATTATCGGGTAGATTTGATACTAAAGTATATAAATCCGGGGATGTGTATATGGAAAGTATTTAATTTACTGCTTTCTTGTGTGTATATTGGGAATTGTTGGGCTGCAATGAAATTTTCTGCAGGTACACTAACAGCGTAACGAGTAGAACGATAGTTTCGCTTATATGAGAGAACGTATGTATGCCACCGCCTAGCGTTAAAACTTTAGGTTTCCACTAAGGTGAGAGGGCGTACGGAACGTGCATGCATCATGTTTAAATATATCATACATATCATTTACTCCCTCCTTAAAAATTTCTGTACTCCCGACTACAGTAAATTTCGTATCCCCTAAATGATCCTTACTCTAAGCCGTATCTTATCTTGTTGCCACAGATGGCACGTACCAAGAGGACCGCTCGTAAGTCCACTGGGGGCAGGGCACCGCGTCACCAGCTCGCTCCACGTGAGCCCCGCCCTGAGCCTACTGAGGTGGAAAGGCTGAGGGCAGAGCTGGCAGAGGTGACTGCTGCTAGGGATGCAGCACGGCAACAACTGGAACAAGTGATTCATGATCGTGATCAAGAAACGCTTGCAGTCCAGAGGTTGACAGTGGCAAACCGCAACTGTCAACGCATGTTGGTCCGTGTGATGGAACAGAGGGATGAAGCCTGGCACGAGGAGAATGTTCTGAGAGCTCGTCAGTTTGAGCTCGAGCAACAGTTGGAGAACGCTGAAGAATACAATGATAATCTTCATGAAGAAGTGCACCGCCTGAACAACGAGCTTAATCCCCTGCTGCCTCAAAACAACAACGCCGATGAGGACATGGGTTCGGGAATCTTCATGGCCGAGGATGATGATGAAGTGGAGGTTGATGGACCACAGGATGCCCCACCTGCAGAAGCACCAGAGGAAGAGCCAGAAGAAGAAGAAGACGAGGAGTTAGAGCCTGTCAGTGATGAGGACGGCGGGGAGATCCTTGACACTGACTCGGAGGATGATGCTTAGAGTAGTCATCTCGTGTCTATAATGTTAGGATCGTCTTTTGTGCCCTCCCTGTGAAGGAGTGAGGCCTTGTAATAACTTGACTTTGGGATGTAAGGTTGAACCGTATGTTTCCTGAATGTAGTTTGAAACCGTTAATTTCGATCACAACTTGATGTCTTATTATGTTGCGTTCGATGATGGTGTCACGATTAGCACCCTTCGGTGCCGCGACGAAACCGAGGGCCTCCTATGGCGCGCGACATAAGGCTGTGCTGCTTGGCACGCGCAGGTATCAAGGTGGCTAGTCATGATCCACCATGGAACTCTTCATTGAGAAGTCTCTTGTGGTCAGTTCGAAGTAGCCTTTCACAGTCAACTAAAAATCTGGAGATCGAATCCAAGTACCGTGCAAAAGGTCAAAAATCACGTAGATAGCAACGCAAACGGTCCGGTAACCGTTGTGCTCCCTGTGAGTGAGCCTTTATCAAAGAGCATCTTGTTGGATTACCAAGTATGATCTCGTCAAATGATGCGCTAGAATGGATTGTGTGGTTGTGATGAATTATTGTGCCTTAATTATTATGAGAAATCTATTCATACAGTCAGATTGACATTTCGCAATAATTCATCTACAAATTTCCCACATCGTCAGTGCTCATTGGATATGCATTTTTGCAGATGTCGTACAATCTACGTTGGGGTCATGGAAATGAGGAGGAGGAACAGCCACCCCCTCCGCCACCACCTACTCCGGCTGAGCTGATGCAGACAGTGGTCGAAGGGCAGCGCATGTTGGCAGATGCTATGCGCCAGCTGGCTAACCGAGAGGCTCGTCCTGGCCGCCAAGGCCCAGAGCCAAATCAGTACAGCGATTTCAAGGACTTTCTGGATACAAAGCCCCCGCTCTTTAAGGAAGCGGAAGAACCACTACAGGCTGACGAGTGGTTGAATACCATTGAACAAAAGTTTCGTCTGCTACGCCTGACTAATGAGCTGAAAACTGAGTATGCTTCCCATCAGTTGCATGGTCCTGCGGGCATTTGGTGGAGCCACTATCGTTCCACACTGCCTGCCAATATCCCAATTGCTTGGGATCAGTTTAAGGCGGCATTCCGAGGAAATTATATCCCTCCCGGTCTTATGGCAATCAAGCACACAGAGTTTATGAGGCTGTCGCAAGGAAACAAAAGCCTGACTGAATACTTGCAGTCCTTCAACAACCTGGCAAGGTATGCCACTGAGTTTGTGGATACCGATGCCAAAAAGATTGCTAGCTTCAAAAGGGGCCTCGGCCCAAAACTGATGAAAACAATGGGCACTAGCAAATGTACTACTTTCAATGATTTCATCAGCGATGCTTTGACCCAGGAGAACAACAATACTATTTATTCTGCCTCTAAGAGCCGTAAAAGGGCCCTTGAGGCAAGTGCTTCTCAGTCAAGGGCCTCAGCGGCACCGAGGTCTTCCCCTCGCCCACCTGCTCAGAATACAAAGTTCCGTCCGCCGCAGAAGAAACCTGCTGCAAAAACGGGGTTCCGTAAGGCTTGTACCGTCGCTCTGCCAAAGGGGACTTCTGGACAGAGCAGCTCTAGTGTTCCTCCTAGCAATATGCCTTGCTGGAACTGCAACAAGCCAGGTCATTGGTCCAGGAATTGTCCGTACCCGAAGAAAAATGTCAACCAAGGTAGTCGTCAGGGACACGCCCATTATAACAGCATTGAAGAAATTCCATCTGGTGAGGTGATCACCGCTGGTAAGTTTCTAGTTGACCAACACCCCGCAGTGGTACTTTTTGATTCAGGTGCTTCGCATTCCTTTATCAGTCCTAAGTTTGCATCTAAATTTGCACACAAGTTGCATACTGTTGAAGGTGTGGGTTATTGTATTAGCGCTGCAAGTGGGAATATTTCCACAAACAAAGTAGTGGGGAACCTTAAGTTTGAGATAGAAGGGCGAAGTTATTCGCTTGCCCTATTGGTTTTACCTGGTTTAGACATAGATGTTATCTTGGGCATGAATTGGATGAGTCAGAACGGGGTACTCATTGACACATCCGCTCGGGTAGTTATGCTCAGAGATCCTACAGATCAAAAAGGTTTTCTAGTACAACTTCCTAGAAAGGTTGAATTGTCGGGGGAAATTCATGCTGTGCAAGCAAAGGCGTTGGCTGAAATTTCCGTAGTAAATGAATTTCCGGACGTTTTTCCCGATGATTTGCCGGGACTCCCTCCGGATCGGGATGTGGAGTTTAAAATCGAGTTGTTGCCTGGCACGGCACCCATCTCTAGGAGACCCTATAGGATGCCTCCAAATGAACTAGCTGAACTTAAGGTGCAATTGAATGAACTTTTGAAGAAAGGGTTGATTCGTCCTAGTTCATCGCCGTGGGGATGCCCTGCTATCTTTGTAAAGAAGAAGGATCAAACCTTGCGGATGTGTGTGGACTACAGACCTCTGAACGCGGTCACTGTTAAGAATAAGTATCCTCTACCGCGTATCGACATCTTGTTCGATCAGTTGTCCAAGGCTAAAGTCTTTTCCAAGATCGATCTAAGGTCTGGCTACCATCAAATTAAAATCCGCCCGGAAGATGTTCCAAAGACAGCCTTTTCTACCAGATACGGTCTTTATGAGTATCTTGTGATGTCTTTCGGCTTGACAAATGCCCCCGCACACTTCATGTACTTGATGAATTCGGTGTTTATGCCTGAATTGGACAAGTTTGTGGTGGTATTTATTGATGACATCTTGGTATATTCTGTGAATGAGGAGGATCACGCTGAACATCTGCGTATAGTCCTCACAAGACTGCGTGAACATCAACTATATGCAAAGTTCAGTAAGTGCGAATTCTGGCTTCGTGAAGTACCTTTCCTTGGGCATGTGTTGTCCGATGGAGGAATTATGGTGGATCCCGCCAAGGTACAGGAAGTACTAAACTGGAAGGCTCCTATCTCGGTTCACGAGGTTCGGAGTTTCCTTGGGTTGGCTGGCTATTATCGTCGCTTCATCCCGGATTTCTCCAAAATAGCCAAGCCAATGACCCGGTTGCTGTAGAAAGACACCAGGTTTGTCTGGACTCCTGAGTGTGATGCGGCTTTTCACCAACTACGAACCCTCCTAACCTCAGCTCCGGTTTTGGCACAACCGAATATCGAGAAACCATTTGATGTTTATTGTGATGCCTCAGGCATAGGTTTGGGAGGCGTTTTGATGCAGGAAGGCCGAGTAATTGCATATACCTCGCGACAACTTCGGAAGCATGAGGTGAATTATCCAACGCATGACTTAGAACTGGCTGCAGTTGTTCATGCTTTGAAAGTATGGCGGCATTATCTGCTGGGAAATGTCTGCAATATCTACACCGATCATAAAAGCCTCAAATACATCTTCACCCAACCCGAGTTGAATATGCGTCAAAGAAGATGGCTCGAGTTGATTAAAGATTATAACCTTCAAGTGCACTATCATCCAGGAAAGGCAAATGTAGTTGCGGATGCTTTAAGCCGTAAGTCTCATTGTCATTCCTTAGTTGAAAATGATTTTCATCGATCTCGCCTTCTACATCCAGCAGTCTTGTACAACATCACTGTCAGTTGTACTCTCAAAAGCAGAATTATTAAGCTCCAAAAGACTGATCCGGGTATCTTTCACATAAAACGGAAAATGAATGAAGGAGAGACTAAGCATTTCAGGATAGATGAAGAGGGTGTACTATGGTTCAAGGATAGGTTAGTTGTACCTAAGGACCGAGAGCTTAGGGATCAGATCCTGTCCGAAGCACATTCGTCCAAGTTGTCCATCCATCCGGGTAGTAATAAGATGTATTATGATTTGAAACCCCTTTATTGGTGGACCAAGATGCGGAAAGAGATAGCTGCATATGTCGCTAGATGTGACACCTGTTGCAGAGTTAAAGCTGTGCACATGAAAGCTGGGCTACTTCAGCCACTTTCCATTCCAGGCTGGAAATGGGAAGAGATAAGTATGGATTTCATTGTCGGTCTTCCTCCTACTGTCAAAAATCATAACTCCATCTGGGTAATTGTGGATCGTTTGACCAAATCAGCTCACTTCATTCCAGTTAGAGTGGACTATCGTCCTACTGACTATGCTGAGTTGTACTTCAATCAGATAGTCCGGCTTCATGGGATACCTCGTACTATCATATCTGACCGTGGTCCCCAGTTCACTGCTCGCTTTTGGGAGCACTTGCATCACCTTCTGGGAACCAAGTTAGTGAGAAGCTCTGCTTATCACCCTTAGACATCGGGTCAGACAGAACGAGTTAACCAAATCTTGGAAGATCTGTTGCGAGCATGCGTGATTTCATCCAAGGGTTCTTGGGAAAAATGGTTACCTCTAGCCGAGTTTTCGTACAATAATAGTTATCAAGAGAGTATTAAGATGGCCCCATTCGAAGCCTTGTACGGTCGAAAGTGTCGAACTCCACTGAACTGGGTAGAAGCTGGGGAAAGAAGGTATTATGGCATTGATTTTGTCCAGGAAGCCGAGGAACAAGTCCGTACCATTCAAAAACACATGGCTGCAGCGCAAGCGAGACAGAAAAGCTATGCGGATCGTCGTAGAAAACCACTCGAATTTGAAGTTGGAGACTTCGTTTATTTGAAAGTTTCTCCAATGAAGAGTGTCCAACGTTTTGGTGTTAAGCGGAAACTTGCACCAAGATACGTGGGTCCTTTCCAGATCATAGGCAAGAGTGGAGCTGTTGCGTACAAAATCCAGTTGCCTCCTGAGATGAGAGCCATATTCAACGTTTTCCATGTATCTCAGCTTAAAAAGTGTCTTCGAGTTCCTGAGGAACAAGTTCCTTTAGGTGATATCAGACTGGAATCCGACCTAACCTATGAAGAAAAGCCAGTCCGAGTGATCGATACTCAGGAACGAGTAACTAGAAGTAAAGTGGTTAAGTGGTACAAAGTGATGTGGAGTAATCAGGGAAGTGAAAGTGATGCTACGTGGGAACGGGAGGATTATTTGCGGGATGGTTATAAAGAATTCTATGAAAAATGGTACGCTTTCCAAATCTCGGGACGAGATTTTTATAAGGGGGGAGGTCTGTAACACCTCAAGTGTTTAGCTCCATAATTGCATTGCATTTGCATTGCATAAGCATAAGCATGCATCATTCATGTTGTTATTTTATGTGATGCAACACATGTAATTATTCTAGGGTTTGTTTGATTTAGTTCATGAAGCATTTGATAGTTGGTGTAACAAAAAGGTAAGGTAGCCAATCATGACCTACAACACCTTAGTTATACTTAGGGTAACATTTGGAACAAGGTTCATGTTGACCAAAATTACAAAATTGTCCTCCAAGAGAAGTTGACCACCATTTGACCCTAGAAGGATCTGGTTTGACCAATTAAAAAGTCCAGCTTAGAAATCTTGCTTGGAGGAGCAACCTTAAGCAAAGTTGTAGAGAATTTCATAAGGAACAAAAGTTCTAATATGGCCATCTCATGAAAATGATCAGAACAGGCTCAAAAATGGCCCACAAGTCAGTATTAGGGGCTGTTTGGGGACTTAGCAAATTTTGCTAAGTGTTGGGCTAAAAACCGTTTCACTGTACCTCACTTTGACAACTTGTAACTCACAAACCAGGCCGAACCAGTCCTTGAGCCAATTGACAAAGTTGTTGTCCACACCTAGCTCTACAACATTGTCAATATCACCATCACCTAGTTCTAAATGTTTTAGGAGGTATGGTGCCTGGAAAAACGAGTTTCAGTCGGTTAGCTAACTGAAACTCGGTTTCAGTTTCCGGGTACCTCACTTCAGGGCCCTGTATGTCACTAACTAAACCGAACCAGCTCATGAGGACTTTTACAAACTTGTAGTGCTCACATAGGTCTACAACTTTGCTAATTGGAGGTGTCACTGATTCGAGCTCGTTTATGAGTTAATCAACGCCAAACTTTCGCTGTCAGGCCACCACGCCGGGCGTCATTCAGTCGACCGTCACCGACGACGTCGCGTCGTGGCGCTCGGACAGAGCTCGATGGCCGCGTGGCACTCGCGCCCTGCCATCGCCACCACATCGCACGCATGCGCGCGGGCGTGAAGTTGGGGCCGCCACCTCAACCCCCTCCACTCGTGCTCACCCTTCCCTCTACTTCCTCCTCCGCGCGCGGGCGGTGACCAGAGAACGGGACGGCGACCGCGTTCGAGTCTTTCTCCTAAACCACAGCTCCATTCACCAAACCAGCTAGACCACCGCACCACCGTGAGCCCCTCCACGCCCTCGTCCTCACCAAACAGTCTCCATCGCGTCAGGTGAGCTACACCGCGAGGGCGGCTCCACCGGACCGCCATGTCCGCCACCGTCAAGCTTGCATGTGGCCATGCCATTCGGGCCCCTCCCTATCCTATCTCTTCCGTGCTGTAGGTACAGTTAGGTAGGCTAAAGCTTGTAGGGTAGGCTAATTGGACCGGGTTGCCGGCGACTAGCCGGAGTTGGTCGAGCCGTGGCCGCACACCGCCATTGCCGCTGCCACCCCCCTAGCTACGGTCATAGTGTCAATTAGTTATACCAATCGTTGCGCAAGGTTGAGGTGAACGCGCTGGTACGGTAGCTTCGCCGGAGCTGCCGCCGGCGGCGAGCTTGCCGTCGACCGTTTCCTCCCCCGCCTTCGTCTCGATGACAAGTGGGGCCCGCTCGTCAGAGCGCGCGCGCGGGCGGGACGGCCGAGCAGGCCGCGCGCGCGCGAGTCGTGGGCCGCGTCTTTCGGGCCGGCCCAGTTCACCCGAAATGAAATTCGTTTTTATTATTTTGTCACTGATTTTTGTACAAGTTGGAAAAATATAGATCTAGGGTTTTAATGATCCAAAAATCATGAGATAAATTTTGTTGGGGTCTACATGAGGTGTAGTATTTTAGAAAAATATAAATCTGGAATGTGATGTTTGATTTCTAGGAGAATTTAATAGATCCTTTAAATATGTTTTGGAATGCAAGCCAATTTGTTAAATTTATAACTTGAGCTGTAGTATTCCATAAATCATGAAATTTTGTGGGTAGGTTACTCTATGCTAGCCCTAGCTCTGGTAAAAATTTGGGCATCAGTGCTTAATTACTTTTCAAGTTATTATGCTATCTTGTTATTCTAGGAAATATTTAAATGAATTTTTGTAATTTTTCTACATGTGCAATGTTCATATAACTTTTTGGAGAATGTCTTGGTACCCTAGAGTGTCCAAGGAAATTAAGAAATCTGTTGTTTGACACTTTTCAATAGGGTTTCCTATTTATGCAAAAATCAGCCTTATTAGCTTGTGAATTTTGTGAAGGGCGTTTCTGTGAATAAAACTTGTTCAAATTTTTACTGTGGTCTCTTTTTGGGTCAGAGAGTCCCCTGTAATTTTTGTAGAATTTTGGGAGCAGTTTACACATATGTTTGAAATTCCACTTAATTACTTAAGTAAATTGAGAAATGGGTTTAAATAAATGTTCTAGGTGGGCACACCTTACTTCCTGGTGTCTTTGTGATATTTGTGAACTTGTAGTAGCATTAGTTTGGTTTTAGAGAATGTTTGTCACATCAATAAATATTTAACCTTTGTAATTTTAGGTTTTCTGGACAGCTAGTAGTAATTCTAAATTTGGCTTTGATAAAATTGGTTGCTGGACAACTTGTAAATACCAAAGTTGGAGTAAACTTGATGAACTAGCTTGTGTTAAAATTTGGAAGCATTTGGCTTAGTAGTTTGAGAGTTACTATTGTTTAAAGTGGCAGTTCAAAATCTGCTACTCTCTGTGTTGGAGAATACAGATTCTGGAACTTGTGAAGTTTGACATGGAAAACTTAGGAGTTTGGAGTTGAGGTCTAAAAATGAATTGTAGTGCATTTCTTAGGCTTTCCAGATTGTCTTAGATCATATCTTTTGGAATTGTAAATCTTCAGTTGTGATAAAAACAAGTAGCTGCTGTCCAGAATGCTTTCTGTGGTGTTTTGCTGTTTGTTATGGTGTAATATCCTAAGACATGCTACTTTTGTATTTGTTAGGTGTTAGGGCCTTAACTGAGGATGAGCAGCTTTATCTTAGGTTAAGTAGATTAGGTGAGTATTTCTCTACTGGAGAAGAGATTTGCACGTACTAATAAAATAACTTGAATAGGGTATTTTATTCTGAAATGCATTTCATTCCGAGCATGTTGCACCCATTTATGCATCCATGGTATTTATTGTGCATTCATGCAATAGGTGCACCGGAGGGGGTGACACTCCTCGAATTCGAGCCTGTGATTCCGGAGGAGAACCAGGAGCAGCAGGAGCCCGAGGATCCAGCAGGCGAAGGAGACGCCGTTGAAGACTTGCCGGAGTGCCCTGACCACCGGCCTTCAACTTTTCTAAAAGGCAAGCCCCGGTGCATGCTGAACCTACTGTTTTATAAATTAATCTTGAGTACTGTTAATTGTTTACTGCATTAAGTTGTAGGAGTTATATGAAAACACTTGTTGCATTATACCTGTCCTTGTCCAGATATCGTACTGAATCCTATATTAGGTGTAGGCACGTGTCAATGCTTAGCCCTGCTTAGTACGGTAGAAGTCGGGTGATTTCCGGTCATCCGCGAGATGTAGGAAGGAGTCACGAGTGGCTTTATGGCTATCGTGGATGGAACCATGCTTAAAAATGAAATTGAGACCGGGCGGGAGTTCGATAGTACAGTCGCAAGACACTTCACGTCTTGGGTGTGGAGCTATGCCCGTCTGAGTCGTTTAAGGACCGATTCGCTGTACGTCCTTGAGTCATGTTGAACGCAGTCTAACACTTAGTTGGCCGGATAAGTCGTTCCGACCGCGAAGTCGAGTAGTATGGTTCAGGCCGGGAATCGAATGGTAGGTTGCATCTTGGAGGAGAGAAAGGATGTGCTTGGGGACATTGGCGTGAGACCAAGGGGGGGTTAGAGTCCCTATCACCTGGCAGAGTGTCGCCCTTGGGGACGCGACATTATTCGGGCCCGCGATTCCTGAACTGTACAAAAGATGACCTGAGCATCCTTCGCCAGGCGTGACTCGGTGAGTGTTAGAAATACCCCTCCAGCTGGATAGGAATTCGATTCGAATCGCCGTCGCTCCCGGTTAGTGAGCACTTGACTTGAGCAGCGGCAACGTAGAACTCATTAAATGAACTGGTGGTTAAGGGAATGATACAATGTTGCTATAATGATATACCTGCCATGGATATAATAATCATGTTGTTTGATTATAATCAAGTGTATGTTTAGTACAGGTGCTAAGATAGATGACAGGTAAATGCTAAAAATAACTGCTAGTACAGGTTATAAGAGTTTCAATTACTTATGCCTTTATGCAAAATGTTATGTCAGCTAGCCTCTTGTGTAAGCCTTGCATAATCCTTGGTGTCATCTTATTTCTGGTTTCCGACGGGTAAGTCTAGCTGAGTACATTCCAGTACTCAGGGTTTATTCCCTCCTGTTGCAGATGACATGCTTTATCAGGGCTTCTGCAAGACGTGTCTCCACCCTGCGGGTGATGATGACTAGATCACAAGGGCGTGATCGTCTTTATGTACTTTCCTCATGCTTTTGCGGGTTGTCGATCATCCAGACTGGCAGTACTTAATTAACTAGTGTGTGTTATGCTTCCGCTACTTTCAAACTTGGTTTGTAATAATTGCTACTCCGTTTGTGTAAACTCATTTCAGCAGGGTTTATGAAATGTAACGTATGATGTTGTATGTTGAATGATGCGATCCTGGTTGTAAGCGAGTTGGTTTGAAATCCTTCGTGGTTTCGATTGACTACCGGAATTATATGGGCTCAAGTTCGAAAATTTGAGCGCTTCGGTGCTTGTTTTTGTACTTGTGCTCTTATAATTTGGTCGGTTCTGTTACAAGAAGAAAGCAAAGAAGAGCTTCACATTCAACAAGAAGAAGAAAGGTAGTGGTTATATGGTCACTTGGGATAGTGACAACTCCGATAGTGATGATGATGAAAGCTCTAGTGATGATGAGAGGACCACTCGACGAGCCACTGTAAACATCGCCCTCTCCAACAAGCCATCCATCTTCGACGCTACATCAACATGCCTTATGGCCAAGCCTACCATGGTAAAACATGATGATAGTGATGATGATTCTTGTGCTAGTGATGATTGTAGGAGTGATGATGAGGAGGATGAGGACTACTCCAAGGATGATCTATTAGGCATAATAGATCAAATGAGCAAGGGCTACAAGAGGACAACCAAGAAATACAAAATCTTGGAACAAGAGCTCATTGCCAAGAGCAATGAAAATGATGCCTTGATGGAGGAGCTTGTTGCTCTCAAAAAGAGTAAGGAGTGCAAAGGAATTGAACAAGAGCTCAAAGCTCTTAGGAAATCCTTTGATGAGCTAGAGGCTTCTCGTGAGTGTCTAAAGGAAGACCACGAGGATCTTGAAATTGCTCACACTAGGCTTAAGGAAGCTCACTCCACTCTACTTGAGCTCATCAAGGAAAAGGACCTTAAGTTGGAAAACTTCATGAAGGAAGCTAAGGAGGAGCAAGTGATTGTCACTTGTGATATTGGACTAACATGTGATATTATTGATGATTCTTTATTTGTTAGTCCTACTAATACTTCATGTAGCTCATCATCATCCACCACAACCAACTCTACCTCTACTACTAGTGATTCATCACTTGTGGTTGAGACTCTCAAGAGAGAGGTGGATGATCTCACCCGCGCATTAGGCAATGCCTATGGTGGGGATGCCCGCTTGCTAAAATGCTTGGGTAGCCAAAGGTTCTCTCTTAACAAAGAGGGATTAGGCTATACTCCCAAGAAGGGCAAGGCGGCCTTTGCTACTCTAAAGCCTCACTTTATGAAGGGCAATGGTCGTTATTGCAATAGGTGCAAGCAAGTTGGGCATCTAGAGATTAATTGTAATAAAATGAACAAGAACAAGAAAAAAGCTAATGTACCCTATATTCCTTTTGATTCTTGTTATGTGCTTACCAAGGGTGAGAAAGGTGTGCATGCTAGGTTTGTTGGTACACCAATTGTGGGTCCAAAGAAGAAGGCCATTTGGGTACCAAAGAGCTTAGTTACTAACCTCCAAGGACCCAAACAAGTATGGGTACCTAAGAAACATTAATTTATTTTGTAGGTAAATTACAAGGCCGGAGGAAGGCATTGGGTGCTTGATAGTGGGTGCTCTCAACATATGACCGGTGATTCAAGAATGTTCAACTCTCTCAAATCAAATGATAGTGGCATTGATAGTATCACATTTGGTGACAATAGCAAGGGTGATGTGAAGGCTCTTGGAAGGATTGCAATCTCAAATGATCATAGCATTTCCAATGTGCTCTTAGTCGAAAAGTTGAACTTCAATCTTCTCTCGGTTGCTCAATTGTGTGATCTCGGTTTCAAGTGTATATTTGGTGTTGATGATGTGGAGATAGTTAGTGTTGATGGCTCTAACTTGATCTTCAAAGGTTTTAGATATGAGAATCTATACTTGGTTGATTTTAATGCTAGTGACACTCAACTTTCAACATGTTTGCTCACCAAATCAAGTATGGGTTGGTTATGGCATAGAAGACTTGGTCATGTTGGCATGAAGCAATTGAACAAGTTAGTGAAGCATGACTTAGTTAGAGGCTTGAAGGATGTCACATTTGAGAAAGATAAGCTATGTAGTGCATGTCAAGCCGGAAAGCAAGTAGGCAACACTCATCCATTGAAGAGCATTATGAGTACTTCCAAGGCATTTGAGTTGTTGCACATGGATCTATTTGGGCCAACTACATACACAAGCATTGGTGGCAACAAGTATGGTTTTGTGATTGTGGATGATTTCACTAGATACACATGGGTATTCTTTCTTGTGGACAAGAGTGATGTATTTGACATATTCAAGAAGTTCATCAAGAGAGTGCAAAATGAGTTTGAGACCACAATCAAGAAAGTAAGAAGTGACAATGGAAGTGAGTTTAGAAACACAAGAGTTGATGAGCTATGTGAAGAGCTTGGAATCAAGCATCAATTCTCGGCCAAGTATACACCTCAATCAAATGGCCTAGTTGAGAGGAAAAATAGAACCTTAATTGATATGGCAAGATCAATGTTGAATGAGTATAATGTAAGTCATTCATTTTGGGCCGAAGCAATCAACACGGCTTGCTTCTATAGCAACCGCCTCTATTGCCACAAGTTTCTAGAGAAGACACCATATGAGATCTTAAATGGAAGAAAGCCCAACATTGCATACTTTCGGGTATTTGGTTGCAAATGCTACATCTTGAAGAAGGGCACTAGATTGAGCAAGTTTGAGAAGAAATGTGATGAAGGATTTCTACTTGGTTACTCAACTACTAGCAAAGCTTATAGAGTTTGGAATTTGGCTAGTGGTTTACTTGAAGAAGTGCATGATGTTGAGTTTGATGAAACAAATGGCTCTCAAGATGAAGAAGATAACTTGGATGATGTGAGAGGAACTCAATTGAGTAATGCTATGAAAGAAATGGATATTGGTGATATTAGACCAAAGCAAGTTATTAATGTAGATGACAACAAAGATCAAGTGCTCCAAAGTCCAATCACTCAAGCTAGTGGTTCTCTAATGCAAAATCAAGCTAGTACATCATCTCAAGTGCAACAAGATCAACAAGTGGCTAGTACATCATCTCCAACTCATGATCAACATCAACATCCAAGCAATCAAGTCCAAGTGCTTCAACCAACTAACATTGCAAGAGACCATCCATTGGATTCCATCATTGGTGACATACAAAGAGGAGTTCAAACTAGATCAAGATTGACATCATTTTGTGGTCACTCTTCTTTTGTGTCAATGGAAGAACCCAAGGACATTGATAAAGCATTGAGAGATCCGGATTGGGTAAATGCAATGCATGAAGAGCTCAACAACTTCAAGAGAAATGAAGTATGGGAACTAGTTGAGAGGCCTAAGGATCACAATGTCATTGGAACAAGATGGGTCTTTCGCAACAAGCAAGATCAAGATGGGATAGTAGTAAGGAACAAAGCAAGACTAGTGGCTCAAGGTTACACACAAATAGAGGGTCTTGACTTTGGTGAAACTTATGCCCCGGTTGCAAGATTGGAAGCAATTAGGATCTTACTTGCCTATGCTTGTGCTCACAATATCAAGCTATATCAAATGGATGTGAAGAGTGCATTTCTCAATGGGTACATTCAAGAGGAAGTGTATGTGGAGCAACCTCCCGGTTTTGAAGATGACAAGAAACCCAATCATGTATACAAGTTGAGAAAAGCTTTATATGGATTGAAGCAAGCACCTAGAGCATGGTATGAAAGATTGAGGGACTTCTTGCTATCCAAAGGATTTGTCATGGGCAAAGTTGATACAACACTATTCACCAAGAAGATTGGGAAAGATTTATTTGTATTGCAAATATATGTTGATGATATCATATTCGGTTCAACCAATCAAGATTATTGTGATGAGTTTGGGAAAATGATGGCAAAGGAATTTGAAATGTCAATGATTGGTGAACTTAGTTTCTTTCTTGGACTTCAAATCAAACAAATGAAAGAAGGTACATTTGTGAGCCAAACTAAGTACATCAAAGATATGCTCAAGAAGTTTGGCATGGAAGATGCAAAGAGTATTATAACTCCAATGGGCACTAGTGGAAGCTTGGATAGTGACAAGAGTGGCAACATGGTGGATCAAAAGCTATATAGATCAATGATTGGTAGCCTACTCTATGTGACGGCATCAAGGCCCGATGTGATGTTTAGTGTATGCATGTGTGCAAGATTTCAAGCCTCACCAAGAGAAAGTCATTTGAAGGCAACAAAGAGAATATTGAGGTACTTAAAGCATACACAAGATGTTGGATTATGGTATCCCAAAGGTGCAAGTTTTGAGCTAGTTGGATATTCGGATTCTGACTATGCCGGTGATAAAGTGGAGAGAAAGAGCACTTCCGGGACATGTCAATTGTTGGGAAGATCACTTGTCTCATGGTCATCCAAGAAGCAAAATAGTATTGCACTATCTACCGCCGAAGCCGAATACATCGCCGCGGGTAGTTGTTGTGCACAAATCTTGTGGATGAAGGCAACATTGAAGGATTTTGGAATCAATTTCAAGAATGTGCCATTGCTATGTGACAATGAAAGTGCCGTGAAGCTAACTAACAATCCGATTCAACATCAAAGAACAAAGCATATTGATGTTCGCCATCACTTTATTAGAGATCATCAACAAAAGGGTGACATTGCTATTGAAAGTGTGGGCACCGAAGATCAATTAGCCGATCTTTTCACCAAGCCACTTGATGAGAAGAGATTTCACAAGCTAAAGAATGAGTTGAACATACTTGATTTCTCCAACATGAGTTGATGCACTCCCATGATATGACATGCCTCTCCTTCGAGCCCCAAGGTACAATTGGTTGACATGTCATACATTCTATACTAAGGACATGTTTAGTGCATCTAGTCATGATTTCTTATGTTCTAGGATCATTCATGAAAATTAAATGAATTTGAAGTTTATATGGTGCCACTATTGTTTCCATGACTTGTATGATCTAGTGGTAGCATATAACTTGTTTAAGTAGCTTGTGATCCTAAGTGTTTAATCTAGAAAACTTGTCTAAATATTTGCTTCAACATGGTGCATGATAACCCTTCTAGTGAGGTGTGAAGAAGCTTGCCCTTGGATCAAACCGAAGTATTTTATTTATGCAAGCAATCTAGGTTGAATCATAAACTTGATCCTCACCCCATATTTTAACATGGTAATCTATCTAAAGTTTGCTCCTTGTGGTCAATTGGTGCCAAAGGGGGAGAAAATGTTGTTCACAAAGATAGAACTCAAAAAATGTTATGGGGGAGAAAATGTTGTTCACAAAGTTAAATCCTAAAGGGGGAGAATTGATAAAAGAAGCACACAAGTAGGGGGAGCAAGCTCTTAAACATGAATGTTGTATTTCTGTGTGCACTTCATATGTATGATGCATAGTTATGCATTTCGTTTTCTCCGATACATTGCTTGTGTGGTGACTTGCTAGTATAATTTGAATGGTGTATTGAAATACTAGCATGAATAGGAAGTAGTTAGATTTCTCGTGCTTCATGTTTTTCAAAATGGTACTAGAGCCTTGCTTATAATGTTGATCTCACGAGGTTTCTAGTTTTGCTTGTGCTTTTCCAAGTGGTATCTAACTACACAAGGTGCTAAGATGGTGTTTATCGCTACTCCGATGGTATCACGCTTCAAAGGTCTATAATCTAAAACACTTAGCACCTATTGATAGTCAATGCTCCTAATCTTTCCTATCTAACATGTATGCTTCCAAAATCCAAACATATAGCATACATGTAGGGGGAGCCATTGCTATCAATTTGAATTCATGATCACTTGTCCATACTTCTTACACATGGTAATACACTTAGACAATGTGACATGGGTTCAAACAAAATTTTATCATAATATCTTTGTGAAAGGGTTGTCACCAATTACCAACAAGGGGGAGATTGAAAGTCCTATGTTTGGTGTTGGTAATTAGTGACAATGCCTAAGTACTAATCCTATGCCTAAGTTGTATGTAGCATATGAGGATTAGTACATTCCAAGGTTGGTGGCAAGATGGACATGGTGATCATGATGGCCACACTTGGATTTGGACGCAACCCTATGTGATCAAGGCAAAGGTATATGCTTAAGGGTTGTGTTTTAGTAACCAAGACACCTAGTGGGTGTGGTTACATTATAGGATAGATAGCCGTACTATAAAGAGGGGAATGACGCGGCTATTGAACTCCTAAGTGCCTCTAGGTGTGCATTTCATGTCATATGCATTTGGATAGAACTAATAACGCCTCGAAAAATGATTGTGAAAATGCTAACACACATGCACATGGTGATGATCACTTGGTGATGTTAGCACTTTTACGACGGCGTTGGAGTTTGAGCGGTAGAGAGGGTTTGGGGTCTTCTCTCCCTCCCGCCGAGCGTGCGAGCGCGGGATTCAGGCGATTTCGGGGATATGAAATGCCTATTTTCCACTACGCCGGAAGTCGGAAAAAGAAACGGAAGCGAACGGAGGTCACAATGGTGACCGGACGCTACACCGGACGCGGTCACGGTGTGACCGGACGCGTCCGGTCAGTGTCCAGTGTCTGCGCGTTTTTCAGTTGATTGATCGGACGCAAGGCGCGTCCGGTCACAGGCGACCGGACGCGTCCGGTCGTCCAGGGAGCTTACTGGACTCCGACCGGACGCGGGCACTGTGGTGTCCGGTCAGTTCTTCAGCGCGTCCGGTCGCTGGTTCGTTGTGCGCGGCTCAGGGTTGACCAGCGCGTCCGGTCAGTCACGGGACCGGCGCGTCCGGTCGTGACGAGCGCGTCCGGTCGTTGCGACCGGCGCGTCCGGTCAGTGTTTCAAAAAGTACCGTTGCGCGACCGGCGCGTCCGGTCATTGCGACCGGCGCGTCCGGTCAGTGTTGCGAAACTAGCCGTTGCGCGACCGGCGCGTCCGGTCAGTTGGACCAGCGCGTCTGGTCAACGCGATTTCGGCTGTTTAAGTTTCTAACGGCTATATTCGAAGGGGTACGTCTATAAATACTCGTTGGCCGGCTCAAGGCTCTTATGCTCGAACATTTGACATACTTGTGAGCACTTTGAGCTAAGCAACTCCCCTCCCACTCATCTCTCTTGCTTCTTTGCATATTCGAAGTGAGATTGAGTGATCCAAGTGCATTTGCATTGTGAGATTGCATCTAGTTGGCACTTGGTGGTTGATTTGCTGCGGGATTCTTGTTTCTCTTGGTGGTTGCCGCCACCTAGACGGCTTGGAGCAGCTTGGAGGCGTTGGCAAAAGTTGGTGTTTGTTCTTGGCCACCTCCGGTGATTGTGAGGGGTTTGTGCCTACCTCGGCGAAGCGCCAAAGGCAACATTAGTAAATTGCTTCGTGTCATTGCAACCTTTTGCCATTTGGTAGGTTCTTGTGGCGCCTTTTGAGAGGCTCGGTGTGTGACCGATTAGCCACCGAACCACGTGGTGAAGAGGGACACAACGGGGACTAGCGTGCCGGCAAGCACGTGAACCTCGGGATAAATCTTCGTGTCATCACTTTCATATTGTGATTGATTGATCCCGGTGTTCGGTTATCTTGGTATTCATCTCTTGATTATATTGATTGGTTGGCTCAATTCTTCGCCCCTCGGTGATACCCTCCTATCTCTCTCTTGTATTAATTTCTTAGTTATCTTTGCTAGAGTAGCTTATTTGTGTAGCTTGCTAGTTGTAGTTTCCTTCTCGGTTTGACTTGTGCGGTTGAGTGCATATACACTAGAATTGTGAATTGGTTAGGTGGCTTGCAAACACCCCGTAGGCTAAGCAAAACTCGCATCTCGCTATTTGTTTTATTGATAAACTTGTTTAGCTTGTCTTTGTAGAAAATTTTAATAGGCTATTCACCCCCCCTCTAGCCATCAAGACCTTTCACCAGTGAGAACCAGGCGTAGTTGATGTTGGCAATGTTGTAGAGCTACATGAGGACAACAAGTTTGTCAATTGGAGTTTGGGCTGGTTCGGCCTAGATTTGAAACTACAGAGCTCCAAAGTGGAGTACCCGAAAACTGAAACTTAGTTTCAGTCCATTATGCCGACTGAAACTCATTTTTCCAGGCACCATATCTCCTAAACCATTTAGAACTAGGTGATGGTGATATTGACAATGTTGTAGAGCTATGTGTGGACAACAACTTTGTCAATTGGCTCAAGGACTGGTTCGGCCTAGTTTGTGAGTTACAAGTTGCCAAAGTGAGGTACAGTGAAACGGTTTTCAGCTTCACACTTAGCCAAAATTGCTAAGTCCCAAAACAGCCTCTAATACTGACTTGTGGGCCATTTTTGAGCATGTTCTGGTCATTTTCATGAGATGGCCATATTAGAACTTTTGTTCCTTATGAAATTCTCTACAACTTTGCTTAAGGTTGCTCCTCCATGCAAGATCTCTAAACTAGACTTTTTAAATGGTCAAACTAGAGCATCCTAGGGCTAGATGGTGGTCAACTACACCTTGGAGGGCATTTTGGTGATTTTGGTCAACATGAACCTTGCTCCATGAGTGACCCTAAGTATAACTAAGGTGCTGTGAGATGTAATTAGCTACTCTACCCTTTAGTTGCACCAACTCCACAGTGTCACATGATGTGAGTCAAACAAAACTTTACAAACAAATCACATTTGTTGCAACCACATGAATTAACATGAAATGATGCATGCTTATGCTCATGCAATGCAATGCAATTATGGAGCTAAACACCTGAGGTGTTACAAGTACTGTGCTCTCGGGTGGCGATGGACACGTTCTGGTTTTGGGAGATCTAAATGAGGGTTGATATATGCAAGATTCGGTTCTACATATGTCATGAAGTTAGAGATCCCCAGCTGGGTACAATCAGTTTGAATCGTTGTTGCTCCTTAGTTATGGAGACTTGATCACCTGACTTACATCGTAGTTAAGAACTGGAATTGAAAGAAAGAATAAGAAGTATTTTGATGATAATTACTTTGATCTAGATTAGGATCACCTAGAGTTGGTTAATGAACCATCAATGGTAAAAGTAAAATGTTGAAGCTAAGGACTTACCTTAGTAAGCTTTTCTGCAGAAGAAAATTTGATTCTAGATTACCCGTACCTTGATTCCCTAAAGCTAGCATGCCCTTGGAGTCTGTTTCTTAGTCGGGTAAGTCTTGTTGAGTACTCTCATACTCAGGGTTTGTTGAACCCCTTGTTGCAGGTGCGGTTCATGAACAAGTCTGCTTCGAGCCTTGTTGCATGATCGTCGTGGCTAAAGAAAGTGACGACGAATAGACTGTGTGGCCTTTGGGCAAGGCATCTCGCTTGTGTGATGTAATAAAGTTACTACCGATACTTCTCTACTACTGGTTTGTAATAATGCTACATAAGGTTTGAGGTTTGAAAACTAGTTTGTAACCCTAAGTTACTGTAAGACTTCCGCTACTTTACTCTGTTGAATATTTTGAATAAACTGTTGTAATATTGCAATACTCCTGTGATTGGATCCTGTTCGGAGGAAAGCAGGCCTTTTAAGTTATGAGGAACATAAGTACGGCTATCAAAGGTCATTATGACGATGACGGGTACATGTGGGCCATCATAATTAGGAGGTTCTGTGACAGCTGGTACCAGAGCATAATCACTCGAGTTATTGTAGTATTACTTTGTAAAACTTCAAAACAATTTGGGTCGAACCAACTTAATATTGATATTTTGGTCCAAATTGCTTTTGCTTATCTTAATCTATTCTATAGTTTCCTTAGCTCATATTTGAAAGCTTTGTAGTGAAGTATCAAGTTATAGTGCCCTATGTTATAAATATTGCGTGTGTTACTTAATCTTTTCTGTTAGATCGTAAGTACGATGCATGCATCATGTTTAATTAACCTGCTTAAGTTACCTTCCCTTTTAAAGTGGTTTGGTTTAAGTAAGGTTTAATCCTATTCATGCTAACCTTCAGATCCCTCCCATCTGTTCTTATCGTTCTAATTCCATCTTGCTTTAGGATGGCACGTGTGAAGACGACTCCTCGCAAGAAAACGGGTCCGCAAGGAGTGCCACGTCATCAATTGGCCACCAGAGGTGATGGAGCAAGCAGTAGCCGCAATCCAAACCCGGATTTGGAATTACAGGTTGCAAGGCTTACTTCAGAGGTAGAGCGACTGAAGCGCAACATGCGTTTTTGGAAGCAGTTCTAGAACGAGTCTCTGGAAAAGGAGACAGAAGCCAGGGCTCGTGTTCAAGAGTTAGAGCTTTATGCAACACACCTGGAGCAGTACAACACAATTCTACATGTGGAAGTCCATAGGCTACATGATCTGATGAATCCCAATCATCAGCCTCAGACAGTAGAAGATGATGTCGGTGCCGTGGTTGTTCCTGGTGGAGAGGACAATGAGGAAGAAGATCCAAAAGAAAATGAACCCATGATGGAAAGTGGGGATGAGGCAAGTCATGTCATTGGTGCAAGTGCTCCAGAGGCTGAGGATGGAGTGATCATGATTAGTGATGATGATGAGGAGTGAAGTGTCAACATGGATGGTTATGTAATATAGTAGTCTTTCCTGTTTTCTAAGAACATTAGTGGGTAGTTTCTTGCTTGTGAGCAAGTTTGTAATGAAAATAATGTAAGATAAGTTTGATGTGTGTACTAGTACTGTACTAACTACTTTTTAATTCAATAAAGCGATGTAAATAAACATGGTTTGTGTACAACAGATGGACGGTTCTGGAACTTCCTAGGATGGGGACAATACTCCGAATCCCCCACCATCCCACCTACTTTGGCAGAAGCTATTGCCGCACTGGTTAATGCCACTACCTTGTTGGCTCAGAATCAAAATGGAAATCAGGGTCGTCGAGGCCGTAATAATGGAGGAGAAACCACTTATGTGGATTTCACCGATACCCGTCCACCGGTATTTTCAAAGGCAGATGAGCCGCTAGAGGCAGATGACTGCCTCCGCACCATGGAGCAAAAGTTTGAACTTCTATAGTGCACGGAGTACCAGAAACCCGTGTTTGCAGCACAGCAACTCAGGGGTGCCGTAGGGGCGTGGTGGGCGAATCTAGTCGCCGCACGACCTGCTGGCCACCGTGTCACTTGGCAAGAGTTTCGTGATGCTTTCAGAGCACACTATATCCTAGATGGTGTTATGGCCATGAAGTTAGAAGAGTTTCTCTCGCTGAAACAGGGGAACCAGACAGTTCTACAGTATGTGGGCAAATTCAATCATCTGTCCTAGTATGCAGCTGAATATGTGAGCACCGATGCGAAGAAGAAGAGTTGTTTCATGAGGGGCTTGAGTACCAGGATCCAGGAAGCATTGGTCACCTGCTATAATGCCACGTACCATGATATAGTCAATGTGGCTATTGCGTCAGAAGATAAGTCCCGCCTTCACAAAGAGTCGAAGAAAAAGAAGCAAGTGTTGTCTATCCCGTCTAGCGGCATTAAGAAGGGCCAGAAGTTTGTTTACCACCCTCAGAACCATTTCCACCTAACCTATCGTCCACCGCAATACCAAGCTCAGCCGCAGACGTTTTTCCGTCCTGCCGCAACCCCGCAATATCCACAGCAGCCGAATGCCCCTGGTATTCGAAACCAGACTCCCGTAACCCACAACTTTCCCTGCTATAATTGTGGAAAGCCAGGCCACTTTTCTAAGGACTGCCCGTATCCAAGGCAGTACAATCCCAACTATCCCAGAGCTCCCGTACCGCAACAGCAACAACCTCAGAGCAAGAATAACAATCTGAATGTTCAGAAGGGTAAGGGTGAGAAGAAGAAGACCGGACGTGTATTCTACACCCAAGCAAGTGCAATTCCAGAGGGAGAACCTGTTATGATGGGTATGTTCCCTGTTGCTAATCATCCAGCAGTACTGTTATTTGATTCAGGTGCATCGCATACATTTATAAATCGCACCTTTGTTGTTAAGCATGACATTCCAATTATGGGAACATAAGAGGATTTCTTTATTCAGTCGCCCGGGGGATGACTATGTACTAAGGAGATGGTACGCGATGTACCTATAGAGTTAGGTGGGCATATATTCCCTACCTCAATGATAATATTACAGAAACAAGATATAGATGTAATCCTGGGTATGAATTGGATGTATCAATGAGGAGCCATTATAGATGCACTGCACAGAACTATAAGGTTGAACTTGCCAGATAATAAATCTCATCTTCTTATCTAACTTCCTATTCCCAAGAGAACAGTTGAAAGATATGTGCAACTTCAATACATGAGATTTGTGATATACCGGTAGTCTGTGAATTTCTAGATGTATTTCTAGATGATCTACCAGGTCTGCCACCGGACCAAGATGTAGAGTTTGTGATTGAGTTAAAACCGAGTATTGCCCTAATATTCAGGAGAGCTTACAGAATGCCACCCAATGAATTGGCAGAACTTAAGGATCAATTGCAAGAGTTACGTGACAAAGGTTTTATTAGACCCAGTTCCTCACCATGGGGATGTCCGGCTCTTTTTGTTAAGAAGAAAGATCATACTTTAAGGATGTGTGTTGACTATAGACCGTTGAATGAAGTAACCATTAAGAACAAGTATCCGTTGCCTCGTATTGATCTACTCTTTGATCAGCTTGCGGGGGCAAAGGTATTTTCAAAGATCGATCTTCGATCGGGGTACCATCAAATCAAGATTCGACCTAAAGATATCTCAAAGACTGCATTCACTACCAGATATGGATTGTATGAGTATCTAGTTATGTCTTTTGGTCTTACCAATGCACCGGCACATTTCATGTATCTGATGAACTCAGTTTTCATGCCAGAACTTGACAAGTTTGTGGTTGTGTTTATTGATGATATTCTGGTATACTCCAAAAGTGAAGAAGAGCATGTTGAGCATCTCAGAGTTGTTCTGACTCGTCTGAGAGATCATCAACTATATGCCAAGTTTAGTAAGTGTGAGTTTTGGTTAAGAGAAGTACAATTCTTAGGACATGTGCTGTCAGCCGAAGGAGTAGCAGTAGATCCTAGCAAGGTGAAAGATATTCTGAATTGGAAGCCACCAATCTCAGTTCATGAAGTCTGAAGTTTTCTGGGAATGGCGGGTTATTACCATCGATTCATACCTGACTTTTCAAAGGTAGCCAAGCCAATCACGGAGTTGTTGAAGAATCAAACTAAGTTCATATGGTCTCTAGAATATGAGAAAGCTTTTAGAATTCTAAAGAAGTCACTAACAACTGCTCCAGTCTTGGCACAGCCAGATATAGAAATGTCATTTGATGTTTACTGCGATGCCTCGGGTATTGGCCTTGGTTGTGTATTGATGCAAGAAGGCAGAGTCATTGCTTATGCCTCGAGACAGTTGAAGCGCCACGAACAGCATATCCGACACATGATCTTGAACTAGCAGCTGTGGTTCATGCACTGAAAAATCTGGCGTCATTACTTGTTAGGTAATACTTGCCACATGTATACAGATCACAAGAGCTTAAAGTATATCTTTACTCAGTCAGAATTGAATATGAGGCAAAGAAGGTGGCTTGAATTAATAAAGGACTATGATTTAGAAGTACACTATCACCCTAGAAAAGCAAATGTTGTTGCTGATGCACTCAGTAGAAAGAATCATTGCAATTGTATGACTGTGAAGCCAATGGATTACAGTTTGTGTTATGAATTAGAAAAGTTGAATATTGAAATAGTCCAACAAGGTCAGTTGACTAATGTCATAGTGGAATCAACAATCAAAGATCAGATTGTATCTGCTCAGAGAAAGAATTCCGGAATAGCTCACATCAAAGAAAAAGTTAGAACTGGTCAACAGACAGATTTCAGTATTGATGATGCAGATGTGTTGTGGTTCAAGAACCGGCTAGTGGTCCTAAAGGTTTCAGAGTTACGTCAGCTCATTCTTGATGAAGCCCATAGTACAAGGTTTTCTCTTCATTCAGGGAGTAATAAGATGTATCAAGATTTGAAACAGAGATTCTGATGGACCGAAATGAAAATTGAGATCGCTAAGTTTGTTGCCAGATGTGACACTTGTTGTCAAGTGAAGGTTATACATTTGAAGTCGGCAGGAATGTTACAACCCTTGCCCATTCCATCATGAAAATGAGAAGATATCAGTATGGATTTCATTATTGGGTTACCCAAGACCTCAAGAGGCTTTGATTCAATTTGGGTCATTGTGGACCGACTAACAAAATCATCTCATTTTATTCCAGTCAAGGTGGACTATACTACTATAACTTATGCTAAAATATATATTGCACGAATCCTGAGTCTTCATGGAGTACCAAAGACCATTGTATCTGATAGAGGTACGCAGTTTGTTAACAATTTCTGGAGACACTTACATGAGTCCCTGGGTACAAAACTTCTGCACAGTACCACTTATCATCCACAAACAAGTGGTCAGACTGAAAGGGTCAATCAAATTCTAGAAGATATGTTAAGGTCGTGTGCACTCAATTATTCAGACACTTGGGACAAGTGGTTACCTTTAGCAGAATTCTCCTCCAATAATAGTTATCAAGAGAGTATCAAAATGGCACCGTTTGAAGCATTGTATGGCCGCAGGTGCAGAACTCCATTGAATTGGTCAGAACTAGGAGAAAGATGGTTTTTCGGTGTTGATCTTGTGAAAGAAACAGAAGAAAAAGTTAGGCAGATCCAGAATAATTTGAAAGTTGCTCAGTCCTAACAAAAGAGTTATGTTGATAAAAGGCGTAGACCCTTGGTATTCAAAGTAGGAGATTATGTTTATTTGAAAGTATCACCCATGAAGGGAGTTAACCGATTTGGAGTCAAAGGCAAACTCGCATCGCGTTATATTGGCCCATTTCAAATTGTTGAAAGATGTGGAAAGGTGGCATATAAGTTAAAGTTGCCTGAACAACTGTCAGCCGTGCACAATGTATTTCATGTATCACAAATAAAGAAGTGTCTGCAAGTACATGATCAAGTTGTTGATGTTGAGGGAGTTGAACTCGAACCGGATTTAACATATTCTGAACATCCTGTCTGAGTTTTGGATCAAAAGGATCGTGTTACCCGAAGTAGAACAACTAAATGGTACATGATACAATGGAATCAACATTCGGAAGAGGAAGCCACCTAGGAATCAGAAGATTATCTGTTGGAGAATTTCCCAGAGTTCTTTGCTTCTATCTAGGTTGCAATTTCTTCTTTAAACTGTAACCTATCCTTTTCAAATTTTTGTAATGTAGAAAACCCCCTACCTGTTTTGTAGACAAGTCTTGGACGTGTTTGCTTGACACGTTTCCTTTTCCATTACTTAACTCAAGGCTTTAAATCTCAGGACGAGATTTCTTTAAGGGGGAAGGGCTGTAACACCCTGGGTGTTATAGTGCTAATTAATCTGCCATGTCATCATAATGCATCGCAAAGCATCCATGATTAGGTCAACCTTGTTATGCATCAACTAAAACAAGTTTACTTATCTAGATTGGATGTGTTCTCTGTGGTGTGTTCCGAACCCAAAAACCCTAAATTCGAATAACACCGCAAATATTTAGTCCATACCTGCGTAATTTGAAGTGTGCGACTGTGTTACACACTAGTGTCAAGTGTAGGGTATGAGCTCAAGTACAACACATAAAATGAAGCTCCAAGTTTGAGTTTGAGTTGGAGTCCAAAAAAAACTTGTCACGAGTTTTTCGATTCGAATTTAAATTCAAATTTAGGGAAAATGTAAAAGAATTTCAAAAGCTAAATTGGTCAACCAAGAGTGGCATTTGGTCAATCATGTCATGTTGGTCAAATGATGCCCTTGGGTGATGATTTGATCATTAAGTAATCACTAATCAAAGTAGTAACAAATTCCAATTGAAAATTCCTCCGAAAACCCTAAATTTCAAAACCCTGTTTTACCCCTTTTGAAATAATTCAAAATCTAAGAAAAATTTGGGAAAAAGTTTAAAACCAAGTTTGTAGAACTTTTCAAGGGCTACAACTTTGGTGTTTTGAGTTTTCAAAGTTTTAATGTAAAATGTGGAGCAATTTTGAAAATAAACAAATTTCAGATTTGACTCATTTTTGTCCCCAAACTAAGATTTCAAAATGGAGGTAGAATTTGAAAATGTTTTGAACAGAAAAGTTGTAGGTCTTGTCTAGATGTACAACTTTGGTGTTTGGAGATTTTGAAGTTTCAATATGAAATCCAAAGTAATTTCTAAATTACCAAATCCCCAAAATTTATCCCCTTTTGAATTTAGACTCAAATTTCAAAATCCAGTTAGAATTTGAAAAAGTGTTCAATACAAAATTTGTAGAGCTTGAAATTCTAAAGATTTCATATCTTGGAAAATTTTCAAGTTGTTACATGAATTTGAAAGTAATTTGAGAAAATAGTTTGAAATTCATATTTGGGGGCAGCTACAGTGGCCGGCCAATCGCCGCCGACCACCGCGCGGTATGGGCGTCGGAGCGCCGCCGTGGCCTTCGGCCAGCTTCCAGGCGCGCCCTCGACCGCCAGCGCAATGACGTGAGCATTCCCGTGCTGTAGCCGCGACCGCTGCCTACAAATACGACACATTCAGGGAGAGCGTTTTCTTCTTCCCTGTTTTCGCCACCGCCGCCACCGCAGCTCTGCCACTCGCCGCTGCCGCTGCCGCTGCCAAGCCGTCTCCGGCCACACAAACTGTACCAATAGAATTGCCTCACCCTCACACACCTCGTGAACCACCCGAGCTTGCTTAACTCCGCCTGGATCGCCGCAGCCACCGCTTCCCATGCTCAACTCCAGTGACCGAGCCGCTTCACGTGGCTAGCACCCTCCGCCGCCTCCCAGCGCCTCCTTGTGGCTTCACTGTGACCGCTGTAAGCTCCTGATGCTCCCCGTGCTCTCGCTTTAGTCGCTACCGCGTTGCATCGCCGGGACGCCGGTCACCGTAGTAGCTGGTCCGCCATGGCCGTTGGGAAGGGCTTCCCAGAGCTGTAGCGTAGCCGTTAGGGGTTAAAACGAGTTCGTGGTGAAACATAGGTGTTGTAGAGCCGCTCGGTTGGGTGACCGACACGATGCTCGTCGGTCGGCCACCGCGTGGGCATGGTTGAGCGCGCGGGAGAGAGCGAGAGGGTGGAGGAAGGTGATGACAAGTGGGGCATGGCTGTCAGCGAGAGAAAGAGAGAGAGCGCGCGGAGCAGGCCGTGTTGCTGGGCCACGGGCGCGTTGCTAGGCCGAGCGTGGGTGCGGGCGAACGCGAGCACGCGGGCGCGCGAACGGGCCACTCAGTGGGCCGAGCCGGAGGAAGAGAAGGAGTCGGCCCGAGTTTGATTTTGTTTTTCTTTTTCAAAATTTTGAATAGTACTGCTATTTGTTTATTTCATTAAAAATTTTGTCGAGCTCCAAAATTCCTAAAATTTTTTGTGTGAGCTTCTCAATGTGTAAACTATCTAGTAAAAATGTTAAATCCTAAATTTGAGTACTTTGTGCAGTAGATTTAATTAGTTCCAATAAAGATTAAATGCAACTTCCATGAATTTTAATAATTAATTTATTAATCCAAAAATTATGAAATTTATTGTGACACTGTTTTAGGTTATTCTTAATCCATAGAAAAAGTTTAGGCTTGTTTAGATAAAGTATGATCAACTATTAATTATGCCCTAATTAGTTAAATAGCAAATAAATGTTAATTTGATAACTTTAAGTGTTGTGTGCCCTTTTGATTGAGTGATGTCCTTAGGTCACTAATCATTGGTGATCTTTGGCACCTTAATTCCATGTTTGAGCTCGTTAGTAACTGACTTAGTGATAAAAGCTAGTATCGCTGGAGTTGTCGCTACTAGTTAGTAGTTTTTCTGTTTACGACTGTACCGCGAAGGAAAGTTGTACTCAAGTCGTAACTTGTGGCATATCATCATCAAGCATCATGTTTATCATCGAGCATCATGTTAAAGCATGTTATGTACTCGTGTAGTTCCTGCTTTCGAAGAAGTCACAGTTGCCGAGCAAGCTTCTGGAGAAGAGCTATCGTCGGTGGGTTTCGGACCGGAGGTCGGAGTCGGTGAGTCGAGTTAGTCGTCGCGTCAGAGCAAGGCAAGCCCCAGTGCATTTAAACCCTACCTTGATATTTACAAATCTTTATTATTTATATTATGGTTTATTGCATTAAGTAATTAGGAGTTGAGTGATAACCTAATTGTTGCATTATCATCCTTGATTATTGCGATATCAACCTTGATACCTGTGTTTACTGTAAATGCATAGTATGCTTCGCTATGCTTAGAAGTTAAGCTTTTAAATGAAATGTTTACATGGCCATGACGGCATACTTAATGAATATTGAAAAATGAGAATGAACTTGAAAGATCGGGCGGGTGGTTTGGCCACTGCTAACGTGCATTAGGAAATGAGTCTCAATGTAGTGTTTCTGCCTTATCAGTTAAGGACCATCCGTTGTAAGCCTGCTTGTGTTTCGAGACTTTACAACTAGCCTCATGCCTTGGGTAAGCCCAAAATGTTAGTGATTCCATTACGAGAACGTCTAACCTCGCACTGGGAGTAGAGAGATGGCGGGAGTAGCGTGTACCCTCGGGGCTAGAATCAGGCCAGGTTCGAGGAGTACTGTGCTCTCGGGTGGCGATGGACACGTTCTGGTTTTGGGAGATCTAAATGAGGGTTGATATATGCAAGATTCGGTTCTACATATGTCGTGAAGTTAGAGATCCCTAGCTGGGTATAATCGGTTTGAATCGTCATTGCTCCTCGGTTATGGAGACTTGATCACCTGACTTACATTGTAGTTAAGAATTGGAATTGAAAGAAAGAATGAGAAGTGTTTTGATGATAATTACTTTGATCTAGATTAGGATCACCTAGAGTTGGTTAATGAACCATCAGTGGTAAAAGTAAAATATTGAAGATAAGGACTTACCTTAGTAAGCTTTTCTGTAGAAGAAAATTTGATTCTAGATTACCCGTACCTTGATTCCCTAAAGCTAGCATGCCCTTAGAGTCTGTTTCTTAGTCGGGTAAGTCTTGTTGAGTACTCTCGTACTCAGGGTTTGTTGAACCCCTTGTTGCAGGTGCGGTTCATAAACAAGTCTGCTTCGAGCCTTGTTGCATGACCGTCATAGCTGAAGAAAGTGACGACGAATAGACTGTGTGGCCTTTGGGCAAGGCATCTCGCTTGTGTGATGTAATAAAGTTACTACCGATACTTCTCTACTACTGGTTTGTAATAATGCTACATAAGGTTTGAGGTTTGAAAACTGGTTTGTAACCCTAAGTTATTGTAAGACTTCCGCTACTTTACTCTGTTGAATATTTTGAATAAACTGTTGTAATATTGCAATACTCCTGTGATTGGATCCTGTTCGGAGGAAAGCGGGCCTTTTAAGTTATGAGGAACATAAGTACGGCTGTCAGAGGTCATTATGACGATGACGGATACATGTGGGCCATCATAATTAGGAGGTTCTGTGACAAAAGGTAGAAAGGACTCCTCTCTCTAATCAAGTGAAGCGTAGGTCATGGGAATGTCCATATCCGCGGGCGCGGCTATACGTATAGATCAATCAACTCTACAGAGCTTGTACACCTGGAAATCCACAAGATCGTCATCATTGATGATCTAGCTCGTCTAGGCTGCTTCCAACTGCCTTTCAACTGGTACAGTATCACCCTACCACTCAGCCCTAGGCCACCCCAGAATCCACCGAAACGCTGAGACTGTGAGACGTAGTAGCGGGCCCCCAAGGACACTATGCTATCTTAGGAGGGTGTGGGTCCCCATGCCCACATCTTCCTACACTGTCACCTTCCAACCTAGTAGTAGTGGTACTGCCCTAGTCAGTCGGGTAATCGTCCCTCGCCCATCGGGAGCGAGTGGTGTGCACGAAGGTCCCATGGTTCCGGTTCTCAAGACATACCAGTTCTTAGGGGGACCAGATAGGATATCTTCTCAAAGGAAATCACCAACTCCCCGTGCCACGACAGCACCTCCACCAGGGATAAGCAACACCCCGGTCCACCTCTCACATATACCCGCCACAGGTAACTCTCGTAAGGGATGCCCAGGTCGCACCCCTCCAGCAAGACTTGCCCCAAAAACACATCGTAAGATCCTGTTCAATCGACTCAACTCTTACCACACACTCAAGACACACGCCAAGATCTTCCCATGGTCATTATCCAGTTTTACCAAGTTTACGGCACCTCGTACCTTTCGCACATGCGTCTCTTCCTCACCAGCATCACATCACAGATATAATGCGAGTAAGAGTAAAGCAGTAAGTATGTAACAAGCGAGCATCTAGTCTATCAGCGGATGTGCAGGAGTAAGGTTGCAACAAGGTATAAGGCTCAAAGTAAAACTACCATATAACCTATCATCATATTATTGCATAAAAGATAAAGCACTAGCAGTTCTAGTTGTAGCATGCGTAATAGGATCTATGAGATTAGGTAGGGCGTGGCACCTGGCAAGTCATCACCCAAGTCCTCGCTGTAGTCGGGGTCGTACTCCTCAGTCAGCAGGTCCTTCGGCTCTGTTAAACATAACATATAGTCGCGTGAGCGACTTCTATAGAGGTGCATAAAGAAGCAACTAAATTTTAAAAGATCCAAATCCACTCAAACATAAGCCTATGACGTAGAGCTCATTTTTAGAAAAATTTGGACACTGGTTTGGTATTTTTCTGAGTTAAAATGAATTAGTTATGAATTTTCAAAGATTAAATGAATTTCTAGAAAAAGAAAAAATAGATTTAATAAGGGCATGACACATGTCAACAGCTGGTTGGCCAGAGGTGCATGTGAGGCTGATAGGTGGGTCTCATTGACCGGTCATGGGCAACAGTCAACTTTGACTGGGCCGAGACCGGGCTCGGTTGGGCCTGATTTGGGCCGGTCTGGGCCGATTCGGCCCGGACACGTGTCAGGCGGTGGTTGTGTCCACATGGCAGCTTGGGTTCGAAACGGGCTCTAGCCCGCGTGGGCGTGGCTCACGGTGGACAGGTAAGTGCGGTTCACGGGCTTAGGCGCGGCCTACGATAGACTTGGTCCACTCCCTTTTCTCTTCACAGCGCACGGTGCACCGAGTGCACCCAACAGCCCCTGGCTCACCTCCCCTCTCTCTCGCCTCACGGTCGCGCTCTCGCCGAAGGCAAATGGTCATTCCCGGCCTCCGGTGGCTCAACGACGACAGCTCTAAACTCTACAGCTGCGCGTGAACATCAGGATTCCAATGGTGGGATCTAGGCAGGATTTTGGGATCTCCAGCGGTGTCTCCCGCGGTGGTGGGCGGCGCTCCGACGTCTCCTCTGCTCCGGTGAATTAGAGAGAGACGACACGATCACCTCCATCACCTATCGCGGCTTGCATCCCTCGTTAGGGCGAAGTAAACCGCATGCTCCTTCCTACCTCCACCGGTCTTGGCTCTTACGATCGACGCCTCGCCATGGCGAGCGTGTGCGGCGACGTGCTGCGTTCTGGCACTCCCGTGCTCTTAGGGCACGATAGAGCACCAACTCAGCTTGTGCTTGTGTGCTTGGGTACGCGTGATGTTCCACGGTGTTCAGGGCTTCACCTTGACCACTCTGGTACGGAGGCGTCGCGGTGGCGCCCTTGTCTTGCAGTGGCGACAGGCATGGCAACTATGTACGGTAGCAAGGGGGTGTCTCGGGCTCACCAGAGGGTGCGGTGGCGAGAGGGTAGTGGTGCATGGCGAGTTGATGTAGCGAGGGGTCGTTGTAGTGCCGTGCAGAGCAGCTACATCGTCATAGATGATCGGGGCGGCGCTCCGGGCTCCGGCACCGGTGGCGTGTCCGACTTCTCCTCGTTCCTCCTCCCTTTCTTCCCTTCCTCCCTTCTCTCCTTCTGGCGTGGGGTGGCGGCCACCAGGGCGACAATGAGGCGATGGGAAATGGCTAAGGATGCAGCTCAGAGCTTTTATAGCCGAACACAGTCATGGCTTAGGTGGCGGACGGTGGGAAGGCGAAGAGGGGTACGTGGAGGGCTGCGATCACCACAGGCTAGGGTTTATGGGGGTAGCGGAGCGTCTGGCGATCGGATTGGCATTGCCAATCGAATCTCGGGCGGTTAGGGTAGTACGGTGGTGCCAGGCAGTGGCAGGGCTTCGTGTGGGCCATGGCGGTGTCGCGCGGTGCATGAAGAGGGCAGAGCACGCGCGAAATTGGCCAAGGGGGCGCGCTCACGTAGCTGGCGCAGAGCCTTGGCGCGCAAGGCGGTAGCGGGAACAGGGGGAATCTTTCCCTTCCCATTTTTGTGACCCTGCCTCCCCTCTTTTCCACTTCAGGCAAAATAGAGGACATGGGAGGTGGGAGGAAAGGTATGACACCATGGGCCCTGCTTGTCAGTGAGGTAAGGGAAAAGGGAAGGGGCGTCCTTGTCGTGTGGCGAAGGCGACGCGGGCCGAGGGCGATCGCGGCCTTACTGGGCCGGCCCAACGTGCGGGCGAGCACGTGTGCGCGCGAGGCCGCGGCGTGAAAGCAAGCCGAACCAGACTGGTTCGAGTGGCTGGGCCGGAAAGGAGTTTTTCCTTTTCCATTTGATTCTTTAGCTTTTCCATTTGTATTTTCTTTATTCCAACTAAGCCAAAACTCTTATATGCATACAAGCCTGTTGCCACCACTTAGGTATTCCAGTGGGGTCCACTAGAGGTATTTCAGGGTTTCAACTATTTGCCAAAGTTATATTTACACATTTATTTAATTAAACAATTCATTAAATAAATGTTATTACTTTTAATTAACAATACAAAGAACATAAGATGCAACTCAAGCAAGTTTTGATTAAATGCAAAAATGTAAACTACTTAGATAGGTTCTACTTGTGCAACTAGGGTAGGTTTCCTATATGACACCTCACCAAACATAGGTTATTTTAGAAAAAAAATTTGTAGTTGTGATTTTTGAATTAGAGAAATTTCTGGGATGTTACAACCCTGACAAGTGCCTCACGAGCAGCCCGACATCGATGCTATAACGGCCCACTGCAGCCCAATGAGCATCGGCAGCAGCAAGTTAAGGGTGTGTTCAGTTGGTGAAAAGTGGATGAAAAGTTACTGTAGCATCTTTCGTTGTTATTTGGCAAAATTTATCCAACCATGGACTAAATAGGCTCAAAAGATTCGTCTCGATATTTACAGACAAACTATGCAATTAGTTATCTTTTTTACCTACATTTAATGCTCTATGCATGCGTCTAAAGATTCGATGTGATGGGTAGAAGAGAAATATTTTGGGTTTGCATGTGAAGTGAACACACCCTAACTAGCTAAGCACCAGGCGCACTTCTGAATTTATAGTCCCACCTTGCCTAGCCAGATGGAAGTGAGGCAGCCAATGGTCTATATAGGAAAAAGTCTACTTTTGGTCCTCCAACTTTTACGAAAGTTTGTTTTTGTCTCTCAACTCCAAAACCGGACAAAACAGGTCCCTCACCTTTTGAAACCATGCAGATTTCGTCCCTCGGCTGTTTTGTCCGGTGGGTTTGCCACAGTAACCACAATTGATACAATAACCCCGCGGTTGCTACAAGACTACGGTTTTGTTTTTCTCTTTTCTCGTTTATTTCAGCTGAATCTTTGAAAAATCACAGAAAATTCATAAAATGAAAAATTCAATTTTATTAGACTACACGTTAGTAGAGCTACAGTAACTACGGTTGCTATCGTTTTCCCTTTTCTTATTTTTTTGGGCTGAATCTTTGAAAAATCATAATAAATCACAGAAATTTCATAAAATAGAAAATCTAATTTTGTTGGACTCCACATGAGCATATTTACATAGTGAACATATAATATGGTATGTTTTTGTATAAAATTGTTGTTGTAGCTTTAGATCTATGATTTTTTATAATTAATTGAAATAATTCGTAGCTGCAGCTTCTATAATTATTTTGTTAGACTAAAGCATGCCATATTATATATTTAATATGTAGATCTACACATGTGGAGTCCAACAAAATTATATTTTTCTATTTTATGATTTTTCTGCAATTTACTATTATTTTTCAAAAATTGAGTTGAAATAAATAAAAAAAGTAAAACCTTTATAGTAAAAACTTTGTATTAAAGTATATCATATTATATATTCACTGTGTAGCTCTACTAATGTGGAGTCCAATAAAATTGGATTTTTTTATTTTATGAATTTTCTGAGATTTACTATGACTTTTCAAAGATTCAGCCGGAATAAATAAGAAAAAGGAAAAACAAAATAGCAGTTACTGTAGCAACCGTGGTTCCTGTAGCAAAACCACCGGACAAAACAGCCGAGGGACGAAATCTGCACGGTTTCAAAAGTTGAGAGACCTGTTTTATCCGGTTTTAGAGTTAAGGGACCAAAAGCGAACTTTCGCGAAAGTTGGAGGACCAAAAGTAGACTTTTTCCGTCTATATAATAAGAATCAGGCCCAGCCACTATATGGCTCTCCTTGTGTTGCCTGACTTGATTGGGCCGAGCTTGTATCTAAACAGGGATTCCTATTGGGCCAAATTCGGTTTAAACCGAATTTCAAATTCAGGATATTTTGAATTAAAAGTAGAAAAGTAGAAAATGGTCAAAAAAAAGTCTAAAACCAATTTCAAATTCGGTGTTCTGAATTTCGAACCGAATTTAAATTTGTTTGAATTTGTTCGAAAATACAAATTCAATTGGAATAATAAATATAGAAAGCGATGCGGTTCGGAACGGGATATTTTTTTTTGTTCCGTTTTCATCCTTATCTAAGATGCTCCTTCGGCCAAGCAAACCCTCCGGTCAGCCTCCTCGTCCTCGCATCCTAGTGATGTTTCCCATGCCTTTGATGGAGCTAGCCATGGCCGATTTGTGGCTTCCCCAGAGCTCCTACCATGCACCGTGGCCATACGTGTCACCGCTAGCGGCTCCAGTGGAGTTGGCTCATCGAGCCACGACAGACACATCGAACATGCCCATAGCCTCGGTCCTTTGTGCGTACACACAACCGAGCGAAGCGATGTATGAGCGCGTGGCCAGCGATGCCCTACTATGCTAAGGAGCAACAATGATAACATGGTGCCACACCTGTGCGGCTGAATTGGCCGATGGCACAATAGATGGGTGGCACGGCTCAATACAGGCGACAATTGCAAGCCCATTATCCTATCGTCGGAGAACGAGCTTGTGTAAGGAACTAGGAGGAAGAAAGGAAGGACTAAAGGAGGGAAAAAAAATCATTTTCCATGAGACTATATGTCCTTGATATGCCGGCAATGCTAAACCTATACTATTTGTGTGCTTTATAGCTCACATAATATATATATAATGTTTGAATATATCAGTTCTTGGTTATACTATTTGTGTGCTTTATAGCTCACATAAAATATATATAATGTTTGAATATATCAGTTCTTGGTCTAGAGACTCTGCTTTGAAAATGAACCTTGTGTTTCTTACTTTGTTTTGGCGGGACATATTGGTATTTCTCTATTCTCTAGCTTCTCGGAACTACCACCGTGCACTCCAAGGTAAGAGCACTCCGAGAAGCCTTTCTAAAATTACTCTCTAAAATATCGTTTAGAGAGTCGTTTGAGTAAAAATTATTTTTTATATTTTGTACTCTCCAACACATTTTCTATATATTATATGCATTCTAGAGTCATTCCTGCTCTTCAATTTTGGCTAGTGAGAAATTTGGAATAGAGAATATCTATATTTAAATATATGTTTTTGTTTTATCAAAATCTCTATTTCTAGGAAGGATACCGTGAGTGAGTTTGTTGAGTTGCTCTGATCTCAATCGACCAACATCAATCACCCTTTTTGTCCGTGTAGCGGCGACTCACCGAAGACGCAGAGACGCGCGCGCACGTCCTGATCCGCGTCACCCGCCCCTTGGCCCCTGTCACTTTCGAGCGAGCGCGTGTGTGTAGTACAGTGAGCCAGTGACCATCCTCCCACCCTGCTCTCCTCGGCTCCCCCACCAAGAACCCCAAGATTCGCTCGACCGGCCGGCCGCCATGGCCAGATCGGCGTCGGGGCTGCCGCCGCAGGCCTACGTGGCCGCAGGCTCCGGCCACCGCTCCTCCTCTCCCGCGGCGTCCTGCGTCGTGGCGGTCCTCTTCCTCCTCCTGGCCGCCGGCGGCGCGGCGGCGGCGCTGTTCGTGCTCTTCCGCCCGCGCGCGCCGGCCATCGCCGTGACGACCGTGCAGCTGCCCGCCTTCGCCGTGGCCAACGGCACCGTGGCCTTCACCTTCCAGCAGCTGGCCTCCGTGCGCAACCCCAACCGGTCCCCGCTCGCGCACTACGACAGCTCCCTCCACGTCGCCTACGCCGGCGGCGAGGTCGGCTCCATGTACATCCCGGCCGGCCAGATTGATGGCGGCCGCACGCAGTACATGGCCACCAGCTTCACCGTCCCCGCCTTCGCCGTCTCGGTCTCCGCCGCCGCCGCCGCCGCGCAGCCGACCACCATCTCCGTCCCCGCGTCCGGCCCGTCCCCGCACGTCACTGCGGCTCTAGTGCAGGGGCCGGTGATGGAGGTGGACTCTCTGCTGCGGGTCAAGGGCAAGGTCACCGTTCTCAAGGTGTTCACCCACCACGTCGAGGCCGCCAAGGTGTGCCGCATTGGCGTCTCGCCGGCCGACGGCCGCGTCCTCGGCTTCCGGTGCTGACCGTCGGCCGAGCTCACTAATGCTGGCCGCCCCCGCCGCCCGGCCAAGATCTGACAATCTCATCACCCCTTCAGCCTGGTCAGTAGGCCCCTGCTCTCCGAATCAAAGTAGCCTCTTCGATTCAGACTTCAGTTCAGTCATCAGTGAAATTGTAACATAAGTTTGTTCGATTTGTAAATTAGATTAATCTCTACGGTTCTCAAGATTTGTTGTACTTTATGCTTGTCTGATTTACTAGATTTTGCGGCCGACGTGTTCTTGTTGTTGTAGATTATCACGGGTATAGATTTCATAGTCAGAGTCCAGACCAAACAAAGATTTGGTTCTTGAGATGGTGGTTTCTTGTTCCAGTGGGAATATTGGTTGCTTATGTCAACCAAACATAGTGACGGGAACTTAATAATATCAGTTTGCAATGCATTCCGTTTTCATTCTTGCAAAATTCAAGTTGAGATTACCATCATGGGTACCAGATTCTTTGGGGGTGATTAGGAGCATATTCTGAGCTCAAGTTGCTATTGTACGAGGCATCATAATTGGGCAAGTACCAGACTATCCATCCGGGCAGCTGTAGTAACTGTTCAGTGTTTGGTGAGTATGGTTGTTAGATTACCATCATGGGTAGCAGATCAGGACGGCAGTGGTTACTCACTGTGAATCATGTGCTGCCGACGTTTCGGGGTTTTCCGGCCGTCAGGTTTGGACCTCATCACTTTCCACAAAAAACTGGTAGGTTGGATTTTGATTAAAAATTTATAAAATTCATAAAATAGAAATATTCTTAAAAGGAATTAAAACTTTTTTTTGGTGAAGAACAACTTAAATACAACCTATATAAACTTATTTCACTTAAAAAGAATTAACTAAAAATTGCTATGTATGAAAACGAGAAACGTTTCTGGTGATTCTCTGAGTGAAACATTTCTTATCTGATCCGTTTGACAATGATTTTACCAATTCTCGTAAGAATCAGAAATATTTCTGGTTGACAAACGGGTCCTAAATTACACACAGTCCTAGTAAAACTACCTATAGAAACTATACATTGTAACTGCCCTTAACGATGCAATTAGTGCAGTAGCATGAATAATCCGACATATTTGGTGGATGGGACGAGATAGTCCTATATTTCTAAATAATGACCAACCAAATAATAACATTAGCAAAAATGTATTGTCAACGTAAACTCCAAAAATGAAGAGCCTGACAATAAAGCTCCAATGTTAGCTTGATCAGTGATCAGATCACACACGCGCACATGTGCTCCAACTTTGTATTTGTAGTGACAAATTATTGGTGGGGCCCCGTGGGCCTATTCTACCCACCACGTGAAACGAACTAAGCAAAGGCTGGTGCCAGCCGAGCTATGCTCACTTCACGCCAATTGTTCGATATTTAGGTGATTGACTGTAGTAAATATGTACCGGTTGAAAGCTCAAGTTTGGTTTTGGTAATTAATGACACCAAGTTGCTAATATCATGTATTAAATGTTTTGAGTTAGGCATAAACAATACATGTGATGAAGGTGTATGTGGCAAGGAGCGGTGGCCACAAGATCACAAAGAGATGGTGCATGGACATAAAATGATGATCATGATGGAGATGCACATAATATGATGGACATGATGATCAAGTAAAAGAGAAGGATCTAAGAGCGCAAGGCAAATGTATAACCATAGGGTTTTCCTTTTGCCAGTCTAAGATAAGTAGAGAAGTGGTGGTGTACACATGATGGTATACACATGGTGGTGTTAGCACTTTTGCGAAGGCAGTGCAGTTTAAGCGGTAGAGAGGGGTTTGGGTTTCTCTCTCCCTCCCGCCGAGCTTGCGATGCGGGATTCGGCGTTTTTTGGGGAAGTGAAATGCCTATTTTTCTACTGCACCGGAAGTCGGAAAAGAAACAGAGGCGAACGGCGGTCACTGTGGTGACCGGAGGCTGCACCGGACGCAGTCACGGTTTGACCGGACGCGTCCGGTCAGTTCTCAGTAGTTGTCAGGCGCACGGGTGTTAGGGTTTATGACCGAACGCTGGTCTGGCCTGACCAGCGCGTCTGGTCATTTCTCCTGTGCGCAGAAGAAGAGCGCGCGACCGGTGCGTCCGGTCCCTCATAGAACCGGAGCGTCCGGTCAGGCATCCAGAGGGGCAGAGCGCAGCGGAGTGCTGATCGGACGCGCGGCGCGTCCGGTCGTGGTGGAAGCTTACTGGACTCCGACCGGACGCCAGGTGCAGCGCGTCCGGTCAAACGCTAGAAAGCGTCCGGTCACGGCAACGGTAACTTCTGACGCCCACTGTTCACGCTTGTCTTGTAGTGACCGGACGCGTCCGGTCTCCCTGACCGGTGCGTCCGGTCAGCTCGTTTTTTACTGCATCGTTCGGTAACGGCTAGCTGTGTACCTCTTCGCTATAAATAGAATATGTCCGAGGTTTAAGGGAAACGCTTGCACATTTTGAGACATAGAGACATCCTTTGAGCTAGAGAACAACCTCTCCACTCATCTCTTTGCTTAGTTGCACAAGCAAAATCAAAAATTGTGTAGTTGTGAGAAACAAAGCAAGACTGGTAGCACAAGGTTACACACAAGTTGAGGGTCTCGACATTGAAGAGACATATGCACCCGTTGCAAGATTGGAGGATATTAGAATCTTATTAGCATATGCTTGTGCACACAACATCAAGCTCTATCAAATGGATGTCAAGAGTGCATTTCTCAATGGCTACATCAATGAAGAAGTTTATGTTGAGTAACCTCCCGATTTTGAAGATGACAAGAAGTTTGACCATGTTTTCAATCTAAAGAAGGCATTGTATGGTTTGAAGTAAACACCTAGAGCATGGTATGAGAGATTAAGGGACTTTCTTCTTTCTAAAGGGTTCAAGATGGAAAAGGTTGACACCACTCTCTTCACCAAGAAGCTTGGAAATGACTTATTTGTGTTGTAAATCTATGTGGATGACATTATCTTTGGTTCAACTAATCAAGACTTTTGTGAAGAGTTTAGAAATATGATGGCTAATGAGTTTGAGATGTCTATGATTGGAGAGCTTAGCTACTTTCTTGGACTTTAAATCAAGCAAATGAAGAATGACACTTTTGTAAGTCAAGGTAAGTACATCAAGGACATGATCAAGAAGTTTGGATTGCAAGATGCTAAGCAAATAAGTACACCAATAGGCACTAATGATCAATTGAGTATTGATGATAGTGGAAACATGGTAGATCAAAAGCTATACCAGTCTATGATTGGAAGTTTGCTCTATGTCACCGCATCTAGGCCAGATGTGATGTTTAGTGTGTGCAAGTGTGCAAGATATCAAGCTTTACCTAGAGAAAGTCACTTGAAAGCAACCAAGAGGATATTGATATATCTTAAGGGCACTCATGATGTTGGATTATGGTTTCCAAAGGGATCTAATTTTGAGTTGATTAGATATTCGGATTCCGACTATGGTGGTTGCAAGATTGATAGAATGAGCACAAGTGGCACTTGTCAATTGCTTGGAAGGTCTCTTGTTTCATGGTCATCAAAGAAACAAAATAGTATTGCACTATCTACCGCCGAAGCTAAATACATTAGTGCCGGTAGTTGTTGTGCACAATTACTTTGGATGAAAGGCAACTTTGAATGACTTTAGAATCAAATTCAAGAATGTGTCATTATTTTGTGACAATGAAAGTGCTATCAAGATGACTCAAAATCCGGTTCAACATTCAAGAACGAAGCACATTGACATAAGGCATCACTTCATAAGAGACCATCAACAAAAGGGTGATATTAGCATTAAGAGCATTGGCACCGAAGATCAACTAGCCGACATATTCACAAAGCCACTTGATGAAAAGAGATTTTACAAGTTGAAAAATGAATTGAACATACTTGACTTCTCCAACTTGAAATGAGTGCACCCCCACATTGTTGGGTAGCCAAAGGGCTTCTCTCTATAAAGAGGGATTGGGCTATAACCCCAAGAAAGGCAAGGCCGCTTTTGCTCCCCACAAGACTCGTTTTGTGAAGAACAATGGTAGCTATTGCAAAAGTTGTAAGCAAGTTGGTCACATAGAGCAACTTTGCATGAACAATAAATCTAAAGCTAATGTATCCTCAATTAAGTTTGATTCCTTCTATATACTTACCAAGGGTACAAATGGTGTTCATGCTAAGTTCATTGGTGCACCATGGATGGGCTCAAAGAAGAAAGCCATTTGGGTACCAAAGAGCTTGGTCACTAAGCTTGGAGGACCCAAACAAGTTTGGGTACCTAAAAGGAATTGATCTTATCTTGTAGGTCAATTACAAAGCCGAAGGAAGGCATTGGGTGCTTGATAGTGGGTGCACTCAACATATGACCGGGGATTCTTGTATGTTCAAATCAATTGATACAAGTCAAAATGGTGGTTTTGATGCTATCACTTTCGGCAACAACAAGAAAGGCAAGGTCAAGGGGCTTGGTAAAATTGCTATCTCAAATGACATGAGCATATCTAATGTGTTGCTAGTTGAGAGCTTGGATTTCAATCTTTTATCGGTGACATAACTTTGTGATCTTGGCTTCAAGTGTATATTTGGTAGTGATAATATTGAAGTCATAAGTGTTGATGGATCAAACTTGATATTCAAAGGATTTAGACATGCTAGCTTATACTTGGTTGACTTCAATGATAGTGAGACACAATTGACATCATGCTTGCTTAGCAAATCTAGTATGGGATGGTTATGACATAGAAGGCTTGGTCATGTTGAAATGAAACAATTGAACAAACTTTTAAGGCATGACTTAGTTAGAGGATTGAAGGATGTCACCTTTGAGAAGGATAAACCATGTAGTGCTTGTCAAGCCGGCAAACAAGTTAGAAATACACATCCTAGTAAGAGTGAAATGAGCACATCAAAGTTATTTGAGCTATTGCACATGGACTTGTTTGGGCCAACAATATACACTAGCATTGGTGGCAACAAGTATGGCTTTGTGATAGTGGATGACTACACTAGATACACTTGGGTGTTCTTTCTCTATGACTAGAGTGATGTTTATGATCTATTCAAGTCTTTTGTCAAGAGAGTGCAAATGAGTTTGAAATCACCATCAAGAAGATTAGAAGTGACAATGGTAGTGAGTTCAAGAACACAAGAATTGAGGAATTGTGTGATGATCTTGGTATTGGACATCAATTCTCTCCAACCTACACTCCTTAATCCAATGGTGTAGTTGAAAGAAAGAATAGAATCTTGATTGACATGGCTAGATCAATGCTTAGTGAATACAATGTGAGTCATTCTTTTTGGAGTGAAGCCATCAACACGGCTTGCTATTGTAGTAACCGTCTCTATTGCCATGGGAAGCTTGGGAAGACACCATATGAGCTATTAAATGGAAGAAAGCCCAACATTACATACTTTAGAGTGTTTGGTTGCAAATGCTATATTCTCAAGAAAGGCACTAGATTGAGCAAGTTTGACAAGAAATATGATGAAGGGTTCTTATTTGGTTATTCTACCACAAGCAAAGCATATAGAGTTTGAAATCTCACTAATGACACCTTGGAGGAAGTTTATGCTGTTGAGTTTGATGAAACCCAAGGGTCTCAAAATGAAGCTCAAAACCTTGATGATGTGAGAGGAGACCAATTGGCAAATGCAATGAGAAATAAGCAAGATCAAAATAGTGTAGTTGTGAGAAACAAAGCAAGATTGGTAGCACAAGGTTACACACAAGTTGAGGGTCTTGACATTGGAGAGACATATGCACCCGATGCAAGATTGGAGGCTATTAGAATCTTATTAGCATATGCTTGTGCACACAACATCAAGCTCTATCAAATGGATGTCAAGAGTGCATTTCTCAATGGCTACATCAATGAAGAAGTTTATGTTGAGCAACCTCCTGATTTTGAAGATGACAAGAAGCCCAACCATGTTTTCAATCTAAAGAAGGCATTGTATGGTTTGAAGCAAACACCTAGAGCATTTTATGAGAGATTAAGGGACTTTCTTCTCTCTAAAGGGTTCAAGATGGAAAAGGTTGACACCACTCTCTTCACCAAGAAGCTTGGAAATGAGTTATTTATGTTGCAAATCTATGTGGATGATATTATCTTTGGTTCAACTAATCAAGACTTTTGTGAAGAGTTTAGAAATATGATGGCTAATGAGTTTGAGATGTCTATGATTGGAGAGCTTAGCTACTAATCAAGACATGCTTGTGTGGTGCAATGCTTGTATAAAACTTGGATGATGAAATAATCTACTAGCATGCATAGGAATAGTTTACTTGTGGTATCTAGACAAGCCTAAAGCTTTACAAGTGGTGAGCTTTACAAGTGGTCCAAGAACCTTTATATATAATGTTGATCTCACGGGGTTCTTGAGTTTTGATGGATGTCTAGTTACTTCATGATGCTAAGGATGGTGTAAAAGGCAACTCCGATTGGTATCACGCTTCAAAGGTCCATTTCTTACACCTTAGCATCATTTTGGTAGAATTACTCTCCCAACACTTCTATCTATGCATATGTGCAAAGCTTTCAATCCAAACTCTATGCACATATGTAGGGGGAGCTAATGCTACCAAAACCGAGCTTGTGATAATTGTCCAAACTTTACTTATGAGCAAAACGATTGGACAAGTATGACAAGTTCAAAACTTTTATTATCAAAATCATCTTTGTGAGGGTTGTCATCAATTACCAAAAAGGGGGAGATTGAAAGTCCCTAGTTTGGTTTTGGCTAATTGATGAAACCTAGGACTAACCTTTGTATCTAAGTGGATGATTTAGATAAAGGTGGTCATTGAATATGAGACATGACATTGACTCATATGACCAAGATGGTGAAGACCAAGATGAGGCTTGGCTCGATGGACCGGTTGTGAAGGTGAAGGGCAAGTCGAGGCTTCGAAGCGAAGGACCATGCGATGGTGAAGCTTGAGCAAGACTTGGCGCCGACGGACCAATGCAACGGTGAAGAGCAAGTGAAGTCAAGGTCGATGGACCGAGACGGTCATGTGATGATATGAAGTGGATCATATCATTTGGAGAAGCAAAATGGGCTCAAGGCAAAGGTATAACCATAGGGCCATTTTGTTTTACACTCAAGACACCATAGAGGGTGTGAGTGGTTTAGGGTCGATAGCCGAACTATTAAGAGGGGAAGTCTTATCGGTTATTCGACGCATGGGTGCCACTAGGTGAATTCATGAAGTGCATTGCATGTAGGGCCTAGTGAGCTAACTGGAAAACCTTTGAAAATGATTGAGAAAAGGCTAACACACAAGCACATGGAGATGTACACTTGATGGTGTTGGCACATTTACAAAGGTGGCGTTGGTCGCGCTGTGGTTTGCGGGTAGAGAGGGGTTTGGTTCCTTTCTCTCTCCCGCCGAGCGTGCGAGCGCGGGATTCAGGCGATTTCGGGGAAATGAAATGCCTATTTTCCATTGCGCCGGAAGTCGGAAAAGAAACGGAGGCGAACGCGGTCACGGAAGTGACTGGACGGAGCACCGGACGCCGCACCGGACGCTGCACCGGACGCGGTCACGGTGCACCGGCGCGTCCGGTCAGTGCAGCGCGGGCGTCAGGCGCGCGAGCTAGGGTTTGGCACCGGCGCGTCCGGTGACCCACGGGACCGGCGCGTCCGGTCTTGCGCCCTGAGGGAAACGAGGACGTCGGACGCGGTGCGCGTCCGGTGACACACCATCGGACGCGTCCGGTGGTCCAGGGAGCTTACTGGACTCGCACCGGACGCGGGTACTGTGGCGTCCGGTGGTGGCGAGGAGCGCGTCCGGTGGTTGCTTCGCGGGCGCGGGTACTGTGCGCACCGGCGCGTCCGGTGGTTCGCAGCAGCGCGTCCGGTGGGTCGTTTGACCGTTGGCACGCAGTGACCGTTGGAGGATCTAACGGACGAATTTGAAATTCGGAGGACACGCGGATGTCGGAGGGGCACCGGACGCGGTTGAGCGCGTCCGGTGAGTTACCACCGGCGCGTCCGGTGCTCCCGCAGAAAACGGTCAGTGGGTTGTAACGGCTCTTTTTGGATGGGATGCTTATAAATACTCGTTGGCCGGCCCTTGGGGAGGCAGCTTGGCATTTCTAACATACTTGTGCATCCTTTGAGCTAGAACAACTCCTCCCACTCATCTCCCTTGCTTGATTGCAAATCAAAAGTGAGATTGAGTGATCCCAAAGTGCATTGCATAGCTTGAGGGCATCTAGTGGCACTTGTGGGTGGTTGAGCCGGTGGATTTCTTGTTACTCTTGGAGAGTACCGCTCCTAGCCGGCTTGGAGATTGTTGGAGGCGTTGGCAAGAGAAGGTGATTGTTCTTGGCCACCTCCGGTTGATTGTAAGAGGTTCTTGTGCTTTCCTCGGCGGGACGCCAAAAGCAACTCTATTACATTGCGCGTGTCATTGAGTTACCTCACTTGAGAGTGGAGTCTTGCGGTGCCTTGCGGGGCGTGCCTTGAGGGGCAAGTGACTTGAGGGTCACACCGAGGAACCATCTAAGTGTTGGTCGACACAACCGGTGACGTAGCTTGTCGGTGCACAAGTGAACACCGGGTGAACAAAAATATTGTGTCTCTTGTCTCCCGGTGATTGGTCTACATATTGTGTTGTTGTCAATATTAATTGATTGTATATCATCTTGGTGATTGGCAACATCTTCACTCCACCGTCGGTATAAGATTCACAATCCTATCTCTTGCACTTATCTTTACTAGTTTATCTTGTGTAGCTCTAGTAGTACCTTTGCTAGTTGTTGTTAGCTTGCTCACTAGTGTAAGTTTTAGTGACCTAGCCCTTGTGTGAATTAGAGATCATAATCTACTAGACTTGTGGATAGGAGGCTTGCATCACTTCCGTAGGCTAAGCAAAACTCGCTTTACGCCGTTTGTTATTCTAACAAGTTTGCTTAGTGGTGGTTGTAGAATTTTTATAGGCTATTCACCCCCCCTCTAGCCATCTAGGACCTTACAAGTGGTATCGGAGCCGTGGTCACCGTTTTAATCAAGGCTTAACATCCTTCGGTGTGAAAAATGGCTCAAATTGTGTTCAATCATGTTGGGGGCAAGCCACCGTTCTTTGATGGTGTTAGTTCTTTTGCTCATTGGAAGAGAAAGATGACAATGTACCTTGGTTCTATTCATGAGAGAGTATTACAAGTCACCGAGAATGATTTTGCTATCATTGATCCCAATCATCTCACCGATGAAGATAGAGCAAATAGAACATGCAATAGAATGGCTCTCAATACACTCTATAATGGTATTGACACAAAAGTGTTTGAGGGCATCAAAGATTTGGAATTGGCTAGTGAAGTATGGACAAGGTTGAGTGAGACATATGAAGGCACTAAGGTTGTGAAGAGTGCCAAGCTATATGGGCTCAAGAGTGAGTTTGAGAACTTTAAGAAAAAGGATGATGAAACAATCATTGAAATGTTTCATAGATTGCAAGTGATAGTCAATGATCTCAAGAGCTTAGGGCACAAGACTCAAGATCAAGATTTTTGTCACAAGTTCTTATTGAGCTTACCTAGAAGATTCAAGATGTTGATCATGATGTTGCAAAGAGATGGGCTTGAAGCAATGAAGCCTAATGATTTGCTTGGTGAAGTATTAACCTATGACAAATATGATCAAGATGTTGATGACAAGGAGAAGGTGGAAGATGAAAAGAAGAAGAAGACCGTGGCATTCAAGGCCACCTCCTCCAAGGGCAAAGCTACCATCATTGAAGAAGAAGAAGACAATGATGAAGATGAAGATTATGAAATTGATGATGAGGCATTTGCTTTTGTAGTCAAGAAAATGGGTCACATGTTCATTAAGAGAAGAGGGTTCAAAAAGAGAAATGACAATTTCAAGAGCAATGAGCAACAAAGGAAGTGCTTCAATTGTGATAGCACCGAACATCTTCAAGCCGAATGTCCCTATGATAAGAAGAAGAACAACAAGAGGGGCAAGTTTGAGAAGAAAAAGAAAGAAGCCAAGATAACATTCAAGAAAGGCAAGAATGGAGTCTATGTGGCCACTTGGGATAGTGATGATGATGAAGAAGAAGAAGAATCATCCAACAAGGCTTTTGCTTCCATTGCTATCAACAAGAAGCCTTCACTATTTGATTCATCCTCTTCGTGCTTCATGGCCAAAGAAGCTAAGGTATTATATGATGAGAGTGATGATGAAAGTGAAATGGAATATGTTCATAATAGTGATAATGATAATAATAATGATAATGAAAATGATGATGATGAACCAACTAAAGAACAACTATATGACTTGTTGCAACAAACTAGAGACATAGCTATTGCTAAGAACAAGGAGTGCAAGAAACTTTCAATGAAAGTAGCAATACTTGAGAAGGTTCTTGGTGAGCTTAAGACCACTCATGAGAGTCTAGTGGAAGACCATGAGGATCTTGATAAGGCTCATTCCAAGCTTGAAAAAGCTCACTCATTGCTACTTGAGCAACAAGCAAAGAAAGAGGTTGTTGTATCATGTGATATAGGTGTTACATGTGATATAATTGATGAATCCTTTAATGAACCTATCATCATGTCAAATGCTAACCCTTCTTGTAGCTCTTCATCCACCACCACCAACTCTACCTCCACTACTAGTGATGGTTTCACTTGTGATGCCTCACTAATGGTTGAGAATGAGACTCTCAAGAGAGAGGTGGATGAGCTCACTCACGCCCTAGGCAAGGCCTATGGTGGTGAGGCCCGCTTGCTTAAGTGCTTGGGTAGCCAAAGGTTCTCTCTTAACAAAGAGGGATTGGGCTACACCCCCAAGAAAGGCAAGTCGGCCTTTGCAACTCCAAAGCCTAGCTTTGTGAAGAGCAATGGTCGGTTTTGCAATAGATGCAAGCAAGTTGGGCACCTAGAGCAAAATTGCAATAAAAGGAACCAAAGCAAGAAATTCGTTAATGCTATACCTTTTGATTCTTGCTATGTGCTTACCAAAGGTGTGAAGGGTGTGCAAGCTAAGTTTATTGGTACACCCATTGTTGGCCCAAAGAAGAAGGCTATTTGGGTACCAAAGAGCTTAGTTACTAACCTACAAGGACCCAAGCAAAAATGGGTACCTAAGCTTCATTGATTTGCTTGTAGGTCAATTACAAAGCCGGAGGAAGGCATTGGATTATTGATAGTGGGTGCACTCAACACATGACCGGTACATCAAGAATGTTTGACTCAATCAATGACAATGATAGTGGTGTTGATTCTATCACATTTGGCAATAACAAGAAAGGCAAGGTTATTGGCTTGGGAAAGATTGCAATATCAAATGACATGAGTATCTCTAATGTGTTGCTAGTTGAAAGCTTGGATTTCAATCTTCTATCCGTGGCACAAATATGTGATCTAGGCTACAAATGCATCTTTGGGGTTGATGATGTGGAAGTTATTAGTGTGGATGGTTCAAATATGGCATTCAAGGGCTTTAGATATGAGAATCTCTACCTAGTTGACTTCAATGCTAGAGAAACTTCTTTGACAACTTGCTTAGTCTCCAAATCAAGCATGGGTTGGCTTTGGCATAGAAGGCTTGGTCATGTTGGCATGAAACAATTGAAGAAGCTTACAACTCACAATCTTGTCAATGGTTTGAAAGATGTTGAATTTGAGAAGACTAAGCTTTGTAGTGCATGTCAAGCCGGGAAGCAAGTTGGAAGCTCACATCCAAAGAAGAGTACAATGAGCACATGCAAAGCATTTGAATTGATGCACATGGATCTATTTGGACCAACAACATATACAAGCATAGGCGGCAACAAGTATGGCTTTGTCATAGTGGATGACTTCACAAGATTCACATGGGTATTCTTTCTTAGTGACAAAAGTGAAGTGTTTGACACCTTCAAGACATTTCTCACTAGAGTTCACAATGAGTTTGAGATTAGAATCAAGAAAGTGAGAAGTGACAATGGAAGTGAGTTCAAGAATACAAGGATTGAAGAACTTTGTGATCATTATGGTATTGGACATCAATTCTCGGCCAAGTACACTCCACAATCAAATGGCCTAGTTGAGAGGAAGAATAGAACATTGCTTGATATGGCTAGATCAATGCTTCATGAGTACAATGTGAGTCAATCTTTTTGGGATGAAGCAATCAATACCGCTTGCTACTACATCAATAGATTATATTGTCATCCATTGCTAGAGAAGACCCCATATGAGTTACTTCATGGAAGAAAGCCCAATATTTCTTACTTTAGGGTGTTTGGTTGCAAATGCTATATCTTGAAGAAAGGCACTAGATTGGGAAAGTTTGACAAGAGATGTGATGAGGGGTTCCTACTTGGTTATTCAACTACAAGCAAAGCTTATAGAGTTTGGAACAACTCAAGTGGTATTCTAGAAGAAGTCCATGATGTGCAATTTGATGAAACCAATGGGTCACAAGATGAAGAAGAGAATCTAGATGATGTTAGTGGAACTCTATTGGTGGAAGCAATGAAGAACATGGACATTGGGGACATTAGAGCAAAGCAAGTTATTGATATTCAAGATGATGATAAAGATCAAGTGCTCAATTCTCCATTCAAGCTAGCTAGTGACTCTCAAGTGCAAGATCAAGGTGCTAGTTCTTCTCAACAAGATACATCAAGTGATCAACCAAGCTCAAGCAATCAAGTGCAAGTACTCCAACCACAACATATTGCAAGAGATCACCCCATTGATAGTGTTATTGGTGATATTAGAAGTGGTGTGCAAACAAGATCAAGATTGGCTATGTTTTGTGAGCATGCATCATTTGTGTCAACCATAGAACCAAAGAAGATAGAAGAAGCTTTGAGGGATGCCGATTGGATCATGGCTATGCAAGAAGAGTTAAACAATTTCACAAGAAATGATGTTTGGGAATTGGTAGAAAGGCCAAACGACTACAATGTGATTGGAACTAAATGGGTGTTCAAAAACAAGCAAGATCAAGATGGCATTGTAGTGAGAAACAAAGCAAGACTAGTTGCTCAAGGTTACACTCAAGTTGAAGGTCTTGACTATGATGAGACATATGCTCCCGTGGCAAGATTAGAGGCAATAAGGATTCTATTGGCTTATGCTTGTGCACACAATATCAAACTATATCAAATGGATGTCAAAAGTGCATTTCTCAATGGGATCATCAATGAGTTAGTATTTGTTGAGCAACCGCCCGGATTTGAAGATGACAAGAAACCCAACCATGTCTACAAGTTGAAGAAGGCTTTATATGGCTTAAAGCAAGCACCTAGAGCATGGTATGAGAGGCTAAGGGATTTCCTTCTCTCTAAGGGATTCAAAATGGGCAAGGTTGATACTACTCTATTCACCAAGAAGATTGGAAATGATCTATTCATAGTGCAAATATATGTTGATGACATCATCTTTGGATCAACCAATCAAGCTTATTGTGAAGAATTTGGTGCTATGATGGCCAAAGAGTTTGAAATGTCTATGATTGGTGAACTTAGCTACTTCCTTGGTCTCCAAGTCAAGCAATTGAAGAATGGAACATTTGTGAGTCAAGGGAAATACATAAGGGACATGTTGAAGAAGTTTGGAATGCAAGATGCAAAGCCAATTTCAACTCCAATGGGTACAAATGGAAATTTGGATAGTGATTTTGATGGCAAAATGGTAAATCAAAAGGAATATCGGTCTTTGATTGGAAGTCTACTCTATGTCACCGCATCAAGGCCGGATGTCATGTTTAGTGTTTGCATGTGTGCTAGATATCAAGCCTCACCTAGAGAGAGTCATCTCACGGCCGCAAAGAGAATATTGAGGTACTTGAAGCAAACAAGAGATGTTGGACTATGGTATCCCAAAGGGTCAAAGTTTGAATTGATTGGATATTCGGACTCCGACTATGGGGGTTGCAAGATCAATAGAAAGAGCACAAGTGGCACATGTCAATTACTTGGAAGATCACTTGTGTCATGGTCCTCAAAGAAACAAAATAGTGTGGCAATCTCTACCGCCGAAGCCGAATATGTGAGTGCGGGGAGTTGTTGTGCACAATTGCTATGGATGACATCAACTTTGAAGGATTATGGCCTCAATTTCAAGAATGTGCCGTTGCTATGTGATAATGAGAGTGCAATCAAGATGATACAAAACCCGGTTCAACATGGAAGAACAAAGCATATTGACATAAGACATCATTTCATTAGAGATCATCAACAAAAGGGAGATATTGCCATTAAAAGTGTTGGCACCGATGATCAACTTGCCGATATTCTCACTAAGCCACTTGATGAAAAGAGGTTTTGCAAGCTAAGGAATGAATTGAACATTCTTGATTTCTCAAACATGAGTTGAATGCACCCCACTCACTTATTGACATGCCTCTCCTTCGACATTGCAAGGTAAAGTTGATTGACATGTCATTCATCCTATGCTAAGGACTTGCTAGAGCATATAGACATAATAAGTGGTATGCATGAGCATTCATGATAAATCAAATGAATTTGATGGACATATGTTACCACTATTGCCTCTATGTTTGATTTGATCTAGTGGTGGCATATGACATGTTTGTGAGATTGCAAACCTAGTGTTGAATCTAGAAGATTTGCTATAAGTGTTTAATTCAACATAGGCAAGATAACCCTTATTATGAGGTGTGAAGAAGCTTGTCTTTGGTTCAAATCGAATTAAATATCTTTGGCAAGTGTTCTAGGTTGAACCAAATTTGATAAATTTTAACCTACTCCATTAAACATTTTTCCTTCTCTCCACAATTTGATCCCATTTTTGGGTAAGTTGTTGACAAAGGGGGAGAGAAAAAGATGATTCAACTTGATTCAACTTGAAAGGGGTAAATAAAATTTATGATGAGAAAAAGATGATTCAACATGATAAAGGGGTAAATAAAATTTGTTGATGCACACAAGTAGGGGGAGCAAGCTCATAAACAAAGTTGTTGCATTTGTTTGTGCATTCTCATATGACTTGCTCATTGGCATTCTCATATGACTTGCTCATTGCACATATATTTAAAATTCAAATATACATGCTTGTGTGGTGCAATGCTAGTATAAAACTTGGATGATGAAATAATCTACTAGCATGCATAGGAATAGTTTACTTGTGGTATCTAGACAAGCCTAAAGCTTTACAAGTGGTGAGCTTTACAAGTGGTCCAAGAACCTTTATATATAATGTTGATCTCACGGGGTTCTTGAGTTTTGATGGATGTCTAGTTACTTCATGATGCTAAGGATGGTGTAAAAGGCAACTCCGATTGGTATCACGCTTCAAAGGTCCATTTCTTACACCTTAGCATCATTTTGGTAGAATTACTCTCCCAACACTTCTATCTATGCATATGTGCAAAGCTTTCAATCCAAACTCTATGCACATATGTAGGGGGAGCTAATGCTACCAAAACCGAGCTTGTGATAATTGTCCAAACTTTACTTATGAGCAAAACGATTGGACAAGTATGACAAGTTCAAAACTTTTATTATCAAAATCATCTTTGTGAGGGTTGTCATCAATTACCAAAAAGGGGGAGATTGAAAGTCCCTAGTTTGGTTTTGGCTAATTGATGAAACCTAGGACTAACCTTTGTATCTAAGTGGATGATTTAGATAAAGGTGGTCATTGAATATGAGACATGACATTGACTCATATGACCAAGATGGTGAAGACCAAGATGAGGCTTGGCTCGATGGACCGGTTGTGAAGGTGAAGGGCAAGTCGAGGCTTCGAAGCGAAGGACCATGCGATGGTGAAGCTTGAGCAAGACTTGGCGCCGACGGACCAATGCAACGGTGAAGAGCAAGTGAAGTCAAGGTCGATGGACCGAGACGGTCATGTGATGATATGAAGTGGATCATATCATTTGGAGAAGCAAAATGGGCTCAAGGCAAAGGTATAACCATAGGGCCATTTTGTTTTACACTCAAGACACCATAGAGGGTGTGAGTGGTTTAGGGTCGATAGCCGAACTATTAAGAGGGGAAGTCTTATCGGTTATTCGACGCATGGGTGCCACTAGGTGAATTCATGAAGTGCATTGCATGTAGGGCCTAGTGAGCTAACTGGAAAACCTTTGAAAATGATTGAGAAAAGGCTAACACACAAGCACATGGAGATGTACACTTGATGGTGTTGGCACATTTACAAAGGTGGCGTTGGTCGCGCTGTGGTTTGCGGGTAGAGAGGGGTTTGGTTCCTTTCTCTCTCCCGCCGAGCGTGCGAGCGCGGGATTCAGGCGATTTCGGGGAAATGAAATGCCTATTTTCCATTGCGCCGGAAGTCGGAAAAGAAACGGAGGCGAACGCGGTCACGGAAGTGACTGGACGGAGCACCGGACGCCGCACCGGACGCTGCACCGGACGCGGTCACGGTGCACCGGCGCGTCCGGTCAGTGCAGCGCGGGCGTCAGGCGCGCGAGCTAGGGTTTGGCACCGGCGCGTCCGGTGACCCACGGGACCGGCGCGTCCGGTCTTGCGCCCTGAGGGAAACGAGGACGTCGGACGCGGTGCGCGTCCGGTGACACACCATCGGACGCGTCCGGTGGTCCAGGGAGCTTACTGGACTCGCACCGGACGCGGGTACTGTGGCGTCCGGTGGTGGCGAGGAGCGCGTCCGGTGGTTGCTTCGCGGGCGCGGGTACTGTGCGCACCGGCGCGTCCGGTGGTTCGCAGCAGCGCGTCCGGTGGGTCGTTTGACCGTTGGCACGCAGTGACCGTTGGAGGATCTAACGGACGAATTTGAAATTCGGAGGACACGCGGATGTCGGAGGGGCACCGGACGCGGTTGAGCGCGTCCGGTGAGTTACCACCGGCGCGTCCGGTGCTCCCGCAGAAAACGGTCAGTGGGTTGTAACGGCTCTTTTTGGATGGGATGCTTATAAATACTCGTTGGCCGGCCCTTGGGGAGGCAGCTTGGCATTTCTAACATACTTGTGCATCCTTTGAGCTAGAACAACTCCTCCCACTCATCTCCCTTGCTTGATTGCAAATCAAAAGTGAGATTGAGTGATCCCAAAGTGCATTGCATAGCTTGAGGGCATCTAGTGGCACTTGTGGGTGGTTGAGCCGGTGGATTTCTTGTTACTCTTGGAGAGTACCGCTCCTAGCCGGCTTGGAGATTGTTGGAGGCGTTGGCAAGAGAAGGTGATTGTTCTTGGCCACCTCCGGTTGATTGTAAGAGGTTCTTGTGCTTTCCTCGGCGGGACGCCAAAAGCAACTCTATTACATTGCGCGTGTCATTGAGTTACCTCACTTGAGAGTGGAGTCTTGCGGTGCCTTGCGGGGCGTGCCTTGAGGGGCAAGTGACTTGAGGGTCACACCGAGGAACCATCTAAGTGTTGGTCGACACAACCGGTGACGTAGCTTGTCGGTGCACAAGTGAACACCGGGTGAACAAAAATATTGTGTCTCTTGTCTCCCGGTGATTGGTCTACATATTGTGTTGTTGTCAATATTAATTGATTGTATATCATCTTGGTGATTGGCAACATCTTCACTCCACCGTCGGTATAAGATTCACAATCCTATCTCTTGCACTTATCTTTACTAGTTTATCTTGTGTAGCTCTAGTAGTACCTTTGCTAGTTGTTGTTAGCTTGCTCACTAGTGTAAGTTTTAGTGACCTAGCCCTTGTGTGAATTAGAGATCATAATCTACTAGACTTGTGGATAGGAGGCTTGCATCACTTCCGTAGGCTAAGCAAAACTCGCTTTACGCCGTTTGTTATTCTAACAAGTTTGCTTAGTGGTGGTTGTAGAATTTTTATAGGCTATTCACCCCCCCCTCTAGCCATCTAGGACCTTACAGCGCATTGGCACCGAAGATCAACTAGCCGACATATTCACAAAGCCACTTGATGAAAAGAGATTTTACAAGTTGAAAAATGAATTGAACATACTTGACTTCTCCAACATGAAATGAGTGCACCCCCACATTCTTATATGACATGCCTCTCCTCCAACATAGCAAGGTAAAGTTGTCTGGCATATCATTCATACTTTGCTAAGAACATGGTTAGAACATATAGACATATTTGCATGACAAATAAGGTCATTTATGAAAATCAAATAATTTTAATGTATATATGGTACCACTATTGCTTCTATGGTTATTTGATCTAGTGGTAGCATATGACATGTTTGTGGGCTTGCAAACCTAGTGTTGAATCTAGAAAATGAGCTCATGATGTGTAATTCAACATGCTCAAGATAACCCTTATACTTGATGAGGTGTGAAGAAGCTTGTGCTTGGATCAAACTGAATTACATATTCTAGGCAAGTGATCTAGATTGAACCATATTTTGGACTCCCTCATATTGATTGACTTATCTCTCACTAAAATTAGCACCTTTTGGTGATTGTTGACAAAGGGGGAGAGAAAAGTCACAAAGATAGAAAAGTCACAAGATAAAAAGTTAAGTTACAAAGGGGAGAAAGATATAGTAAGGGGGAGAAAATGACATTGGAAAGAGATCAATTAAGGGGAACAAGCTCATGGATTATTTGTTGTATTTGTATGTGCATTAACATGATGAATTGTTGCATTGCAAAGCTTAAATTCATAATCATGATTGAATGGTGATTGCTAGAAATAGAACTTGAATGATGATTTGTTAAGAGTAGCTTTACAAGTGGTATCTAGACACCTTTGCTTATAATGTTGATCTCACGGGGTACTTTAGTGTTTGTGATCTTTACAAGTGATGTATTACAAGTGGTGTCTAGCTACATCGATGCTAAGGATGGTATATAAAGGTAACTCCGATTGGTATCACGCTTCAAAGGTCCTTTCTATATACCTTAGCATCAATTTGATAGTAGTAACTCTCCTAAAATTCAAATCCATACATATGTGCACAATTAAACCAAACTCATGGAAGCACATATGTAGGGGGAGCTAATACTATCGAAATTGAAAATTGATTTCATTTTATATCTTTGTGATGGTTGTCATCAATTACCAAAAAGGGGAAGATTGAAAGCCCAAGTTTGGTTTTGGTAATTAATGACACCAAGTTGCTAATGCCATGTGTTAAGTGTTTTGAGTTAGGCATAAGCAACACATGTGATGAAGTTGTATGTGCCACTAGATCAATGTCTTAAGCATATGCATTAGGATCTAGTAGAGAGCTAACATAACACCTTGAAAAATCATTGTGAAAATACTAACACACATGCACATAATGGTATACACATGGTTGATCATTGTGATTAATTCTTCGAGTGCATTACTTCTCTACATCGTTGGTATAAGAATCAAGTCACTTGCTCTTTACTTTCTTGTACTAGTCTTAGTATAGCTTTTCTCACATAGGAGTAAATAGCTTAGTGACTTAGTATTGTTGGTGTGTATTAGAGATCATAGCCTTGCTTCACTAGATTTATATAGGTGGCTTGCATAGTGTAGTTGAGCTAGTGCTAGAATTGGCTTAACCATCTTTTATACTAACGTGGTTGTTTAGTGAAGCTTGTAGATTTTTAAATAGGCTATTCACCCCCCTCTAGCCATTTGGACCTTACAAGTGGTATCAGAGCCGAGGCACCGTTTATTTGAGGCTTAACAACCTACGGTGAAAAAGAAATGGCTCAATTAAGCTTGCACATCAACAACACCAAGAAGACACCTCACTTTGATGGCACAAATTATGCATATTGGAAGGTTAAGATGACCGCACACCTCATGTCAATCAATAGAGAAGTGTGGAAGATCACCGAAATAAAATTTGAGGTTGCTAATCTGGAAACACCTACACCGGTGGATGAGAAGAAGCTCCAATACAATGACATTGCCATTAGTGCTCTTTATGAGGCACTAGATGACAAGACCTTTGAGCAAGTGAAGAACATTGAGATTGCTCATGATGCTTGGGCCAAGCTAGAAGAAACTTTGAGGGCACCGAAGGCACAAAGACCGCTAAAGCATATATCTTGCAAGAAAAATTTTTAAGCTTTAAAATGCAAGATGATGAGAGTGTACCGGAAATGTTTCATCGGTTGTAAGTCATTATCAATGAGCTCAAGGCACTTGGTGAGGAGGTCAAGGACAAACAATTCTCTATGAAGTTCTTGAGAAGCTTACCCAAGAGGTTTGTTACATTGATCACCGTGCTAGTGAGGACTACATTGAAGGATTCAACTCCTCAACAAATATTTTAAGAAGTAATGACCGATGATTCATATAGAGAAGATGATGAGAAGGATGAGTTGGTCAAGAAGAAGAAAAAGGAAAATGAGAAGAAAGATGATGAAAAGAAGAAGATTGTGGCATTCAAAGCCACCACATCCAAGGCAAATCCAAAATTGAATCATCAAGTGATGAAGACTCAAGCTCTTGTGATAGTGATGACATTGATGAGAAGATGGCTCTCGTTATTAAGCAATTTGGTAAATTCATGAAGAAGAAAGGCTATCATGCAAGAAGGAGGAAGAACTCATCCAAGAAGAGTGAGCATACCATGAGATGCTTTAGATGCCATAGCAAGGAGCATCTCATTACAAAGTGTCCTTATGATAGTGATGATGAAGATGCTATCAAGAAGGAGAGGAAGAAGCAAAAGAAGAAGCAAGAAAAGGAGAACTCTCATAAGAAGAAGAATGATTCTCATGTTGCTACTTGGGATAGTGATGATTCCTCAAGTGATGATTAGGATGACAACAAGAGCAAGAAGAAGGGACATGCTAGCATTGCCATCCAAGAGAAGGCCTCCCTCTTTGACACTCCATCGTGCTTCATGGCTAAGACCGCTAAGGTATCATCTGATGATGAGAGTGATCATGATAATGCTAGTGATAGTGATAGTGATGAAGAAGAATTCACTAAAGATGAACTAATCACTATGCTAGAAGATTGCACTCAACATTTTAAAGAATCTATAAAGAAGTGCAAGGGCTTGCTTAAGGAAAAGAAAAACCTTATGCAAGAACTTGATGAGCTTAGGGCATCTTATGAGAGTCTAAAGGTAGACCATAAGAAGCTTCCAAAGTCTCACACTAAGCTTGAAGAAGCTCATTCCTCTCTAGTTGAAAAATATGAAAACATGCCAACTAATGTTGAGAAAACTAAAACTTGCAACATAGGCATATCATGTGATATAATTGATGAATCTTTTCATAAGCCTATTGTTGTTGCTCCCACTAACCCTTCATGTAGCGCATCTACATCATCTTCATCTAGTAGTGATGGTTTCACTTGTGACTCCACACTTATAGTTGAGAATGAAAATCTCAAGGAGGTAAAAGAGCTCAATCACACCTTAGCTAAGGCTTATGGTGGTGAGGACCGCTTGCTTATGTGCTTGGGTAGCCAAAGGGCTTCTCTCTATAAAGAGGGATTGGGCTATAATCCCAAGAAAGGCAAGGCCACTTTTGCTCCTCACAAGACTCGTTTTGTGAAGAACAATGGTAGCTATTGCAAAAGTTGCAAGCAAGTTGGTCACATAGAGCAACTTTGCATGAACAATAAATCCAAAGCTAATGTATCCTCAATTAAGTTTGATTCCTTCTATATAATTACCAAGGGTACAAATGGTGTTCATGCTAAGTTCATTTGTGCACCATGGATGGGCTCAAAGAAGAAAGCTATTTGGGTACCAAAGAGCTTGGTCACTAACCTTAGAGGACCCAAACAAGTTTGTGTACCTAAAAGGAATTGATCTTATCTTGTAGGTCAATTACAAAGCCGAAGGAAGGCATTGGGTGCTTGATAGTGGGTGCACTCAACATATGACCGGGGATTCTTGTATGTTCAAATCAATTGATACAAGTCAAAATGGTGGTTTTGATGCTATCACTTTCGGCAACAACAAGAAAGGCAAGGTCAAGGGGCTTGGTAAAATTGCTATCTCAAATGACATGAGCATATCTAATGTGTTGCTAGTTGAGAGCTTGGATTTCAATCTTTTATCGGTGACACAACTTTGTGATCTTGACTTCAAGTGCATATTTGGTAGTGGTGATATTGAAGTCATAAGTGTTGATGGATCAAACTTGATATTCAAATGATTTAGACATGGTAGCTTATACTTGGTTGACTTCAATGATAGTGAGACACAATTGACATCATGCTTGCTTAGCAAATCTAGTATGGGATGGTTATGGCATAGAAGGCTTGGTCATGTTGAAATGAAACAATTGAACAAACTTTTAAGGCATGACTTAGTTAGAGGATTGAAGGATGTCACCTTTGAGAAGGATAAACCATGTAGTGCTTGTCAAGCCGGCAAACAAGTTAGAAATGCACATCCTAGTAAGAGTGAAATGAGCACATCAAAGTTATTTGAGCTATTGCACATGGACTTGTTTGGGCCAACAACATACACTAGCATTGGTGGCAATAAGTATGGCTTTGTGATAGTGGATGACTACACTAGATACACTTAGGTGTTCTTTCTCTATGACAAGAGTGATGTTTATGATCTATTCAAGTCTTTTGTCAAGAGAGTGCAAAATGAGTTTGAAATCACCATCAAGAAGATTAGAAGTGACAATGGTAGTGAGTTCAAGAACACAAGAATTGAGAAATTGTGTGATGATCTTGGTATTGGACATCAATTCTCTCCAACCTACACTCCTTAATCCAATAGTGTAGTTGAAAGAAAGAATAGAACCTTGATTGACATGGCTAGATCAATGCTTAGTGAATACAATATGAGTCATTCTTTTTGGAGTGAAGCCATCAACACGGCTTGCTATTGTAGCAACCGTCTATATTGCCATGGGAAGCTTGGGAAGACACCATATGAGCTATTAAATAGAAGAAAGCCCAACATTGCATACTTTAGAGTGTTTGGTTGCAAATGCTATATTCTCAAGAAAGGCACTAGATTGAGCAAGTTTGACAAGAAATGTGATGAAGGGTTCTTACTTGGTTATTCTACCACAAGCAAAGCATATAGAGTTTGAAATCTCACTAATGGCACCTTGGAGGAAGTTTGTGATGTTGAGTTTGATGAAACCCAAGGGTCTCAAAATGAAGCTCAAAACCTTGATGATGTGAGAGGAGACCAATTGGCAAATACAATGAGAAACAAGCAAGATCAAAATGGTGTAGTTGTGAGAAACAAATCAAGATTGGTAGCACAAGGTTACACACAAGTTGAAGGTCTTGACATTGGAGAGACATATGCACCCGTTGCAAGATTGGAGGCTATTAGAATCTTATTAGCATATGCTTGTGCACACAATATCAAGCTCTATTAAATGGATGTCAAGAGTGCATTTCTCAATGGCTACATCAATGAAGAAGTTTATGTTGAGCAACCTCCCAATTTTGAAGATGACAAGAAGCCCAACCATGTTTTCAATCTAAAGAAGGCATTGTATGGTTTGAAGCAAACACCTAGATCATGGTATGAGAGATTAAGGGACTTTCTTCTCTCTAAAGGGTTCAAGATGGAAAAGGTTGACACCACTCTCTTCACCAAGAAGCTTGGAAATGACTTATTTGTGTTGCAAATCTATGTGGATGACATTATCTTTGGTTCAACTAATCAAGACTTTTGTGAAGAGTTTGGAAATATGATGGCTAATGAGTTTGAGATGTCTATGATTGTAGAGCTTAGCTACTTTCTTAGACTTCAAATCAAGCAAATGAAGAATGACACTTTTGTATGTCAAGGCAAGTACATCAAGAACATGATCAAGAAGTTCAGATTGAAAGATGCTAAGCAAATGAGTACACTAATGGGCACTAATGATCAATTGGGTATTGATGATAGTGGAAACATGGTAGATCAAAAGCTATACCGGTCTATGATTGGAAGTTTGCTCTATGTCACCGCTTTTAGGCCGGATGTGATGTTTAGTGTGTGCAAGTGTGCAAGATATCAAGCTTCACCTAGAGAAAGTCACTTGAAAGCAACCAAGAGGATATTGAGATATCTTAAGGGCACTCATGATGTTGGATTATGGTTTCCAAAGGGGTCTAATTTTGAGTTGATTGGATATTCGGATTCTGACTATGGTGGTTGCAAGATTGATAGAATGAGCACAAGTGGCACTTGTCAATTGCTTGGAAGGTCTCTTATTTCATGGTCATCAAAGAAACAAAATAGTATTGCACTATCTACCACCGAGGTTGAATACATTAGTGTCGGTAGTTGTTGTGCACAATTGCTTTGGATGAAAGGCAACTTTGAATGACTTTGGAATCAAATTCAAGAATGTGCCATTATTTTGTGACAATGAAAGTACTATCAAGATGACTCAAAATCCGGTTCAACATTCAAGAACGAAGCACATTGACATAAGACATCACTTCATAAGAGACCATCAACAAAAGGGTGATATTAGCATTAAGAGCATTGACACCGAAGATCAACTAGCCGACATATTCACAAAGCCACTTGATGAAAAGAGATTTTACAAGTTGAAAAATGAATTGAACATACTTGACTTCTCCAACTTGAAATGAGTGCACCCCCACATTCTTATATGACATGCCTCTCCTCCAACATAGCAAGGTAAAGTTGTCTGGCATATCATTCATACTTTGCTAAGGACATGGTTAGAACATATAGACATATTTGCATGACAAATAAGCTCATTCATGAAAATCAAATAATTTTGATGTATATATGGTACCACTATTGCTTCTATGGTTATTTGATCTAGTGGTAGCATATGACATGTTTGTGGGCTTGCAAACCTAGTGTTGAATCTAGAAAATGAGCTCATGATGTGTAATTCAACATGATCAATATAACCCTTATACTTTATGAGGTGTGAAGAAGCTTGTGCTTGGATCAAACTGAATTACATATTCTAGGCAAGTGATCTAGATTGAACCATATTTTGGACTCCCTCATATTGATTGACTTATCTCTCACTAAAATTAGCACCTTTTGGTGATTGTTGACAAAGGGGGAGAGAAAAGTCACAAAGATAGAAAAGTCACAAGATAAAAAGTTAAGTTACAAAGGGGAGAAAGATATAGTAAGGGGGAGCAAATGACATTGGAAAGAGATCAATTAAGGGGAACAAGCTCATGAATTATTTGTTGTATTTGTATGTGCATTAACATGATGAATTGTTGCATTATAAAGCTTAAATTCATATTCATGATTGAATGGTGATTGCTAGAAATAGAACTTGAATGATTATTTGTTAAGAGTAGCTTTATAAGTGGTATCTAGACACCTTTTGCTTATAATGTTGATCTCACGGGGTACTTTAGTGTTTGTGATCTTTACAAGTGATGTATTACAAGTGGTGTCTAGCTACATCGATGCTAAGGATGGTATATAAAGGTAACTCCGATTGGTATCACGCTTCAAAGGTCCTTTCTATATACCTTAGCATCAATTTGATAGTAGTAACTCTCCCAAAACTCAAATCCATACATATGTGCACAATTAAACCAAACTCATGGAAGCACATATGTAGCGGGAGCTAATACTATCGAAATTGAAAATTGATTTCATTTTATATCTTTGTGATGGTTGTCATCAATTACCAAAAAGGGGGAGATTGAAAGCCCAAGTTTGGTTTTGGTAATTAATGACACCAAGTTGCTAATGCCATGTGTTAAGTGTTTTGAGTTAGGCATAAGCAACACATGTGATGAAGGTGTATGTGCCACTAGATCAATGTCTTAAGCATATGCATTAGGATCTAGTAGAGAGCTAACATAACGCCTTGAAAAATCATTGTAAAAATGCTAACACACATGCACATGATGGTATACACATGGTTGATCATTGTGATTAATTCTTCGAGTGCATTACTTCTCTATATCGTTGGTATAAGAATCAAGTCACTTGCTCTTTACTTTCTTATACTAGTCTTAGTGTAGCTTTTATCACATACGAGTAAATAGCTTAGTGACTTAGTATTGTTGGTGTGTATTAGAGATCATAGCCTTGCTTCACTAGATTTATATAGGTGGCTTGCATAGTGTAGTTGAGCAAGTGCTAGAATTAGCTTAACCATCTTTTATACAAACGTGGTTGTTTAGTGAAGCTTGTAGATTTTTAAATAGGCTATTCACCCCCCCTCTAGCCATTTGGACCTTACAAGTGGTATCAGAGCTGAGGCACCGTTTATTTGAGGCTTAACAACCTACGGTGAAAAAGAAATGGCTCAATTAAGCTTGCGCATCAACAACACCAAGTAGGCACCTCACTTTGATGGCACAAATTATGCATATTGGAAGGTTAAGATGACCGCACACCTCAAGTCAATCAATAGAGAAGTGTGGAAGGTCACCAAAACAAAATTTGAGGTTGCTAATCTAGAAACACCTACACCGGTGGAAGAGAAGAAGCTCCAATGCAATGACATTGCCATTAGTGCTCTTTATAAGGCACTAGATGACAAGACCTTTGAGCAAGTGAAGAACATTGAGATTGCTCATGATGCTTGGGCCAAGCTAGAAGAAACTTTTGAGGGCACCGAAGGCACAAAGACCGCTAAAGCATATATCTTGGAAGAAAAATTTTTAAGCTTTAAAATGCAAGATGATGAGAGTGTACCGGAAATATTTCATCGGTTGTAAGTCATTATCAATGAGCTCAAGGCACTTGGTGAGGAGGTCAAGGACAAACAATTCTCTATGAAGTTCTTGAGAAGCTTACCCAAGAGGTTTGTTACATTGATCACCATGCTAGTGAGGACTACATTGAAGGATTCAACTCCTCAACAAATATTTCAAGAAGTAATGACCGATGATTCATATAGAGAAGATGATGAGAAGGATGAGTTGGTCAAGAAGAAGAAGAAGAAAAATGAGAAGAAAGATAATGAAAAGAAGAAGAGTGTGGCATTCAAAGCCACCACATCCAAGGGCAAATCCAAAATTGAATCAAGTGATGAAGACTCAAGCTCTTGTGATAGTGATTCGGCGCTTTTTGGGGAAGTGAAATGCCTATTTTCTACTGCGTCGGAAGTCAGAAAAGAAACGGAGGCGAACGGCGGTCACTGTGGTGACCGGACGCTGCACTAGACGCGGTCGTAGTTTGACCGGACGCGTCCGGTCAGTTCTCAGCAGTTGTCAGGCGCGCGGGTGTTAGGGTTTTTGACCGGACGCTGGTCTGGCCTGACCAGCGCGTCCGGTCAGTTCTCCTGTGCGCAGAAGAAGAGCGCGCGACCGGCGCGTCTGGTCCCTCACGGAACCAGAGCGTCCGGTCAGGCGTCCGGAGGGGCAGAGCGCAGCGGAGTGCTGATCGGACACGCGGCGCGTCCGATCACGTGCGACCAAACGCGTCCGGTCGTGGTGGGAGCTTACTAGACTCCGACCGAATGCTAGGTGCAGCGCGTCCGGTCAAACGCTAGAAAGCGTCCGGTCACGGCAACGGTAACTTCTGACGCCCACTGTTCACGCTTATCTTGTAGTGACCGGACGCGTCCGGTCTCCCTGACCGGTGCGTCCGGTCAGCTCGTTTTTAACTGCGTCGTTCGGTAACGGCTAGTTGTGTACCCCTTCGCTATAAATAGAAGATGTCCGGGGTTTGAGGGAAACGCTTGCACATTTTGAGACATAGAGACATCCTTTGAGCTAGAGAACAACCTCTCCACTCATCTCTTTGCTTAGTTGCACATCTTGAGTGAGATTCAAGTGCATTGCTTGAGAGTTGCATTCTAGAGGCACTTGATCTTCGAGTTGCTGCGGATTTCTTGTTACTCTTCCGTGTTTTCCGACATGGTAGACGGCTTGGAGTAGCGGAGGTGATTGAGCTCACAATTGAAGATTGTTGGAGCCCTCACCAAGAGTTGTAAGGGGTTCTTGATCCTTCCCCGCGGGAGTTCGCAAATTAGATATTCTAGTGGAGCTCGTGGCTTGGAGGATTCCCATCTTGTGTGCGGTTGTGCGGCGCCCGCCAAGGGCTCGACTCTTGATAGTCGATTAGCTCGCGAACCGACAAGTGGGTGTATCGCCACAACGAGGAGTAGCTTACCGGAAAGCAAGTGAACCTCGGTAAAAATATTGTGTCATCTCTTTGCCGAGGATTTCTCTTGTGGTTGATCATTGTGATTAATTCTTCGAGTGCATTACTTCTCTACATCGTTGGTATAAGAATCAAGTCACTTGCTCTTTACTTTCTTGTACTAGTCTTAGTGTAGCTTTTATCACATAGGAGTAAATAGCTTAGTGACTTAGTATTGTTGGTGTGTATTAGAGATCATAGCCTTGCTTCACTAGATTTGTATAGGTAGCTTGCATAGTATAGTTGAGCTAGTGCTAGAATTAGCTTAACCATCTTTTATACTAACGTGATTGTTTAGTGAAACTTGTAGATTTTTAAATAGGCTATTCATCCCCCCTCTAACCATTTGGACCTTACACCGGTAACAAACGTAGTCAAACATTTTTCTCCTAATTTAAATCAACTATATCACAAGAAGGTTGAATGGGTTGGCCCCAGCAAGTCCTGGGCGTTTGTCCCCATCAAGTGTAATATTCTGTGACAACATGATTATGTTAAGTGTTCATACGATATAACAATTGTAATATTACATAGAGAACACATATTTTCTATTTTTACACACTTTTAAAAATTTAATAAGTATAAACCTATATAAATCTATAACTCAGTCATACATGATCCAATGAGTGTGAATTTTTTACATCGTGTCAAACATACAATGATTAGTTCACTATAAAAATTTCACCACAATAGGACCATAAAAACTACAGCTATGAATTAATCACAGAAAAATATAGATCTAAAACTAGATCAAAAATTTTGTACCAAAGCATACCATATCATATGCTTACTGTGTAGATCTACTCATGTAGAGTCCAACAAAATTGGATTTTCTATTTTATGATTTTTTGTAATTTACTATAATTTTTTAAAGATTAAGCCAAAATAAATATAAAAGAAAAAGAGAAAACCACCTGGAGAACACAGTCAAGGAGGTCATATATCCGGTTTGAAAAGATGAGGGAGGAGTTATGTCCGGTTTTCTAGTTCAGGGAGAAAAAACTGACTTTTGCGATAGTTGAGGGAGACAAAGTAGACTTTTTCCATGCAAAATCGAGAATTCACCTTCCTTGTTGCATGCTTGGGCTAAGCTCTTATCGTCTAGGATGTTGGAAAAGGCCATATTGGCTAATGGGCTATAGAGGTTGGAAAGGACATATTGGCTAAATTTTAGGCTCCTCTCTCTGGGCTCTAGGGCGTCGTACACCAACACACGTCAACACTCAACAGCAGATCTAGCAGCTAGATCCTGTTTTGAATTGAACACAGTTTGGCAAAGTTGCCTGGGGCCAGGCGTCCAATTTTATAGATGCCTGGAATATGATCCCTACCTGGCAGGCTGCAAAACAAACAGTCCTAATGCAGTGAGCTACGGAAGTATACGGTGTGTCTGGTTGCTGCCGTAGGAGTCTCGTATGATCCAGACAACGTTACCAAGCGTTGGGTTCTTAAAATTATGCTACAGGATGACGATCAAACGAGATCGTAGTGCTTCACGGTCAAAACTAGCAACAACATATAGGATGCTGACCCAATTGCAGAAAGTGATGCATTGTGTTTTTCCGCTTTCCACATGATATCCAGGACATTTATATGCAGATACACCTTTGAAAACACTTTCACAATACCACATTTGTTGGGTTTTGGATATTCAGTCTAACAAAAAATACTAGTGGTATTCTAAAAAAAATATACTAGTGGCCAAAGTACATTACATAGACATATTTGGTTCAGCTTCTAGAAAGCACTTCCGCTGCTAGAAAGTAGAACACGAACCTAATGGGTGGAAGTTGCTTTTCTTTTAAAAAAAATAGAAGCCGATGTATTTATATATAAAAATATAATTTTTATAGCACCTTAGATCCTATTTTAGACTTTCTATTTTTTCTAAATAAGTGAAAATAGAGAGATGTTTCATAGCTTCAAGAGAGAGAGGGATAGGTTTCATAGTTTTTAACTAAATAACTTATAGTTTTCCACGATTCACAGCTGAACTAAACAGATCAATAGGCTTCCAAACTTGTTACTAGAGCTAGCATATTCCCACTATTTTAACAGCATTCTAGAAAATGGATCCAGTTAATTGGTTAGTCCCATTCTCTTCGCTATAACATCCAGTCTATCAAATAAACATGAACATTGATCACTTCTTGAGCCCAATACCTTCATAATAGAACTCAAACGACACAAGAACGTAATACAGGCATTTTTGGGCCAACTTGTAAGATTTCTTGAATTCATTATACACAATTACTTTACAAGAACATTTTACACCCTACAATTTTACTGGTACAACATTGCAACGGCAGAGACTATAATGAAAACATAACAACATGACAATTTTGAAACAAGCCAGCCAAATAGCACAATATTTTCTTTCTTTCTTTTTTCTTTTCAATCGTCTCCCTTGCTCAGCTGCAAAGGTTAGGAATGCAGGCTCCATCCGGGTTGGTCTGCTCTTTCCAGATCCGCCCAGTTACCCTCAACTTCAGCTCCTTCCTGTCACCGCCCGAGAAGAACAGCGCCATATTCCTCTGGATGATGAGGCCATCATGGCTGTCACGGACCTTGCGGTGGCTGTCACGGATGCTTCTAGGAGTACCTTCCCATACCATTTTCCTCCCATTACCACCAACCTCTAGGCTATATGTATAGTTCCTTGCTTCATTCTCATCACCCATGAATCGGAGGAAAGCCATATACACTGGAGCCATTCCGAGCTGGAATGCCTCAAAGTGCAGGCAGAAGTACTGCCCAAAACAATGGAATACCTGAACCGAAACACAACATTTAACCAGTCAAATTACTTGAGAATACATATTTTACTTGTTAACCATGGATCATAAGACCAGCAATCTTTTAAATATATGATGTTTAGGACAAGTAATTAGTTCATACATCGTACATCTAAAACTAGATGGAGTAGCAGATAAGGAATAATTCAAAGCTAGTTTAATCTTACTGTTAGCATCCAGGTGGCATTTTCAACCTCTCGCGGATTGGATTTGACGTATCTATGGTTGAACGTGCAGCCACTGTGCATATCAACTTTGTGATCATCCCTCAAATGTGCAACAAGGAATGGAATATCACCAGCCACAGCACATTCAGAGCCAGCGTAGGGGCAGTTATATGGCCTGAAGCTGCACTGCGCTTCATGCTTTATCTTGCTGTAGTATGGGAAGATCTCTGGGCAACCTAAAGAGCAGTATTTACAGGGAAGCTCAAGTGACTCTGCTACTTTTTCCAATGCTAAGCACCTGATATCACCAAGCTCTTGTCTGCATGTAGGGCACCGGTTGTGCACCCTGGCCTTGCATGTTGAACACAAAGTATGTCCATTTTGACACTGTTAAAAAAACAAATAAATTCAGCAATCAACTATGGAAGTATTCTACTGAAAGGGCTATAGTTGATGAATAAGCTTTACAGAACCACAAAATGGAACCATATTCATTTGTCTGCTGTATTATATATGCTTCTAGCATTACGAAAAAAAATTGCATGTTCCCTCTGAATTGAAGTGGTTCCACAGAACATGTGGATAATCCTGAAAGAAACTGCACAGATCAAAGTAATAGGAAAACTGCTCTAAAGATGTCTGCCTAGGTGGAACTTAATCACCTCCCAGCCTGCCCAGGAGGCGCGGGCGTGTTGGATGGTGGCGTCACATTCTTGCCTGGCCCAGGCAGCAACACCAGGCGTCCGATTTCATCTGCCTGTGGCCAGAATCATTTGCCTAGGTTGCCATCCAAACACGCCCAGGCACCACCCCACTGCCTGGCTTGCTAACTAGCACTTGGTTTGATTACCAAATCCACATTTTTATGTCATTAAGATTATTAAGTTTAGCAAACAGAGGGAACTGATTAGTGATTCCTGGACCCAGATTTATTTGAAAAAGAAAAGGAAAGCAAAAAAAAAAACGAGGGGAGAATACATGGATGAGGTCGAGAGATAACTTTCCTCTTGATTCGAAAAGGATTCCACCTTATTTTCCATGCAGGAATAGGCTCCTAACAAGACAATCCAAGGTCTCAAGCCACCTTATCTCCTGAGGAAGCTTGTTAAATCGAGCCTCGACTTGAAAACAGCTATTTGGCTCCCTCAAATTCTAAAAACTGTGCAAAATACCTCATAATGTGGCATCCAATTTTGAAAAAACAATAAGTTTTAGTATTATCATATGAACTGCGATGAAGGAAAGACCAAACCACCTGCTTCCACTTTTCCAATCTGCCATCATTCATGTATGATCCAATGGTACAAATAATTTTTTTGAGATTTTCCATGATTAGGATGCCACATCAAGACTGTGTTGCCCGCTAGGACGGCATGCAAATCAAATCATGGTTGTCAAGTGCCAATAGGGTATTCTTGCATTGGTTTAAGAGTTTGAAGGTGCCTATGTTTGCATTTAGTCTGATAGTTCACTTCTTGACTTGCCACGAATACCTTTTCTTACTTCAAATTTTCACAGGAGAGCTGCCCATCATTATATAAGGAATGAATAAAGATCAACCCACCTTACAAAAACCAGAGACAAAACCCAACCAAACACACACAAAAAAAAAGAAACAACAGTCAGGTTAAATACAGTCCAGACTCCAGAAGCAACAAGCAATGGGAATAAACGAAAATAAATAAAAGGACCATCATGGGTGAACACTCTGTTATGAAAAGGCTACGGATAGATGGATTAGTAGAGAGACCCTAGATAGCCGCCGTTCCTCGGGGACTATCTTAGGATTTCTTCTTGCTTGCCTCTAACTGATACATGGTGGTCCATTTTATAGAGACAACTTACTTAACTGAATCAATCTATCTTATTCCTTTCCTAACAAACCAAATAAATCTAATCTAATCTAATCAGATCCGGTACTGTTCACGCGGTACTGTTCACGCGCTACAGTGCCTCATGGGTCCCCTGGGCTGGCTCCACCTGCCATAACACACTCTAGCACACCTGTTGTGCGTGCCTACCTGAAGTTACATGCTAGTACCACATACACAAACAATTATTGCTCCAAACCCATCTCAAGCAAAGCAGCTTGAAACACCTACTCCCTCCGTCCTCAAATAGAGTGCATTCTAGCTATTTTTAGACAAAATAAGGGAGAGTGCAATAGACGCATGTACCCCTCACTTATCTTCCTAATGTATTGAAATCTGATTCTTTTTTGCATGATTATAGGGTGAATTCTTAGTCACCTATACAAAATATGGCAAGTACATGAACTACTTCCCTTATACAAAGTAATCACATATTTTATTTAAGTAAACATTACCTTCTTGTTCCCTGAATGTACTATATTTGAGGATAAATTTTAAATGCCAGAATGAACTGTATTTCAGGACGGAGGGAGTATGATCTTTCTTCAATTAATCAGAGTTCTATGTCATAAGAAGATATAAACCCTGTGCATAAATTCTTACTATGGACAACGAAAAAATCAGTCACAGAATAAAGGAAAACTTATATCCCTTTCATTTAGCTCAGCTGTTATTTCTTGACCACTGAACTCAATGGAGAGAACTAGAAAGAGAGAAAAAGTGGCTACAAACTTACATCAGCAAGTTCATCCAAAACAAGAAGCACATTTTATCAAAAATAAAAAATGAAAAACAAAAGCAGATTAGCAAGAGAATATATTAAATAAAAATCAAGGCCGAGAACATCAACAAGTGAGCCTAGTAAATAAAACTCAAAGGTAAGGTCATCTCAGAGACTCAGACCATACCAGTTGAATCAAGCATGGAGGCATGATAAAAGGATTGTCATGAAATTTGGGTTCTCTGTGAGAAGTATACTGTTCTCTTCCAGTTCATCTCGTTCTCCATCAAAGTGAACAGTCTATGTTTTCAACAATTACAAGGCAGTGGATCATGATCGAGATCATTTAGGTTCACAAGTAGTATTGCATTTCCTAGGTAGACTAGATAAAGCACCAGCATGCCAATACCTTTTAGGTTCGTCGACTGTTACTAACAGGATAAAATGAGACCGAGAAGAAACAAATAAGCATCTTGACATTTTGTTTCTCACTATTCCAAAGCATTTGCAGCTAGGGAAAAGAACAAATGCAATATTTGTTTCCTCGAAAAATCCAAATAGACCAGCTTGCGTAGGACTAGGAGAGACTCCGTGTAGCATAACGCGTCCAACTCAGATCCATAGCGGAATACAATGATTCATATGAAATCCAACGCAAAACTGCCAAATCGTCTGACAAAGAAGGCCCAATTCGCATTTAGACATTCTAATCGCAATTAATTCGAAGCTAAATGACCCGGTCAACAGGGAGCAAATTACCCATTCCTAGGAGGGAAATCCGCCAAGAATAGGTCAATTTGATTCGATTCCTCTGTAAAGATCCCGGCTTTCCCCACCGAGATCCCCAAATCCGCACGCAACCCCATCTGAAATCGGTGCACCGGGAGCAAGGCACCAACCTGATGGATGGGCGGGAACATGGAGTTGGTGCAGACGGGGCACTCGAGCAGCTCGTGCACGCTGGTCGCCGGCGGCCCCCCGCCTGCTCCCGCTGCGCCTGCTGCCCCCGCCGCTCCCGCTCCCGCCGGGCCCGCCCCGCCGCCCCCGGCATTCACCTTGGGGAACGCGCGGCCGGCACCCAAGGATGGGAGGTGGGCGGGGTGGAGCGGTAGGCCGAGATGGCCGTGGTGCGGGTGGCCGTCGACGTCGTCCACGTCCATGGCAGCGTCCGGGAGGGAGAGGCACTCCACGCTGTCCATATCCATGGCCGCGCCGCCCCTGCGGTGCCGTGCGCGCACCGGCGCTGGGATTCGGAGGTCCGCGCCGCGGCTGAGGTGGGGCTGGATTCGTTTGGGGGTGCGCTGGGTTGGGTTGGCTGGGGACGACGACGACGCGGTGCGGTGGCCGCGGGGGGGCGCTCTGCCGCTCTCAGCTCACGTCACGCCGTTTGTTTCGCTTGGATTGGCTCGAACGCGGAGACAGCCAGAGACGACGCCGTCTCCTCCCGGGAATAGGAATGGGAGTGGGGATCGGATTTTACGAATGTCCTAACGCCGTGATGTGTTAGTCAAACTTTTTTTTAAAATTTAACTAGATCTCCTCCCGGGAATAGGAATGGGAGTGGGGATCGGATTTTACGAATGTCCTAACGCCGTGATGTGTTAGTCAAACTTTTTTTAAAATTTAACTAGATTTATTATAAAAAATATTTATAATATTTATATTTAAGATAAATTTATTATAAAAATAGATTCAAAGACTTATCCAATGATACTAATTATGTATCATAAATATTAATATTTAATATATACTTAGTCAAAATTGAGTACGTTTAACTTTTCGGGAGGTGAGAATGGCAAATAAAATGGGACAGAAGGAGTAAAAGTAATTCTAGAATTGTACCAAATTAAGTTGAGTTTGACTAACTATATAAATAAAAAAATATCAATATTTATAATATTAAATAAATATTATTAGATTTGTCGGGAGATATATTGTATACTATACTTATTTGGTGTCATAACTATTAATATTTTTATCTACATATTTGGTCAAACTTTAAACACGTTAACTAAAAATACACTTAAAATTTTATTATTTTTTTATGAACAGAGGTAGTATATGGCTAGCAAAGTTAACCACTTAGGTGCCCTCTAGGTGTGGTATTATGAAAATGAAGAGGAAAGTAAATGAAGTTAAGTAAAATGAGATGGCCAAGTGCATATATGAGATAGGATTATAAGATTTTATCTGTAATCCTTTTGTTTGGCTTCATGTAGGATAGGGAGAGGGAAATCTATATACGTATACCTAATACTAAAGAGGCAAAATTTCTCTTCACTCATTTTTTTGGTTTGACCCTCCCTAACTCTATGAACGTTGAACTATATATGTTCGTGTCTGTCTACCACCCTCCTGTTTTATAATGACATATACCAGGCTTTTTGAGGTAACCTGAATAGCTAGGAATTCTAATTCTAATACAAATAGAGCTATCAAATCTTGTTTTAAACATGTAAGACTTCTGAATAACATGAATAGAAATTATATTCTATGACTTATACAAGGCTTTTTGAGGTAACCTGAATAGCTAGAAATTCTAATTCTAATCCAAATAGAGCTCTCAAATCTTGTTTTAAACTTGTAAGACTTCTGAATAACATGAATAGAAATTATATTCTAATCCAAATAAAAAAGGAAGTCTTTTTGTTTAATTCAAGTAACTTTTTTTTTGTTTTTCAAGCCATCCTAAACTCCGAATCGGTGCAATACATCATGTTGGAGTTGGATTCAGCGACCCATCAAGGAGGTCCAAAATTATTGGCTTGCAAATCCAAATAGTAGTATAAATATATATTTATATTTGTGCCTTTAACTTTAGTCCTTGAAAGGTCCTTGTTTGGTTTTGGTAATTGAGTGATAATTTAGGTGGACTAATGTGTTTAAATATGAGATACACAGGTGATTAGTTCACAAGTACATCATATGTGAGCAACCTATGCCATGGAGGTAAAATGGCTTGGACATGTTGCAAAGCTTACACATATGATGAAGGAGCTCATTGCATATGAGACATGACATTGAGTCATGTGACCAAGGTGAAAAAGATCATAACAAGGCTTGGCTTGATGTACCGATTGTAAGTGTGAAGGTCAAGTTGAGTAATGACTTGACGCCGATGGACCAAAGCAATGGTGAAAGAGCAAGTGAAGTCAAGATCGATGAACCAATACGGTCACATGATGATATAAAGTGGATCATATCATTTGTGATTGGTTGATGTGTGTGTTACATCAACATTAGAGGAGATGGAATGGAATGCACAAGGCAAAGGTGTAACCTATAGGGCATTTCATTTCACCGGTCATAGGTGTGTAGAGAAGTTTATAACTGGGTTTAGGATAGATGGCCATACTATCAAGAGATGCAAACTTATTTACATATCGGTCATCTAGTGCCACTCGAGTGATCTAACTTTGCATCGTTACTAGGATCGAGTGGCATGGTGATTTGAGTGACTAATCCTTTGGAAAATGATTGTGAAAATGCTAACACACTTGCACATGATGGTAAACACTTGGTGGTGTTGGTATATTTGCAAAAGAAAAAGTTGTTGGTGTTGAAATAGATCAAGTTGAAGAGAAAAAGGAGAAGAAAAGTGCAAGTTATGGTTGTCCGGGGGTCAAAACTTGCAACATAACTCATAGCCAAATGGCAGCCATTGTAGAGGGTGGCACCGCCCTTTCTGGTAGCCAAAAAGTGGGCACCGCCACCCTAGGGCGGTGCCTAAAAACAACAGCAACCTTTCATATTTAAGGCATAACTCCTAGCTCCGAACTCCGGTTTCGATGATTTAGGACTTTTTAGAAAGCAAATGAAATGTTCTACAAGCCTAAAGTGGTGGATTTCAATTTGGAGCAAGTTATGGTCACCGGACTGTCTGGTGACCATGGCGATGTGGCATCTGATGAGGACATGACCACATCAAGTACAAGCCAAGGAGAGGTGGATGACCAGCGAGGGCATCCAATTCATCTTCTTCCTGGTGGACGTCCAATAGAAGCAGGAGGTCCGGTCCAACATGATTTCGAGTCTGCCTCGGGCTGCCAGACCAGTCTGCCTTAAATCTGGTCTTACGGGCGCATACGGGCTCCGTTTTCGACGATCCACCCATGCTTGGAAAGATAATTTGACAAGGGAGCCAATCCAACTGGTCTCATTTCAAAATCCCTTCGGAATACATAGGAATTATCGAAACAAGTCAGCATCCAGAATCTGTCCAGGTGCTGCGTCACCGTATTTTAGTCCAATGGGCCGTGTATCGTCTTTGAGCCCATTAAGGATGCGTCCAGGGGGAGGGGTGACGTCCCAAACTCTTTAATTAGCTGCCGCCACTCTCGTTAGGGTCGGGTTTTGTTTAGTTCTTGATTTCCTCGTGGAAACAGACATTGCTGCTGCAACTGTTAATCACGTAGATTCTTTTGCAATCCAGTCAGGGCCCTTGTTCTTGATCTTATTCGCACGTTAGCGCGTCGCTCGTTCCAATAAGACTTGAACTTCATCTTTATATTGATAAGCTTCATATTTATCTGCAATATCAGATTGCGTTTACTTGTTCTTGTCAGTGTTCTCGATTCGCTTGCAGGAAAGTCTTCTCGGCGAGGTCAATCGCATGCGCGTGGTTGATAACCAACGGAGCAGTGGTGTAATGGTTGCGGGGGTCCGAATCGGCCTTTGTTCGAAGCCTAAGATCGTGAACGTCGAGTCTCCACCAATCGACTTATCCTACCTATCAGAAGATCGAGCCTTGTTCTCATCAGCATCGCCCCCCTATGTCTGGTGCCAGGGTCCTAACGGCTAGTTTGAAATAGTCGTTGCAATTTGACTGTTGGGCACCGCTACCCTAAGTCCGGTGCCCACATGTTGTTGTCTGATGACCACACAAAAATGTGCTACTTGGCTCCAACGGCTCTATTTGGCTTGGGGGCTATAAATAGAGGTGGAGGTCGGGCTTGGCTGAAGTTGAGCACCTTAGGGATGTGTTGCCCTTGTGTGTGCTTGGTTTGAGAAGCCTCTAACTCACTTGTGCTTGCGAGAAGTGCGAATCCATTGCGAGTGAGTGATTCTAGTGCGTTGCATTGTGAGATTGCATCGAGTGATACTAGGTAATTGAGTTGTAAGTCAGTAGTGCTTGTTACTCTTGGAGGTTGCCACCTTCTAGATGGCTTGGTGGTGGTCTCCATCAAAGCATGCAAGGAAGATTGTGCGGTGTTTCAAAGAAGTGATTGTGAGGGGTATTGTGCTCGCCCCGCAGGAGCCGTGAAGAGCAACTCTACTAGAGCGTGTCATTGAGCTACCCTCAATTGGTTTGTGGGGTTCTTGCAGCGCCCAACGTGTGGGCTTGGTGTGGTGCCAATTAGCCGCTGAACCACCAAGTGAACGGTCGACACAACGGGGACTAGCTGTTGACAAGCACGTGAACCTCTAGTAAAAATCACCATGTCATCCTTGTCTTTCCATTGGCTTGCATCCTCGTTACACAAGCTTGTATTTACTTTTCATTTACATTGTGCTTGTGTAGTTACTCTTTGTAATTAGTTATCTTGTATAGCTTGCTAGTTACGTTCTTGCTTGCGTAGCATAGAAGTAGCTCCCTTGCGCAACTAATTTGGCTTGAGTAGCCTTGTCAGTTGCATTACTTAGTTTGTGTAGCTAAGTAATTTATGCTCTATAATTTGGCTTGTATAGCCTTGTTATTGAGCATTGCTAGTGAGCTTAGGTGGCTTTGTGCTTTTTCTTACTAGCATGTGTAGGAGTTTTTCCGTTGCTTGAAGTACTAGTTGCATAGGTTTGTGTCACCTTGCTACTAAAATCGATTAGGTGAGCTCTAGCTAGCCCGACTCCTTTTATTGCCTAATTAGAATCGTTATAAGGTGCCTGTGAACTTAATAGAGGGGTGTAGTCTTGGCAAGAACGTTACTTTTAATTTCGTATTTATCTCGGTTAACCAACGCGATTAATTTTAGAAAGGACTATTTATCCCCCTCTAGTCCGCCATCTCGCCCCTACAGTCCTAATTAAGTAGAATACGATGAGTGCTTACGGTGTTCAGCGTGTCGCAGATGAACCATAGTCCAACACGTACACGTGCATGCATGTCCCGACGGTCTTAATGATACATACAATCTGAGCAGTTGTTGACACCTCTAATGCTACCTAAGCTAGGTTTTCATCCCCAGCATGGCACCAGAGGTGCTGGTATTAATAAATGCAAATGCTCCTCTAAAATAAATATGAAATCCACAAGCGCACAGATAATACCGACGTAGCATTTTAACCGGGAGTAATCCAGGTATTGTTATTTATATTTTTACCACTGGGAAGGGAATGCTAAGGATAATGAGCAATGAGCATCACTGCATGTGGTAATGGAGAGTATAACCATGTCTTTATCGATCTTCTCATACAGGGTAAGTGTCATAAGATAATAGTATATATAAATAATAAAGAATAACTGATAAGCACATAGCCACATAATAAATGATAAACATCTCAATAGATTACTCTAAGCTTATAGCACTAGCATGGATTAGGACGAACTATAAGGATAAATCCTAAGTTATTCTAATTATAAGATCAAAGCATACAATGATTAGTGCAATTACACTTGGCAATCATAGCAAGAAAATGTTATATCTACGCATAGTGATATTACGAAAGAAGATGAAGAACATAGCAATTACTTCCTTATAATAGTTGTATTCTGCTTGCCCTATACTCGGGAGGTGGACTACGAATGACTCAACAGGACTGTCACTCCCGCGATCTACCACACGGTCCGGAATATAGGGTGCAATCGCAGGAAAATACGGTATGTGCACCATGCCTACATAATATTGACCACTCACCCATGGTACCAATGAGCAAGCGCTATACGATCCTATACTTAAATATAATTCTGATCGAACTATGCCAAGCATATAATTAAAGTAGACTAAGAACAATATAATTGAGAACATAATCAAATAGAGAAAAGTCATATCCAATATGATAGAATAGACTAAAGTCATATTCATACAAATGATGAACTAGATAAATAATACAAGAACGAATATAAAAGTAGGAGAGAATTACCAAGTATTTCTCTTGACAGATCCGGAAACCAAGCGATGTTTGCCTCCATCTAGTTCTAATCCTATGTAGCCATGCTAAACTATAGAGATCTAATTGAGATGATGGCTCTAGGGCTTCTCAGATGAAAGCTCTATATCTTGGAATGAGATTGCTAATGAATTAGGGTTTCTCCTGGGACTAGGGGCCTTACTTATATAGCCCTCTAGGAAGCACCACAACCCTCGGATCAAACCGACCTTGATGAATGATTATTATTGATGCTCAAAGGCGGTGAAGGCATGATCCATGAGCTTAGCCCTGATTGGCCACCTAGGTGGGGCGGCCGCCTAGGGGGTAGGGGCGCCCGCCCCTATCACAGTGACAGGTGGGTCCCACCTCCTAGGGGGTGGCTTTCCAAGTCTTCTAGATTATTCTTTTTATATCGTGGCCCTTTTTCTCTCTATGTAAATATGACATGTAGGCCTCTTTTTGTTATTTCCTGATAACCCCCTGCAGAAATAGACATTCACCAAAACTCGTAGAATTCTGTTAGTGTAACCCCTATATCTAGATAGTAATTATGTTTTAGGTTCTTTTTTCATGCTATGTTGACAGTTAAAAATGATACTTATCTACCGTCAACAAACTCCCCCAAGCTTACCTTTTGCTCGTCCCTTCGCAAAGATAGACTTAGTGATGGATCAGGAGTTGCTACAATACTTTCACGCCTTACAGGTACACATGCATTCAAACAAGAATTCTCCTTCGGATTAGAATAAATTATTCTGATGAAAAACTTACTTATATTACCTTCCACCATGGGGCTTGTAGCCGTCACTTAGGTCTTGAGTAGTTGAAAGACAGAACGATCAAGTCAAGCGCCATGTCTCAAGCTCTTTAATCAACTATTGTTCCAGAGTTTTGTAAGATTTTCAAAATAAAACTCAGAGATTACTTTGTATGACCCTTTCAATTCTCTCCTTTGTGGTATTTCTGGATTCTCTCCAAGGCATTTTATGGTGTATGCCTTTTCTCTCCTCTCAAGATATGTGGTATTTATGGTATTAGGCATAGTAGCACTGCCTTCTCTCTCTTGCCCTACTTCTAATAGGCTTATATGGAGCTCATAGGTGGGGAGACAGCGAATACATACTTGCAAACATTTATTGCACAGTCAAACCATGGATCTAGAGAAACGAGTCATACAGTCAAATCAAGATATGTATGCATATAGGCTATATGGTAGGTGGTGGATAGATAGTAAGTGGTATATGTAGGGGTAAAGAAATAGTGATGGTGAATACTTAGCTCCTTTGAGAATTTTTCTCATACCTCTCTCGAAAACTTAAAGACTTTGGGGAGAACTTGGGCTGCTCAATGAATTTTTTTTGAGTGGGACATTTGTCCTCTTTCTTTTATTTTTCCTTTTCTTCTTCTCTTTCTTCTTTTTTTAGAGCATCCAAGCCTCTTTCTGGGGATATAACAACAAGAGGTAGCATAATGGATATTTGGAGCTTTATTGGCTAGCAAGGGATAATCATGGATGGTAGGAGTATTTTTGGACAATTCACTCTCAGTGTAGGAGTAGAACTATTTTCTAGGTGGATCTGAATAGGATATATATGTGGATTCGTACTTCTAGGATAGAAGCAGAATATATGGGTGGATGTATATGGATGGATATGGATGCGTACTTCTAGGGTAGAAGTAGCATGTATAGGAGGAGTGTGTATGTGGATCTTGATTTTAGCCGCATGACCAGTTCCTAAGGGTCTACACAACTTGACTACACTCAATGCTCACAAGCAGTAAATATGAATGTAAGGTTTCTTAATCTAACAATCATGTATATGGCTGTGGTAGGAATTTAAACTCTCGTCATATAGGAACTCATCATGTAGTAAGTTAATTTTCAAAAGATAAATTCTCCAGAACTCTAGTATCTCTAGAAACATGATAAATAGCAGCTCAAAACCTTCCCATATCTTATCCGTCAACTACCTGAACTTAGATCAAGCATTCACTACCCACAAAATCAGGTTTAGAGCAAATCTTAAATCAAAACCATTGTATTCAAAACTTGGGAGAACTTAAGGTTGAAAACTAGATACTTGAAAGGAATTATGGCAGAGCAACTATTCATCATTTCCATATGAGAGTTTGTTTTAGGTGTTCATTTTAGCAAGATAAAACTTAGCACACTCTCCTTTATTTATTTAACAAACTTATATATATATATATATATATATATATATATATATAAATAGAAAAACATTTAGTTGGTTTCTAAAGGTTATGCATCTTTTTATCTCATAAATCAAAGTAGAAATATATAAGTAAATAGATAGGTAAAAATACTTAGCTGGATACATGGGGGATGCTCTCCCCCAAGCTAGATGTTGACGTAGTCTTGCTTGATGAAGTTAAAAGACAGTGAAGGTGTACTCCTCTCATCAGAGTGCTTATGATGATGACTATTGAGACAACACTCCGATAGGGGACAGATCGTCCTTCTGTCTGTTTGCTTTCCTCGATCTTTCAAATTCTGTGGGGCTTAAATAGACAACAAAGTTTATGGAACTTGATTAAGCGTTAGTGATGAACCTCCAAGCCATGAACATCTAGAACCTTATAAGTATCTTTCAAGCAGGATCTCTTGTAGTTATATTTTTATACTTTTATATTTTATACTATGCAAGGAATTTATAAAGAATGATGAATGCATCTTTATTTATTTTTATGCCACCACAGCAACTAGACTTATGGGTTTTATGCCACAAATTTATTTGCATGGGGCTTAGTAGTTTTACGATGCAATGCAAGACATATTTATTTTCTTTTTCTATGCAGAAATAAAGTGTAACTAAACATGCAATTGGGGAAAGTAAATATGATGAGGAAAAAGTAAATGTAGAATTAAAAAAGGGAAATATTGATAACTACCAAGTTACCTCTTGGCGCGGTGTTCGGTGATTTAAGTCCTCTGAACAGGACCTCTTGTCTGCTCAATCCTTCTAGGACACCTCGGATGGCTCGAGTGGTGCCATTGGCTGAACCTCTTCTTGTGTTGAATCTGAAATTGATTTTACCTTTACTTTTCATACCTATTTTGTTGGTGAGGTTGACACTGAGGGAGAAGCTTTCTCTTCTGTCTTGTTTTCTGTGTGATCATCAGTGACTGGGTCACTTTCTGTTGGTGGTACAACTTCCTCCTCAGGAGATGCATTGTCTTTAGAAAATAGATCTTCATGTCTCATTACTTCTCCTTCATAGTCAGCCCAACCGTCCATAGCTGGCTGGCTCTTCTAGTTACAGGTGCAACACTTTCTTCTTGATCTGTTCTTCTTGGGTTCTTCATCAACTATATAATTATTATTGAAATAACGGCGTACCTTCTCTGAGGGAAATTAGAAATGAACTTCTCCCATTGCAATATAGATGATGGCCTTGGTGGTGATCAGGAATGGTCTTCCTAGGATGATGGGTGGATCATACTCATCCTCTCCCATGTCGATGACTAGGAAGTTAGTCGGGATGAAGTGGTCGTCGATCTGAATTAGGTAGGGGGACTTGAGCTGATGATCATGCTCTCTATGGACTGCACTGATCATCCTTACTGACTCCATTTGTTGTGGCTTCTTGTTCTTGTTCTTCCAATTATTCTTCTTTGGCTCGTACATATGTTAGGGGTGTGTAGGGAACTGTAGCACCCTGTTCTTCAAGAAGAAGGTCTCTCTCTTACCTTTGATGTTAAAGCAGATCTTGGTAGTGTTGGTGTACATAATAGCTCCGGCGGTGTTCAAGAATGGTCATCCTAAAATGATGGGTGACCTCTTATCACCACCTGTCTCTATTACCACGAAGTCTAAGGGACATACGAGCTGCCAACTCGTACACAGATGTCTTCTAGGATTCCTTTTGTCTAGCATAATAACTGATCTGCAAGCTGCAAGCACATGGTTGTATACAATAAAAGATAATTGAACATTCTATCATAGATCACCTTAGGCATGATGTTGACGCTTGCACCGAAGTCATAGATAGCCTCATTGAAGTTTATGCTTCCAATAGAGATTGAGATGACCGGTCTTCCTAGGTCATCTTTCTTGATTGGCAGAGTCTCGTCGTTCTATCCTTTGGATATAGGATCACTCTATTAGATTACTGCATTGAATATGTCTACAAGATTTGTAGTTTCTAAATTTTTCGGTTGTCCCGAAACCTTACCTTGGTTAGCAGGAGGGACAATATTTGCAAGCTGTTGCAATTGAGACTCTAGCATCTTATTAAAGCTAAGCTAATTCTTAATGACAGTAGAGAAGTTATCCATCCTATTATTAATTGTTTCTAGCACTTTATCATTGGATGCTAACTTCTTAGATAGGTTGTCTATTAACTTGCCTTGATTAAGCACTAACTCTCTTAAAGGTGGCTGATTGAAATTATTGTAAGAGTTATTACCTTGATTGTTACCTAAGTAGTTACCTGAGTAGTTAGGCCTTTGCTGCTGGTTCTAACCTTGATTCTGTTGAGGACAATAGTAGTTGTTGTTGCTGAGGTAGTTCACATCCTCTTGTAGCTCTGGGCAATTACTGCCTGAATGCCTAGTGTCTCAACACTCTTCACAAGTCATGCGAGAATCATGGATGTGCATGACTTCATTCTTTCACTGGCTCTCTCATCGAGTCTCTTCATAAGTAAATCCATCTTGGCAGACAACATGTCTACCTCCTTCAGCTAGTGCATACCTCCACCTCTCTTGCAAGTTTGAGTTCTTTCTTCGCTCTAACCCTGGTTGGATGCCATCTTTTCCACAAGAGCTGTGGCTTGAGCAATTGTAAGTGATAATGCTTCTCCAGCGGCAGCATCCATAGTCTCATGGGTGCTGTTGGTGAGCCCATGATAGAAGATTTGTATGAGTAGCCAATTATCCATTCCATGATGAGGACATTCTAGGATGTAGTCTTGAAAGCACTCCCATGCTTCTGGGACTAACTCATCATGTTGCTGTTAGAAACTTGATATCTTCCCATGAAGAGCATTAGTCTTGCCCATGGGAAAGAACTTTACTAGAAAATTGGTGGAGCAGAGTGTGCACGTAGTATTCTTCTCTTTAGTTGTATAGAACCACTGCTTTGCTCTCCCTAAGAGTGAGAATGGGAAGAGGCGAAGTAGTATGGCATGGGGACATCCTTGATGGTGAAAGTGCTGTAGATCTCCAGAAAGTGTTGGAGATGAGCACTAGCATCTTCATGTGCCTTCACACAAAACTGGCTAGCTTGCACCATGTTGATCAGCGCTGGCTTGAGCTCGAATGACTTCTCAATGTCTGCAGCAGGTCCAGTACGGATGTTGTCCGTAGTGGGAGCTAAGAACTCACGGAGTGACTTATTGGCCATGGCATTGAACTCTGGTGTTAAGCTTCGAAATATGCTTGGTTGATCTTTGACTCAGAAGGTAGAGCCTCAAGCTGAGATGATGATGATGTTGTTATTGCGGCTCGAACTTTCTTTAGCTTGGCTCTCGTCCTTCTAATTAATGCTTATGGATTATTGATGAAATTATTTGGAAGGTCAAACCTATTCATACATTACCCTCTATATGATATATAAATAGACAGGAGATAAGGGTAAGGTTGTATGAGTAGAGAAGGATGATGGTTTCTCAATCTCATTAGTGGATGCAAGCGATGGCTCATTATCGTTTGAATAGCTAATCAACCTTCCCCGGCAACGGCGCCAAAAATGCTTGTTGACACCTCTAACGCCATCTAAGCTAGGTTGTCATCCCCAGTATGGCGCCAGAGGTGCTAGTATTAATAAATGCAAATGCTCCTCTAGAATAAATATAAAATCCGTAAGCGCATAGATAATACCGATGTAGCATTTTAATCGGGAGTAATCCAGGTATTGTTATTTATATTTTTACCACTAGGAAGGGAATGCTAAGGATAATGAGCAATGAGCATCACTGCATGTGGTAATGGAGAGTATAACCATGTCTTTATCGATCTTCTCATACAGGGTAAGTGTCACAAGATAATAGTATATATAAATGATAAAGAATAACTGATAAGCACATAGCCACATAATAAATGATAAACATCTCAATAGATGACTCTAAGCTTATAGCACTAGCATGGATTAGGATAAACTATAAGGATAAATCCTAAGTTATTCTAATTATAAGGTCAAAGCATACAATGATTAGTGCAATTACACTTGCCAATCATAGCAAGAAAAGGTTATATCTACGCATAGTGATATTACGAAAGAAGATGAAGAACATAGCAATCACTTCCCTATAATAGTTGTGTTCTGCCTGCCCTATACTCGGGAGGTGGACTACGAATGACTCAATACGACTGTCACTCCCGCGATCTACCACACGGTCCGGAATATAGGGTGCAATCGTAGGAAAATATGGTATGTGCACCACGCCTACACAATATTGACCACTCACCCATGGTACCAATGAGCAAGCGCTATACGATCCTATACTTAAATATAATTATGATCGAACTATGCCAAGCATATAATTAAAGTAGACTAAGAACAATATAATTAAGAACATAATCAAATAGAACAAAGTCATATCCAATATGATAGAATAGACTAAAGTCATATTCATACAAATGATGAACTAGATAAATAATACAAGAACAAATATAAAAGTAGGAGAGAATTACCAAGTATTTCTCTTGACAGATCCAGAAACCAAGCGATGTTTGCCTCCTTCTAGTTCTAATCCTATGTAGCTATGCTAAACTATAGAGATCTAATTGAGATGATGGCTCTAGGGCTTCTCAGATGAAAGCTCTATATCTTGGAATGAGATTGCTAATGAATTAGGGTTTCTCCTGGGGCTAGGGGCCTTGCTTATATAGCCCTCTAGAAAGCACCACAACCCTCGAATCAAACCGACCTTGATGAATGATTATTATTGATGCTCAAAGGCGGTGGAGGCACGATCCACGAGCTTGGCCCTAATTGGCCACCTAGGTGGGGCGGCCGCCTAGGGGGTGGGGTGCCTGCCCCTGTCACAGTGATAGGTGGGTCCTACCTCCTAGGGGGTGGCTTTTCGAGTCTTCTAGATTATTCTTTTTATATATGTGGCCCTTTTTCTCTCTATGTAAATATGACATGTGGGCCTCTTTTGGTTGTTTCCTGATAACCCCCTGTAGAAATAGATATTCACCAAAACTCGCAGAATTATGTTAGTGTAACCCCTATATCTAGATAGTAATTATGTTTTAGGTCCTTTTTCATGCTATGTTGATGGTTAAAAGTGATACTTATCTACCGTCAACAGCAGCCATAGGCTTCAATGGTATAGTAACATGCATAGGTGACTTCATGCGCGACGACGACGTGATGACTCCTGAAGGACACGTACCAACGTAGCGACGCCTAGCCGGTCACCATGAATGTACCTATAGCAAAGAAAAAGCAACTATATATGCATAGGTGGCGTGTGTGTGCGAACTCTTCTCCGTTTAGACCCCTTTTTTTGCTTGTTCTATGTGCGAACTCTTCTCCGTTCAGAGGAGACAATGCCTAGGTTCCATAGAGCTGGCTGCCTAGCTTTGACGCAGGTGTTGGGAATATAGATCGATCAATCTATGTACCCCTCTTCTACCTTCGTCAAGTTCACTGGCGGAGCTTAGTGTGGGCCATAGTGGCTATGGCCTTCCTAAGTGAAAGCCCAAGTTTGGTTTTGGTAATCAATGACACCAAGTTGCTAATGCCATGTGTTAAGTGTTTTGAGTTAGGCATAAGCAACACATGTGATGAAGGTGTATGTGGCAAGGAGTGGTGGCCACAAGATCACAAAGAGATGGTGCATGGACATGAAATGATGATCATGGTGGAGATGCACATAAAATGAAGGACATGATGATCAAGTGAAAGAGAAGGATCTAAGAGCGCAAGGCAAAGGTATAACCATAGGGTTTTCCTTTTGCCGGTCTAAGATGAGTAGAGAAGTGATTGACCGGGTTTAGGATACATAGCCGACTATCAAGAGGGGCAATCACGGTTAGCTCGGAAATCAAGTGCCACTAGATCAATGTCTTGAGCATATGCATTAGGATCTAGTAAAGAGCTAACATAACGCCATGGAAAATGATTGTGAAATGCTAACACACATGCACATGGTGGTGTACACTTGGTGGTGTTAGCACATTTGCGAAGGCGGTGGAGTTCAAGCGGTAGAGAGGGGTTTGGGTTCCTCTCTCCCTCCCGCTGAGCTTGCGAGGTGGGATTCGGCGCTTTTTGGAGAAGTGAAATGCCTATTTTCTTTTGCGCCGGAAGTCGGAAAAGCAACGGAGGCGAACGGAGGTCACTGTGGTGACCGGACGCTGCACCGGACGCGGTCACGGTTTGACCGGACGCGTCCGGTCAGTTCATCGTGGCGCGAGCGCTAGGGTTTGTGACCGGACGCTGGTCTGGCCTGACCAGCGCGTGCGGTCAGTTCAACTGGGCGTAAAAGAAAAGCGCGCGACCGGCGCGTCCGGTCCTTCACGGAACCGGAGCGTCCGGTCAAGCGTCCAGAGAGGCCGAGCGCAGCGTAGCACCGATCGGACACGGGGCGCGTCCGGTCACGTGCGATCGGACGCGTCCGGTCGCAGCTGGAGCTTACTGGAACGCGACCGGACGCTGGCACTGTCGCGTCCGGTCACTCGGTTGAGCGCGTCCGGTCAGGGCAACGGCTAGTTCTGACTCGCACTGTTTCTTGTTGTCGTGTAGTGACCGGACGCGTCCGGTCACCCTGACCAGAGCGTCCGGTCAGCGCGTTTTTCGCTGCGTCGTCTGTAACAGCTAGCTGCATACCCCTTCATTATAAATAGAGGTTGGCCGGGGTTTGAGGGTAACTCTTGCACATTTTGAGATATAGAGACATACTTTGAGCTAGAGAACAACCCCTCCACTCATCTCTTTGCATAGTTGCACATCTTGAGTGAGATTGAGTGAGATTCAAGTGCATTGCTTGAGAGTTGCATTCTAGAGGCACTTGATCTTCGAGTTGCTGCGGATTTCTTGTTACTCTTCCGTGTTTCCCGACACGGTAGATGGCTTGGAGCAGCAGAGGTGATTGAGCTCGCAATTGGAGATTGTTGGAGCCTTCACCAAGTGTTGTAAGGGGTTCTTGATCCTTCCCCGCGGGAGTTCATGAATTGGATACTCTAGTGGAGCTCGTGGCTTGGAGGATCCCCATCTTGTGTGCGGTTGTGTGGCGCCCGCCGAGAGCTCGACTCTTGATAGTCGATTAGCTCGCGAACCGACAAGTGGGTGTATCGCCACAACGGGGAGTAGCTTGCCGGGAAGCAAGTGAACCTCGGGATAAATTCTTGTGTCATTCTCTTCCCGAGGATTTCTCTTGTGTGAATGATTGATTGGTACATCTCATCTCTACATGGCAGTATAATCAATCAAAGCTCTTCTCTCGTATTACTTCTTGTCTCTAGCTTATAGTTGTTGTTGTGTTTAGTGAATAGCCTTGTACTAGACTTGTGTAGGTGGCTTGCTTAATTAGTTAGAGCTAGTGCTTTTGCTTCGCCACCTTTCATACTAACTCGTGGTTAAGTAATTCTTGTAGAAGTTTTAATTAGGCTATTCACCCCCCCTCTAGCCTATTTGGACCTTACAAGTGGTATCGGAGCCGAGGCACCGTTTTTTTAGGCTTAACAACCTACGGTGAAAAAGAAATGGCTCAATTAAGCTTGCACATCAACAACACCAAGAAGGCACCTCACTTTGATGGCACAAATTATGCATATTGGAAGGTTAAGATGACCGCACACCTAAAGTCAATCAATAGAGAAGTGTGGAAGGTCACCGAAACAAAATTTGAGGTTGCTAATCCGGAAGCACCTACACCGGTAGAGGAGAAGAAGCTCCAATGCAATGATATTGCCATTAGTGCTTTTCATGAGGCACTAGATGACAAGACATTTGAGCAAGTAAAGAACATAGAGATTGCTCATGATGCTTGGGCCAATCTAGAAGAAACATTTGAGGGCACCGAAGGTACAAAGACCGCTAAAGCATATATCTTGCAAGAAAAATTTTCAAGCTTCAAGATGCAAGATGATGAGAGTGTACCGGAGATGTTTCATAGGTTGCAAGTCATTGTCAATGAGCTCAATGCACTTGGTGAGGAGGTCAAGGACAATCAATTCTCTATGAAGTTCTTGAGAAGTCTACCCAAGAGATTTGATACATTGATCACCGTGCTAGTGAGGACTACATTGAAGGATTCAACTCCTCAACAAATATTTCAAGAAGTGATGACCGATGATTCATATAGAGAAGATGATGAGAAGGATGAGTTGGTCAAGAAGAAGAAGAAGGAAAATGAGAAGAAAGATGATGAAAAGAAGAAGAGTGTGGCATTCAAAGCCACCACATCCAAGAGCAAATCCAAGATTGAATCATCAAGTGATGAAGACTCAAGCTCTTGTGATAGTGATGATATTGATGAAAAGATGGCTCTCTTTGTCAAGCAATTTGGCAAATTCATGAAGAAGAAAGGCTATCGTGCAAGGAGGAATAACTCATCCAAGAAGAGTGAGCATACCATGAGATGTTTTAGATGCCATAGCAAGGACCATCTCATTGCAAAGTGTCCTTATGATAGTGATGATGAAGATGCTATCAAGAAAGAGAAGAAGAAGCAAGAAAAGAAAAAAGGCTCTTATAAGAAGAAGAATGATTCTCATGTTGCTACATGGGATAGTGATGATTCCTCAAGTGATGATGAGGATGATTACAAGAGCAAGAATAAGGGACATGCTAGCATTGTCATCCAAGAGAAGGTCTCCCTCTTCGACACTCCATCGTGCTTCATGGCTAAGGCCGCTAAGGTATCATCCGACGATGAGAGTGATCATGATAGTGATAGTGATAGTGATGAAGAAGAATTCACTAAAGATGAACTAATCACTATGCTAGAAGATTGCACTCAACATTTTAAAGAATCTAGAAAGGAGTGCAAAGGCTTGCTTAAGGAAAAGAAAAACCTTATGCAAGAACTTGATGAGCTTAGGGCATCTTATGAGAGTCTAAAGGTAGACCATAAGAAGCTTCAAAAGTCTCACACTAAGCTTGAAGAAGCTCATTCCTCTCTAGTTGAAAAATGTGAAAACATGCCAACTAAGGTTGAGAAAGCTAAAACTTGTAACATAGGCATATCATGTGATATAATTGATGAAACTTTTCATAAGCCTATTATTGTTGCTCCTACTAACCCTTCATGTAGCTCATCTACATCATCCTCATCTAGTAGTGATGGTTTTACTTGTGACTCTACACTTATAGTTGAGAATGAAAATCTCAAGAAGGAGGTAAAAGAGCTCAATCACACATTAGCTAAGGCTTATGGTGGTGAGGACCGCTTGCTTATGTGCTTGGGTAGCCAAAGAGCTTCTCTCTATAAAGAGGGATTGGGCTATAACCCCAAGAAAGGCAAGGCCGCTTTTGCTCCTCACAAGACTCGTTTTGTGAAGAACAATGGTAGCTATTGCAAAAGTTGCAAGCAAGTTGGTCACATAGAGCAACATTGCATGAACAAGAAATCCAATGCAAATGTATCCTCAATCAAGTTTAATTCTTTCTATATGCTTACCAAGGGTACAAATGGTGTTCATGCTAAGTTTATTGGTACACCATGGATGGGCTCAAAGAAGAAAGCCATTTGGGTACCAAAGAGCTTAGTCTCTAACCTTGGAGGACCCAAACAAGTTTGGGTACCTAAAAAGAATTGATCTTGTCTTGTAGGTCAATTACAAAGCCGGAGGAAGGCATTGGGTGCTTGATAGTGGGTGCACTCAACATATGACCGGAGACTCTTGTATGTTCAATTCAATTGATACAAGTCAAAATGGTGGTTTTGATGCTATCACTTTTGGCAACAATAAGAAAGGCAAGGTCAAGGGGCTTGGTAAAATTGCTATCTCAAATGACTTGAGCATATCTAATGTGTTGCTAGTTGAGAGCTTAGATTTCAATCTTTTATCGGTGGCACAACTTTGTGATCTTGGCTTCAAGTGCATTTTTGGTAGTGATGATGTTGAAGTCATAAGTGTTGATGGATCAAACTTGATATTCAAAGGATTTAGACATGGTAGCTTATACTTGGTTGACTTCAATGATAGTGAGACACAATTGACATCATGCTTGCTTAGTAAATCTAGTATGGGTTGGTTATGGCATAGAAGGCTTGGTCATGTTGGAATGAAACAATTGAACAAACTTTTGAGGCATGACTTAGTTAGAGGATTGAAGGATGTCACCTTTGAGAAGGATAAACTATGTAGTGCTTGTCAAGCCGGCAAACAAGTTGGAAATATACATCCTAGTAAGAGTGAGATGAGCACATCAAAGGCATTTGAGTTATTGCACATGGACTTGTTTGGGCCAACAACATACACTAGCATTGGTGACAACAAGTATGGTTTTGTGATTGTGGATGACTACACTAGATACACTTGGGTGCTCTTTCTTTATAACAAGAGTGATGTTTATGATCTATTCAAGTCTTTTGTCAAGAGAGTGCAAAATGAGTTTGAAATCACCATCAAGAAGATTAGAAGTGACAATGGTAGTGAGTTCAAGAACACAAGAATTGAAGATTTGTGTGATGATCTTGGTATTGGGCATTAATTCTCACCAACATACACTCCTCAATCAAATGGTGTAGTTGAAAGGAAAAATAGAACCTTGATTGATATGGCTAGATCAATGCTTAGTGAATACAATGTTAGTCATTCATTTTGGAGTGAAGCTATCAACACGGCTTGCTATTGTAGTAACCATCTCTATTGCCATAGGAAGCTTGGAAAGACACCATATGAACTATTGAATGGAAGAAAGCCCAACATTGCATACTTTAGAGTGTTTGGTTGCAAATGCTATATTCTCAAGAAAGGCACTAGGTTGAGCAAGTTTGAAAAGAAATGTGATGAAGGGTTCTTACTTGGTTATTCTACCACAAGCAAATCATATAGAGTTTGGAATCTCACAAATGGCACCTTGGAAGAAGTTCATGATGTTGAGTTTGATGAAACCCAAGGGTCTCAAAATGAAGCTCAAAACCTTGATGATGTGAGAGGAGATCAATTGTCAAATGCAATGAAGAACATGGACATTGGTGATATAAGGCCGATGCAAGTTGATGATGATGATATTCATGTGATCAACCAAAGTGTGCAAATTGATACAAATTAAGCAAGCTCTAGTGGTTCTCATGATGAAGCTCAAGTTCAAGGTCAAACAAGTGGAAGCAATCAACTCCCAATACTCCAACCTACTAGTATTGCAAGAGATCATCCATTGGACCAAATTATTGGTGGAATTCAAAGTGGTGTTCAAACTAGATCAAGATTAGCATCATTTTGTGAGCATTACTCATTTGTCTCATTAGAAGAACCAAAGAAGATAGAAGATGCATTGAAAGATTCCAAGTGGGTAAATGCCATGCATGAAGAACTAAACAACTTTGCTAGAAATCAAGTTTGGAAACTTGTTGAGAGGCCAAAGAACTACAATGTGATTGGCACTAAGTGGGTCTTTAGAAACAAGCAAGATCAAGATGGCATGGTTGTAAGGAACAAAGCAAGATTAGTAGCACAAGGATACACTCAAGTTGAGGGTCTTGACTTTGGAGAGACATATGCACCGGTTGCAAGATTGGAAGCAATTAGAATCTTATTAGCATATGCTTGTGCACACAACATCAAGCTCTATCAAATGGATGTCAAGAGTGCATTTCTCAATGGCTACATCAATGAAGAAGTTTATGTTGAGCAACCTCCCGGTTTTGAAGATGATAAGAAGCCCAACCATGTTTACAATCTAAAGAAGGCATTGTATGGTTTGAAGCAAGCACCTAGAGCATGGTATGAGAGGTTGAGGGACTTTCTCCTCTCTAAAGGGTTCAAGATGGGAAAGGTTGACACCACTCTCTTCACCAAGAAGCTTGGAAATGACTTGTTTGTGTTGCAAATCTATGTGGATGATATCATTTTTGGATCAACCAATCAATATTTTTGTGAAGAGTTTGGAAATATGATGGCTAATGAGTTTGAGATGTCTATGATTGGAGAGCTTAGTTACTTTCTTGGACTTCAAATCAAGCAAATGAAGAATGGCACTTTTGTAAGTCAAGGCAAGTACATCAAGGACATGATCAAGAAGTTTGGATTGCAAGATGCTAAGCCAATGAGCACACCAATGGGCACTAATGATCAATTGGGTATTGATGATAGTGGAAACATGGTAGATCAAAAGCAATACCGGTCTATGATTGGAAGTTTGCTCTATGTCACCGCTTCTAGGCCAGATGTGATGTTTAGTGTGTGCAAGTGTGCAAGATATCAAGCTTCACCTAGAGAAAGTCACTTGAAAGCCACCAAGAGAATATTGAGATATCTTAAGGGCACTCATGATGTTGGATTATGGTTTCCAAAGGGGTCTAATTTTGAGTTGATTGGATATTCGGACTCCGACTATGGAGGATGCAAGATTGATAGAATGAGCACAAGTGGCACTTGTCAATTGCTTGGAAGGTCTCTTGTTTCATGGTCATCAAAGAAACAAAATAGTGTTGCACTATCTACTGCCGAGGCCGAATACATTAGTGCCGGTAGTTGTTGTGCACAATTGCTTTGGATGAAAGCCACCTTGAATGACTTTGGAATAAACTTCAAGAATGTGCCATTGTTGTGTGAAAATGAAAGTGCTATCAAGATGACTCAAAATCCGGTACAACATTCAAGAACCAAGCACATTGATATAAGGCATCATTTCATAAGAGACAATCAACAAAAGGGTGATATTAGCATTGAGAGCATTGGCACCGAAAATCAATTAGCCGATATATTCACAAAGCCACTTGATGAGAAAAGGTTTTACAAGTTAAAGAATGAATTGAACATACTTGACCTCTCCAACTTGAAATGAGTGCACCCCCACATTCTTATATGACATGCCTCTCCTCCAACATAGCAAGGTAAAGTTGTTTGGCATATCATTCATACTTTGCAAAGGACATGTTTAGAACATATAAACATATTTGCATGACAAATAGGCTCATTCATGAAAATTAAATGATTTTAATGTATATATGGTACCACTATTGCTTCTATGTTTGATTGATCTAGTGGTAGCATATGACATGTTTGTGGGCTTGCAAACCTAGTGTTGAATCTAGAAAATAAGCTCATGATGTGTAATTCAACATGGTCAAGATAACTCTTATACTTTATGAGGTGTGAAAAAGCTTGTCCTTGGATCAAACCGAATTACATATTCTAGGCAAGTAATCTAGATTGAACCATAATCTGGACTCCCTCATAATTGATTGACTTATCTCTCACTAAAATTGGCACCTTTTTGGTGATTGTTGACAAAGGGGGAGAGAAAAGTCACAAAGATATTGCAAAGAGCAAGAAAGATATAAAAAGGGAGAGAGAAAGCACAAAGATAGAAAAAGTCACAAAGAGGGAGAAAGATATAGTAAGGGGGAGAGAAAAGATATAGTGAGGAGGAGAGAAATTAAATTTGAGCACATAAGTAGGGGGAGCAAGCTCATGGATTATTTGTTGCATTTGTATGTGCATTAACATGATGAAATGTTGCATTGCAAAGTTTAATTTCGATATTCATGATTGAATGGTGTATGCTAGATATAGAACTTGAATGATGTGTTGTTAAGAGTAGCTTTACATGTGGTATCTAGACACCTTTGCTTTTAATGTTGATCTCACGAAGTACTTTAGTGTTTGTGATCTTTACAAGTGATGTATTACAAGTGGTGTCTAGCTACTTCGATGCTAAGGATGGTATATAAAGGCAACTCCGATTGGTATCACGCTTCAAAGGTCCATTCTACATACCTTAGCATCAATTTGATAGTAGTAACTCTCCCAAAATTCAAATCCATACATATGTGCACAATTGAACCAAACTCATGGAAGCACATATGTAGGGGGAGCTAATACTATCGAAATTGAAAATTGATTTCATTTCATATCTTTGTGATGGTTGTCATCAATTACCAAAAAGGGGGAGATTGAAAGCCCAAGTTTGGTTTTGGTAATCAATGACACCAAGTTGCTAATGCCATGTGTTAAGTGTTTCGAGTTAGGCATAAGCAATACATATGATGAAGGTGTATGTGGCAAGGAGTGGTGGCCACAAGATCACAAAGAGATGGTGCATGGACATGAAATGATGATCATGGTGGGGATGCACATAAAATGAAGGACATGATGATCAAGTGAAAGAGAAGGATCTAAGAGCGCAAGGCAAAGGTATAACCATAGGGTTTTCCTTTTGCCGGTCTAAGATGAGTAGAGAAGTGATTGAACGGGTTTAGGATACATAGCCGACTATCAAGAGGGGCAATCACGGTTAGCTCGGAAATCAAGTGCCACTAGATCAATGTCTTGAGCATATGCATTAGGATCTAGTAAAGAGCTAACATAACGCCTTGGAAAATGATTGTGAAATGCTAACACACATGCACATGGTGGTGTACACTTGGTGGTGTTAGCACATTTGCGAAGGCGGTGGAGTTCAAGCGGTAGAGAGGGGTTTGGGTTCCTCTCTCCCTCCCGCCGAGCTTACGAGGTGGGATTCGGCGCTTTTTGGAGAAGTGAAATGCCTATTTTCTTTTGCGCCGGAAGTCGGAAAAGCAACGGAGGCGAATGGAGGTCACTGTGGTGACCGGACGCTGCACCGGACGCGGTCACGGTTTGACCGGACGCGTCCGGTCAGTTCATCGTGGCGCGAGCGCTAGGGTTTGTGACCGGACGCTGGTCTGGCCTGACCAGCGCGTCCAGTCAGTTCAACTGGGCGTAAAAGAAAAGCGCGCGACCAGCGCGTCCGGTCCTTCACGGAACCGGAGCGTCCGGTCAAGCGTCCAGAGAGGCCGAGCGCAGCGTAGCGCCGATCGGACGCGGGGCGCGTCCGGTCACGTGCGATCGGACGCGTCCGGTCACAGCTGGAGCTTACTGGAACGTGACCGGACGCTGGCACTGTCACGTCCGGTCACTCGGTTGAGCGCGTCCGGTCAGGGCAACGGCTAGTTCTGACTCACACTATTTCTTGCTGTCGTGTAGTGACCGGACGCGTCCGGTCACCCTGACCGGAGCGTCCGGTCAGCGCGTTTTTCGCTGCGTCATCTGTAACGGCTAGCTGCATACCCCTTCGTTATAAATAGAGGTTGGCCGGGGTTTGAGGGTAACTCTTGCACATTTTGAGATATAGAGACATACTTTGAGCTAGAGAACAACCCCTCCACTTATCTCTTTGCATAGTTGCACATCTTGAGTGAGATTGAGTGAGATTCAAGTGCATTGCTTGAGAGTTGCATTCTAGAGGCACTTGATCTTCGAGTTGCTGCGGATTTCTTGTTACTCTTCCATGTTTCCCGACACGGTAGACGGCTTGGAGCAGCAGAGGTGATTGAGCTCGCAATTGGAGATTGTTGGAGCCTTCACCAAGTGTTGTAAGGGGTTCTTGATCCTTCCCTGCGGGAGTTCGTGAATTGGATACTCTAGTGGAGCTCGTGGCTTGGAGGATCCCCATCTTGTGTGCGGTTGTGCGGCGCCCGCCGAGGGCTCGACTCTTGATAGTCGATTAGCTCGCGAACCGACAAGTGGGTGTATCGCCACAACAGGGAGTAGCTTGCCGGGAAGCAAGTGAACCTCGGGATAAATTCTTGTGTCATTCTCTTCCCGAGGATTTCTCTTGTGTGAATGATTGATTGGTACATCTCATCTCTACATGGCGGTATAATCAATCAAAGCTCTTCTCTCGTATTACTTCTTGTCTCTAGCTTATAGTTGTTGTTGTGTTTAGTGAATAGCCTTGTACTAGACTTGTGTAGGTGGCTTGCTTAATTAGTTAGAGCTAGTGCTTTTGCTTCGCCACCTTTCGTACTAACTCGTGGTTAAGTAATTCTTGTAGAAGTTTTAATTAGGCTATTCACCCCCCCTCTAGCCTATTTGGACCTTACACTAAGCTAGTTCAATTTTTAATGAAGGTCTTAGATTTATTACTTTAGTTGCTAATGCAATATTAATATGTCTTCCTCTTCCTACATTTTACATCTTATTGGCCACCTCTCCATTCATGGCCAAACTTCGTTATTGGTCAAATTCATAATAAGATGACATACACTTGGCTTTTTTTTTGCACAGCTAAAGGCTAAAGGTTGATGACATACATGGCTAAAGGTAAAGGTACATGAGTGGGTGTCTGGTGAGGAACGACAAGGATCGACGTGGCTTTTTCGCTCGGCCCGACGTTGAAGGAGATGGATGGTTTGCAGTATTGCACTGCATGTATAGTATGTGCATGGGAAGGGAGAAATAAAAACACTCAAACCATACACGTCCACAATGAACCCACACAAACCAATGCTAGCTAGCTTCCTTTTGCTTCCTTTTCCTCTCCTTGCTCCTTAATTAAGAGTATGTGCAAACAAGCAATCGACCAACTTTTTTTCCGAGAACCTGACTTCACACATATTTTATTAAGAAGAGCAATTGACCAATGACAATGCTCCTAAATTCATCCAACATCAATATGTTATCGTATCATTAGCTAGCTGATCGGTAGACCAAGACTCTCGAGTCTCGACACCGTACTCATACTTCCATATTAACACACGAATGTGGGTGACGTTTCTCATGTATCCTAAATAGACAGTGCAGAGTTCAGTTCCAAAATAAATTAAAACACATCACAAGAATATTGGATATAAATCTTTAAATCTCCAGTATCTATGTATGAGCAAGAGATGCACGTGTCCAATCACGATACGAGACAAATTAGAATGCATGATACAATTGTCAAATAAATCTCTAAGGCACAAGTTGTTTAGTTAACAGAGTAATATGTTATACGTCCCGTTGCAACGCATGGGCATATTTGCTAGTAAGTTAAAATGACCAAAATGTCCTTTCAAAGCAGATCAACTTCCAGTAAGCTCTAACATAATAGAGGCTAAATATCCATAATTCTTTTGGTTTGGCTTGATGTAGGATAAGGAGAGAGAAATGAGTTAAAATGACCAAAATATCCTTTCAAAGCAAATCAACTACCAGTAAGCTCTAACATAATAGAGGCTAAATATATATTTAACCAGTGACAGAGTAGGAAGAGGGAAATAAGTTAAAATGACTAAAATGTTCTTTTAGAGCAACGGACCTACCAACAAGCTCTAACATAATAGAGGCTCAATATATAATTCATATGATTCTCATCTCTAACACACACACACACATCCCATGAGGCATTTATACCCCATAACCAATGCACTCTTTTTCCAAACCCATGAACCAAATACGTGAAATGTTTCATCCTATCCATTATTTTCCAAATCCGCCCCTCATTTCTTGTTATCCTACATGCTAAATGGTAAAAGTTAGCCACCTTTTTTAGCGTTTAGGTCGTTTATACCATGTTTAAAGAAAGTTAAATGTCCTAAATAGTTTTGTATAATAACACTAAAATGTACCTATTTATGTATGTAAAAACCAAATAGGCTAGAAACTATACATATTTACACATTAAAAAAATAAGTACTCCACCAAATATTTTTTTGGAAGAAAACTATCTCACTCCACCTCATATACTTCTGATATTAATTAGTTGGGGTGCAATTGTGATAGTTGTAATCCCCTGTGACTAAATGGGGAATTAATGGTCATCTAGCTCATTTAATAATGTTTAACTTGATTCTATTTAGGTCATTTAGATGGTTTTTGATGGTTTAAATGAGTTTAAATGACCCAACCATTTAATTCATCATTTAGGGCCTAAACAAAATGGGTGGCCTTTGTTTATCATTAAACATTGTTTAGACGAACTAAATGGCTATTTAGACAAACAGTGCCTCATAGTGGTCATTATCTTCAAACTAGTGGTGGGGCTAGGAACTATGTACAAGAGTTGACTAATGGATGATAGACGTTGCTATGTATCAGTAAAAAGCAATTGATGGATTGGACATATATTGTGAAATTTCTCATTGCCTCATTGGGCATAAACACATAAGTGTTTAGAACTCTAATAATAATAGTCATAAAAGTAGCTATAATGTTTAGAATACATAGACATGGAAAAAATTCTCACATGTGGGGACTGTGGGCATGGCCCCTCCCAACCCACTCCTAGCTCCGTTAATGCTACAAATAGTCAAGGAGGTAAAAAAGAGTCGCTAACAATTAGGTGCACACGTTCGTCAAGAATTGAAATAAGAAAGTGAAAATTATGAATATATTGTGTTGATCATGAATTCAGACTTATGGCATTGCCTAGGGGTGCTGAAAGGTTCGTCATTTTCTATATCACACATCAACATTTCCTAGCTAATAGACCTGAAACCTTCAGGAAAAAGGTAAAATGGCAATTGGCAAAACAATCAGTCAGACACAAGGAACAACCGCTACAAGAAGAATTAGTCCTTTGACCATTGAAGAAATCAAGCCTTCACACAAGTGCATAACCTCTTAATCATCTGACCATAATTAGATATGGTTGACACATGAACACATAATAATTGGAGTTAGTGCTTTTGAAAAAGGTGTTAGTGGTCTTATGGAACACCATTTGAAGTTATTAGTGCTTTTGAAAAAGTGTTTCAAAGACGAGCCTAGAGTTCTATTTCACCACTTATCGAATAAGTCTGGTGCCCTCAGTAGAGGTGCACCGGAGCTTAGTCCTTGGAGGCAAGCTATGTTGTTGCTATGTTATTCATTGTGCATTCTGTGGCACCAGATTTCTTCGGTTCTCCCAAGGGTTGAGCACCGGAGAATAGGTGGCCTGAGGGTGCACTGTAGCCCATCTGATAGTAGCCAGTGTGTTGACCAGAAAGGTTCGGTGGTAAGGATTGGAGTTTCTCGGTGAAGGCGAAAAGTTTCTGGAGACATTTCCCGAGATCACCCAAGTGCCACCAGAATTCTCTAGTGGTATGGCTAAGAGAGCACTAGAGCATAGGGCTTCGGCCTGGGGTGTTCTGCAAGGTTGGTGCTGGCTCGATGTACTCACCGGATTTCTTCGATGGTTACCGGAGATCCAGCATCGGAGAAATGGCCGTGCAACGACTAGTTTTCTGACCGTTGAAAACTAGTTATTGAGAACTTCGGTGCTAGTTTGGCTCCCAACAACTAGATTGGCTTGGTGGGCTATATATATGTAGTGTGGTCAGCCATTTAAGGCCTGCTGAAGCTAATGGAAGGTACCCACACATGTTAGAGAAAAAGAATAGCCCTCCACTCACATATGCTCAGTTGATGTTGCATTCAGAGTGAGGTTGGAGTGATCTAGTACATTTACTTGAGAGAGATAGGATCTAGTGGCACTAGGGGCTGATTATGCAATCTTGAGGGCTTGTTGCTCTTGGAGGTTGCCACCTCCTATATAGCTTGGTGATTGAGACTCCATTGAAGCACGCAAGGAGATTGTGCGGTGCACCAGAGGTGCTTTGTTTGGGGCTCTTGTGTTCATTCCTGCCAAAGGAAGGCGAAGAGCAACTCTAGTAAAAGCAAGGCATGGACATGGAGAGTGTCAAGTTGATCGGTTGGGTCAAGTCTAGTGCTCACATTAGAGCCTTACCTTGAGGGGTAGTCTGAGCTTGCAGGCTTGGGAACTAGAGAGAGGACCGAAGATCCTTGAACTCACCTCAATAGGGAGTAGATGGTTGGCAAGCCACCGAACTTAAGAAGAAAAATCACCGTGTCTTCCATTGTCTCCTATTTGGTGTCCTTTATCTAACACTAGCTCTTTACTTGCAATGTCTTGTGCTAGTGTTGCTGCTCTTGTACAGTTGCTTACTAGTGTAGCTTGGAGTTAGTGTTTACCTTTTGCTTACTAATATGTGTAGGAGCTCCCTTGTGCTTGCTTGTGTTCTAGTTGTTTAGGTTGTGTGACCTTGCACTAGACTTGTGTAGGTGAGCTCTCACTAGGTCGACACCCTAGTTGTTATCTTGTTTAGTATCTTTGTAGGGTGCTTGTAAACATAGATAGAGGGGTAAAGTGGTGGCTAGACCATTAGTTAAATTCCACATTTATATTTGTTAGCCATAGAAAATAAGTTTTAAAAATAGCTATTCACCCCCTTCTAGTAAGTCTTCTTGACCTAATTATACTTGTTCATGCATCGTGCATTGTGCTCAATCATCATGTTTAGCTTATGCATCATATGCAATTATGCAGGGGAAGAAGTGACTGAGGAGGCGAGTCTTGAGCTCGAGCCAAAGTTAATTGTTGAGCTCTAGGCTGATCCTCAAGGTAGGCACATAAGAATCCTTGAACCTTTATAATACATAAATATGCATGACTATGTGCTATGTATCCTTTGCATGTGTTAATTTTGTATATTGTCCATGAGCAAGAGGCAACCCATTTGTAGCTTTACTTCCTCGTTATTCATGATCCATGCCGTGAAGTGTTGTTTGTTTAATTCTTAGAACATAATATTCCTTAGCATGCTCAATCATGCTCAGGGGAGGAGACAGGGGGCAGGGCCTGCCCCCCTAAGGTTACATAGCATCTATTAATACTAGTCATTAGTTCTACTAGTCCTAAAGATTATAGGTAAAAAGTCTCCTCAACTAAGATAACAAAGTTCAACTAGAAATAAAATACAACTCCTTGTTGTGTTTTCCTCAAGTTATATCTCCTGATTATATAATTCTATGTAGGTAGATAAAATAAATATGCAGTGAACAGTTGGGGAACAATGCTCTTTTTTATCTTTAATTTAGACAATTAACAGTTATTTTAGGATTCCATTTCTTAATACCATGACCAAAATGAACTCACGCTTCTATCATCTCTTTCAAATTGACGTTCCAATATCTTCTTGTCATTTTTTCCACACTTCATTTTTTTCATCTTGCCTTTACGGAACTAATTTCTTTTTAAAGATTAAGAAAGAGCCAAAATAGCTTGAAATAAATAATAATTGTTCTGATGGAACCATCTACTCATATTGACCATTGATACAGGGTATAAACATAGCCTTAATGAATTAACTGACTTCTTTTACTTATTAAAATACAATTAAAATTAAAATAAAAAATAAAAAATAAGATCTATTAGCACTCTAAGGTCAAAAGTATAGTTTAAATTAAAGTAAAAATGTTTTATATACTTAAATCGTATGAATAGGGGTAAACAGGTCTCTGAAGTTTCATAGAAATTGTTTTTACGTTAGAATTAGAAGTGCGTTAGAATTAGAAGAAACTAATTATGTCCGAGATGAAGAAAAGAAAGAGGATTTATAGTTTTTTAAGCCAACATCAAGGTTATTGATTTTTTTAAGCCAGCGTCAATGTCGGGCACTGGTATTTTAATTTTTTCACTTCTTCTATATTTCAGGTACCTAATTTTTGTTGTTGTTGTTGTTGTTAGTCAATAGGCAATTTCGTCGTTATGTCTATAGAAAAAATTGTAAACTATCTCTTATGAGTTATCATTTTAATTGTATAGTTAATGTATAACTTGTTGTCTAAAATTATCTAAAAATTCAAACACCTAAAATATAGCAACTCAGTTTTTTTACACTCGGCGGACTGACCCCGTATATTTAAATCCTGGCTTTGCCCTTGTTTATGCTAAAAGTTGAGTACATGGCAAGATCACTGCTTACTACTTCTCGTGACCGTGTAGGAATGGTGTGATAATAAACTTGTAGAGGAGGAAAGAGCTATTTGAACAAGATGCTGAGTGTTAACCAAGGCTCGACAAAGGGTACTGAGGTCACACCGAGGTGGGGTCTTGGGTGACGGTAAATTCGCTTGACCTAGCTAAGAACCAATTTTTATTGCATCAAATTTGAGAACCCTTTTATACTTACCATATGTCATGTATGAGTGTGATAAGCTGAGTAACATATTGTGACCAGGTAATCTGATAGATCCAGTGTACCTTGTGATCACTACTGGATTCGAGCAGTTTGCCGAGTGCCTGGGACACTCGGCAAAGCGCCAAAAACACTCGACCGCACTCGGCAAACTGGACTCGGCATAGGCTTGACTGGCAAAGCACGCTTTGCCGAGTGTCAAACGTCAGGCACTCGGCAAAGCGTTTGCCGAGTGTCAAAGACGTCACATGGCAAAGGAAGACACTAGCGGACGAAATTCTAACGGTCGGTTCGCTGAGTGTCAACCGTTCGACACTCGGCAAAGCGTGCACAGTTTGCCTGGGAACACACTTTGCCGAGTGTCAGAGAGCTGACACTCGGCAAACTGTGCATACTTTGTCGTGTGTCAGCTCTCTGACACTCGGCAAAGTGTGTTCCCAGGCATGCCACATGTGGTCAGTTTGCCGAGTGTCATACTCGGCAAACAGACCAGAGTATGTTTTTTTTGTTTGTTCCATTTGCGACACAATGCACAAATATAATATATATCATATTAAATCACCACAAATTTATCACAGGAGTCATAAATCACAATCACAACAAGCTCACAAGTTCAAATATGCCACAAACACACATGTTCACATATATGACATGTTCCTTGAGGGCCAGCCCCCAAGGAAATCTATACAAGCAATAAAAAAAATAATTGCAAGAATCAATATATTCTAATATTCCAGTCACTATACTCATGTTAAATGCATTCAGCCATGATATGATATACATTAATCAGCATGTACCCAAATATGAACACATCGTTTATTAATATGTTCATCACAAGTTCACAGCTTACAATTCAAATGGTTCCCGCTTGATTTGGTGTCCACAACACTAGTTCTAATACAAGCAGCATGTGTACACTCTACAAAAGCAACAATTAAATTGTGCTTCATGAAGACCATTTCATTCCTGAGTCACCCACCTACAAAGTTTAGATGGTTACATCCATTAGTTGTTTAAAATAGAAAAAATGGCTTTAAAAAGAATAACAAAACATGTTAAAATCCTCTCTTTTTTACTTTTAAATTAACAATAAAATACAATTGTAGAACTGCATAGACATTAGACAACCATGATCAAAACTATAACTGTTTAAGCGATAAACTATGTTCTTCCAGAGGAAGCTATTGGATTTTCTTAGACTTGGGAACATACTCACCTCACAAACACCGTGCAGAAGCAGACTCTGGAATTGGTCCTGGACATTCAGCATTAGCACTTCATTTCAGCATATACGTTCAAAGCACTAGCCTTCTCGGAGCCAAACTTATATTCCTGCATGACCATAAAATGAATTAAGTTACAGAATAGGCTGAGAACACGGCTATAAGGTAATTTAAATTATAGTGAGATGGTCAAAGTTAACTTGAAACAAAATAGGTTCGAATTATCATGCTAATACCAGCTAAAGCAAACCGTGGACAGAGTAATAACACATGTACAATCGGGCAGGCTTATGTACTATGCTCAAAGGTAACAGAAAATTAAAAACAGAAAGCTCTGCCACATTGTCACACCCGGTTTTCTAAAGAACAAAACCAGGCTAATCATATGTGTGCCTAGGAAGTCCACACATATGTCAGAATGAAAAAGTATCAAAACAATGTTTATATAAAGCGGAAAACATACTATATTAACACTTACAACTATCAGAGTGTCGCGGAACGGTCACTAATCTTTTCTTCAGGCTCCAACATCACAGGGACGACTGACTGGGGGTTCCATATGCCAAGCACTTCTGAAAAGACTTCTGGAAACTCCACTACACTTTCATCCTTCTTCTAAGCAGCACCTTTCAACACACTGGAGTGTGAGGAAATAGCAAGAGTGAGTCCATGTCGAACTCAACAAATATAACACAGGGTTCATGAGGCTCAAAAGGCTAGACACTGGTTTGACTGCACTTAGCTTTTAATTGTCACCATTTTATTACATAAGTAGCATCAAGATTTCATTAATCCCACAATAAACATATGATCAATGTAAAGATGAATAATGAATAGCAAAAACACATTTATAGTCATTAGTGATCATCTATTCCGTAAGGGTCCAAGGCCACTCGTGACCGTGAGCACGGCTGTTATAACAGTTTTACACTCTGCAGAGGTTGTACACTTTCACTGTGAGTCGTGATTTACCCTTTCGCCCGAGGTGATCAGCCTCTTGACCCACTACCAAGGAAGGTCGGCAGGGTTCACTATGAAGTCTTTCAAAGATTCGTCTAACAAGTTAGGGCCGCTAGGTTTCCAAAGTCAGTCTGTGAGATACACCACGCAGGGATCCACAGTCTGCTCTACCCCATTTGCGCCACAAGGGTAACCTCTAACAAGCTAGAAAAGATCCTTCTATATGACTAAAGCCAGAGCCATATAGCCCTCACAGTTGTACTGTAAGTCCCGGATGTTCGCTTACAGATGAGTCCTTATGGAGAGAAACTAGAGCACCAAAAATAACCCCATGCTTTAGCCCTCTTTAAACAGTAATCAAAAAGTCATCTTTTAGTGTTGTTGCATATTCCATTAATCATATTACAAGATCATAGTTTATGTTCAGCGCTAGCAAAAGCTACCCAATGCAAAGTCTCATAGGTGACAAGGAAACAAGATATCAATAGCTAAGTTATAATCTCTATGGTTGTCAAGGAGGACACATGCATATGTATGATAATTTCAGTGAATAGGACAACAAGGAAATCCCATATTATACTTGCCTTTTTCCCCAAGTTAGCTGCTCAGAATCTCCAGTTGCTATCCTTCAGTCTCCACTTTTGCTTCAACTGTCAGTCCTCAGCTCCTAGTCTTCAGCGCTGACGAACCACGCTTCCTCTACTCGCAGCAACCAAGCAACGCAAATAGACAAACAATACACACATCTAAGAACATGCATCCAACAAAAGAAACGCTTTAAAAGAGAACGCACTAAAGGACACGGTACGTTGCTACAGTCACGAAAACGCAAGAACGACGGATAACGGAGCTACCATTAAAGAGAACACGTGACTATCGAGACGATTACAACATAACGTAGAAGACCGACTATAAACTTAATACATTTTAGTTATTGAAATAAGGTGATAAACATTCTGAAGAAATATTCTAAAATTAAGTTAATCAATTGAATTACAAAGCTAGGTTTAACCTGGTCATATTTTACTTATATATATTTTATAGTATTCAAGTCATCTAAATATTTATAGTTTAGATAACACAAAACATGAGAGAAAACTAATCGAACTACTTTATGTTTCAAGATTGTCCAAGAAAGTCATCATAAATGAAAAGATATTAATGTTGACATTCACCATATTAACATTTAATATTATTTAAGTCACTTAAGCACATATGATTTAGTAAGCACAGTACACATGATAACAACAAATCGCTCCATCATGTTTCATGATTAGCTTAAGCAAGTTGTAATTAAAATAAAATATTTAAGTTGTTATTTATCAAGTTAGCATTTTATTTACAAGATGTCGAGATTATAAATCTAAGTTGCTTTTAATAGATTAAAGACAATAAATACACATCAACAAAATTGCATTTGACATGGCTTTATATGAATCATGCTTAAATGAGGCAAATTGTAATTATAATTAATAAACACATATCTAAGTTTATGCTTAGTTACAAAGGACTGACATGACAAGATTATATATTATTTTTAATTATAAAACTAATAACAAACATATTAATTAATATAGTACTCAGCTATATATATATGAAAAAGCATATGACATGAAAAACATTAGTACTACTGCACAGAGAACGTCGATGCGAATCTAACGCAACTTAATTGAAGCAAAACAGATTTTAAACGAATAAATGCTCGAGGATTAAAGCCATATAACTATGAAGAGCAGATACGTACTGTAATATGAAATTATCTACACAAGTCTATCATGTATGTAACGTATTTAGGCTAAGCAAATTTTAATTTAAAATATAATGTACACTAATCATATTAATCAATTTAATATTGAACTATATATAAAAAAAAACATGTGGCAACTGAACGAAAGCACTTATGTTTCAAGGTTGAACTAAACATCTTATAATTCAAAAGAAACATTTAGTTTAATATTAATTAGATTAACATTAATTTAGAACAGACTGCCTGTGTTACGTTTAATTAGAAACTCAATTGCACAAGTATAAATCAAATTAATATTTAACTTATAAAATTCATTGATATAAGACATGCTAATCGAGAAGTAGTTGCAACGGTTGTGAGAGCACAAGCAAACGCCAATAACGAGCCTATGGTTAACAAGAAAACTACTATCTAGAGTATTATATTAATACATTAATTTGTTATTTTACATTATACAAGAAAGGCCTACATGCGTGATTTATTTAACTAGGCAAAACCACAAGAATGAGTTACTACACTAGCTGTTGTTTGGTTCGGACGTTGGTAACGTGATCTGTTTGCGGAGGGTAACTGATCCCGTTGCATGCTGTTTGTTTTAGGCGCGGTGTAATCGGATCACGCCGTTATCCGATACCTGAGGTGAAGTGAATAAAGGAAATTATCGTACGCTAACCTGAACACTACGGCCCCGCTTGCTGTTTGCTCTCGCGGTCATGAACAACAAATGCATGCAACAGGCAAGCACGAAAGATGCATGCACTGCTTCTTTTATGTTTACGTTACCGGAGATATAACCAAACAAATCAAGAAGTGCTTACCATGTTTACGTTACCCCTGTTTATCTGATCCCTTTACGTTTACGTTTACTTATCTGAACCAAACAGCACCTAGGTTGCTTTTAATTAAAAATGCATTAAATAAATATTGCACGTAAATCAATAAATTCATAATTAGGTGACACGATATACATCAGCACTACTACGTAGAGCGCAACTATACGAAACTAATGCAACTGAAACAAAGCAAAACGAAATTAAAACGAAGAAACGACAGAGATATTACGAACCAGTGGCAGAACCGCAAATACTTCATCTTGTACCTCCATCCATCTGAAGGGCCTCGGCCTAGGGGCGACACGAGAAGGAGAAAAAAATATTTAATTTACTACACGAGAGATTTCCCAAACTAGGGGCTCCTCTACGGTAGTTTTGGTGTGCTTTGCCCATGGGGTAGGTACGTATATATAGGGAGAAAAACTCTCCACCTCCATGTCAACTAGCGATATGGTGCTAATTGACGTTGCACCATCCACCTTTACTAATAGGCCTAATTAATTATTAAAGCCCATTAGTAAATAAAGACATGGGCCTTTGGGCATGAGGAAATCTGAGATATTTTATTATTTTCGGAATTAATTAATTTCATGGATAAAATAATTCTAAAAAAGTCCAGAATTATTATTTAAGCCACTAAAAATACTCTGAAAGCTCCGAAAATTTAGGGAAAATTCTCAGAGATATTTTAGAATGAGACGAACCCAAATAAAGTATTTGGAGCTCATGAAAAGATTGATGAAGAGATCAAGGAAAAAGATTAAGCTCACGGAAATTGAAATTTTAAATCCAGAAAATACCAAAAAGTTTTCCGGTGAGAAGCAAACGTCGTCCTATGGTATTTTGAAAATAATAGCACTCACCAACACCAAAGACAAGCATCACACAAACACCACATTATCAAATTAATATGAAAAAGTTTAAAACCAAAATTTTCTATATTTAAATTAGCAGCAACTTAACTTATCTAATAAATTTATTCAGATATTGAAATCATTTATTTTATTTAGTGTTTTCCAAGCACAACCCAAAATTAGAAATTTTGGGGTGTGACAATTCTACCCCACTTAACAGGAATCTCGTCCCGAGATTCGGAGAGACTAGGGAGAAAGATAAAATAGACCAATAAGGTTGTTTCGAAACTTTTGACAAGTTCTGATGTAAGCGTCAAGGATTATCAATGGTTGACAAGAGAACATTGGATTGATCGTTAAGATTGATTCGAGCTAATGACCGAGGGTCAAAGGATTGAATGTCAACATAGACGAAAAGGAAGATCAAAGGAGATTGAAAACATAGATCAAGGTTGATCACCGAGTCTTCACTTTATAAGGTGTAAAAACAAGGGTGGAGATTAGCGAGAGATATCATAAGAGATAAAGATACATCTTAAGGTACTCAAAACTCCTAGATTCAAGATTTATGAGATATCACGAAAAAGTGACAGACTAGCATTGGTTGAAGAAAGGTAAAGACTAGTTTTCTGTTTTACCATTCAGGGAGACTAGTGAGAAGGATAAATTGATGTTCAAGTCTTTGTAGGTCCTTGAATTAGGATTTATAAGATGTAAGGACAATGGTCAAAAGTTGTCAAATGTTGATAAGCAAAGTAAAGATTGATGGCAAGAAGGTGAGACTGGTTAAGAGGCAAGGACTAGCAAAAGATGATATTATGATAGCGATTGGTCTTTGGATCTTCTTGTCTCGTGACTTGAGATTGATGATGGTGGCGGACGCTACCCCACTTAACAAAAATCTTATTCCACCTAGCGATGTCATTGAAGGCAACACTTTCTCTAAGGCTTACTGCTATTGATGACTCCTTCGTGTGTTGATCCTCCATTAAGATGAGTTAAAGTAGATAACATGACAAGGGTAGACAGGAACAGTGTAAGAGAAAATGACAAGAGTTAGGATTGATTGAAAAATTAAGTAGGATAGAAGATGACACTACCCCCACTTAACTTGGATCGAGCTACTGCTCAAGACTTATACCTTTCGAGCCACCTTTGAAACACAAGAACAAAGACAACACACAGGCATCACATCAAACAAGACAAGCACACATCAGGCAAAACAAAGCACCAATCACATCATCGGTACTACACGTGCTTCTTCAATAATGGTGGTCATCCTAAGGGAAGAGTATGGATGACGAAAGACCATCGGATCTTTTGAAAAAGGGGAGATCAGAAAACTTTTGGTAATAACAACACAAATCAAAAACCAAGGGAGTAAGAAATAATAGCTCAAAGGAAGCTATCAAGGAAGGGATACAACAAGACAAGGAACAGGAAATAGTCAAAATCAATGAGTCAAAGGATGACAAAAATAGTTTTATAGTAAAATGAGTTTTAGAATACGTCCAGTGCTACTTGGCATACGTCCTACAGTCAACACCGCTCTGATACCACTCTGTCACACCCGGTTTTCTAAAGAACAAAACCAGGCTAATCATATGTGTGCCCAGGAAGTCCACACATATGTCAGAATGAAAAAGTATCAAAACAATGTTTATATAAAGCGGAAAACATACTATATTAACACTTACAACTATTAGAGTGTCGCGGAACGGTCACTAATCTTTTCTTCAGGCTCCAACATCACAGGGACGGCTGACTGGGGGTTCCATATGCCAAGCACTTCTGAAAAGACTTCTGGAAACTCCACTACACTTTCATCCTTCTTCTAAGCAGCACCTTTCAACACACTGGAGTGTGAGGAAATAGCAAGAGTGAGTCCATGTCGAACTCAACAAATATAACACAGGGTTCATGAGGCTCAAAAGGCTAGACACTGGTTTGACTGCACTTAGCTTTTAATTGTCACCATTTTATTACATAAGTAGCATCAAGATTTCATTAATCCCACAATAAACATATGATCAATGTAAAGATGAATAATGAATAGCAAAAACACATTTATAGTCATTAGTGATCATCTATTCCGTAAGGGTCCAAGGCCACTCGTGACCGTGAGCACGGCTGTTATAACAGTTTTACACTCTGCAGAGGTTGTACACTTTCACTGTGAGTCGTGATTTACCCTTTCGCCCGAGGTGATCAGCCTCTTGACCCACTACCAAGGAAGGTCGGCAGGGTTCACTATGAAGTCTTTCAAAGATTCGTCTAACAAGTTAGGGCCGCTAGGTTTTCAAAGTCAGTCTGTGAGATACACCACGCAGGGATCCACAGTCTGCTCTACCCCATTTGCGCCACAAGGGTAACCTCTAACAAGCTAGAAAAGGTCCTTCTATATGACTAAAGCCAGAGCCATATAGCCCTCACAGTTGTACTGTAAGTCCCGGATGTTCGCTTACAGATGAGTCCTTATGGAGAGAAACTAGAGCACCAAAAATAACCCCATGCTTTAGCCCTCTTTAAACAGTAATCAAAAAGTCATCTTTTAGTGTTGTTGCATATTCCATTAATCATATTACAAGATCATAGTTTATGTTCAGCGCTAGCAAAAGCTACCCAATGCAAAGTCTCATAGGTGACAAGGAAACAAGATATCAATAGCTAAGTTATAATCTCTATGGTTGTCAAGGAGGACACATGCATATGTATGATAATTTCAGTGAATAGGACAACAAGGAAATCCCATATTATACTTGCCTTTTTCCCCAAGTTAGCTGCTCAGAATCTCCAGTTGCTATCCTTCAGTCTCCACTTTTGCTTCAACTGTCAGTCCTCAGCTCCTAGTCTTCAGCGCTGACGAACCACGCTTCCTCTACTCGCAGCAACCAAGCAACGCAAATAGACAAACAATACACACATCTAAGAACATGCATCCAACAAAAGAAACGCTTTAAAAGAGAACGCACTAAAGGACACGGTACGTTGCTACAGTCACGAAAACGCAAGAACGACGGATAACGGAGCTACCATTAAAGAGAACACGTGACTATCGAGACGATTACAACATAACGTAGAAGACCGACTATAAACTTAATACATTTTAGTTATTGAAATAAGGTGATAAACATTCTGAAGAAATATTCTAAAATTAAGTTAATCAATTGAATTACAAAGCTAGGTTTAACCCGGTCATATTTTACTTATATATATTTTATAGTATTCAAGTCATCTAAATATTTATAGTTTAGATAACACAAAACATGAGAGAAAACTAATCGAACTACTTTATGTTTCAAGATTGTCCAAGAAAGTCATCATAAATGAAAAGATATTAATGTTGACATTCACCATATTAACATTTAATATTATTTAAGTCACTTAAGCACATATGATTTAGTAAGCACAGTACACATGATAACAACAAATCGCTCCATCATGTTTCATGATTAGCTTAAGCAAGTTGTAATTAAAATAAAATATTTAAGTTGTTATTTATCAAGTTAGCATTTTATTTACAAGATGTCGAGATTATAAATCTAAGTTGCTTTTAATAGATTAAAGACAATAAATACACATCAACAAAATTGCATTTGACATGGCTTTATATGAATCATGCTTAAATGAGGCAAATTGTAATTATAATTAATAAACACATATCTAAGTTTATGCTTAGTTACAAAGGACTGACATGACAAGATTATATATTATTTTTAATTATAAAACTAATAACAAACATATTAATTAATATAGTACTCAGCTATATATATATGAAAAAGCATATGACATGAAAAACATTAGTACTACTGCACAGAGAACGTCGATGCGAATCTAACGCAACTTAATTGAAGCAAAACAGATTTTAAACGAATAAATGCTCGAGGATTAAAGCCATATAACTATGAAGAGCAGATACGTACTGTAATATGAAATTATCTACACAAGTCTATCATGTATGTAACGTATTTAGGCTAAGCAAATTTTAATTTAAAATATAATGTACACTAATCATATTAATCAATTTAATATTGAACTATATATAAAAAAAACATGTGGCAACTGAACGAAAGCACTTATGTTTCAAGGTTGAACTAAACATCTTATAATTCAAAAGAAACATTTAGTTTAATATTAATTAGATTAACATTAATTTAGAACAGACTGCCTGTGTTACGTTTAATTAGAAACTCAATTGCACAAGTATAAATCAAATTAATATTTAACTTATAAAATGCTAATCGAGAAGTAGTTGCAACGGTTGTGAGAGCACAAGCAAACGCCAATAACGAGCCTATGGTTAACAAGAAAACTACTATCTAGAGTATTATATTAATACATTAATTTGTTATTTTACATTATACAAGAAAGGCCTACATGCGTGATTTATTTAACTAGGCAAAACCACAAGAATGAGTTACTACACTAGCTGTTGTTTGGTTCGGACGTTGGTAACGTGATCTGTTTGCGGAGGGTAACTGATCCCGTTGCATGCTGTTTGTTTTAGGCGCGGTGTAATCGGATCACGCCGTTATCCGATACCTGAGGTGAAGTGAATAAAGGAAATTATCGTACGCTAACCTGGACACTACGGCCCCGCTTGCTGTTTGCTCTCGCGGTCATGAACAACAAATGCATGCAACAGGCAAGCACGAAAGATGCATGCACTGCTTCTTTTATGTTTACGTTACCGGAGATATAACCAAACAAATCAAGAAGTGCTTACCATGTTTACGTTACCCCTGTTTATCTGATCCCTTTACGTTTACGTTTACTTATCTGAACCAAACAGCACCTAGGTTGCTTTTAATTAAAAATGCATTAAATAAATATTGCACGTAAATCAATAAATTCATAATTAGGTGACACGATATACATCAGCACTACTACGTAGAGCGCAACTATACGAAACTAATGCAACTGAAACGGAGCAAAACGAAATTAAAACGAAGAAACGACAGAGATATTACGAACCAGTGGCAGAACCGCAAATACTTCATCTTGTACCTCCATCCATCTGAAGGGCCTCGGCCTAGGGGCGACACGAGAAGGAGAAAAAAATATTTAATTTACTACACGAGAGATTTCCCAAACTAGGGGCTCCTCTACGGTAGTTTTGGTGTGCTTTGCCCATGGGGTAGGTACGTATATATAGGGAGAAAAACTCTCCACCTCCATGTCAACTAGCGATATAGTGCTAATTGACGTTGCACCATCCACCTTTACTAATAGGCCTAATTAATTATTAAAGCCCATTAGTAAATAAAGACATGGGCCTTTGGGCATGAGGAAATCTGAGATATTTTATTATTTTCGGAATTAATTAATTTCATGGATAAAATAATTCTAAAAAAGTCCAGAATTATTATTTAAGCCACTAAAAATACTCTGAAAGCTCCGAAAATTTAGGGAAAATTCTCAGAGATATTTTAGAATGAGACGAACCCAAATAAAGTATTTGGAGCTCATGAAAAGATTGATGAAGAGATCAAGGAAAAAGATTAAGCTCACGGAAATTGAAATTTTAAATCCAGAAAATACCAAAAAGTTTTCCGGTGAGAAGCAAACGTCGTCCTATGGTATTTTGAAAATAATAGCACTCACCAACACCAAAGACAAGCATCACACAAACACCACATTATCAAATTAATATGAAAAAGTTTAAAACCAAAATTTTCTATATTTAAATTAGCAGCAACTTAACTTATCTAATAAATTTATTCAGATATTGAAATCATTTATTTTATTTAGTGTTTTCCAAGCACAACCCAAAATTAGAAATTTTGGGGTGTGACACACATGAACCATGGAACTGTCTACTGATGAAAACTGAAAACCACATAACTGAGCACATGTGATGGCCAGCTTGTGCTTGCGCTTGTGTATTGATAAAAGTAAAATTAGTACAGGCAGCAACATGGGAGCCACTAAGCCAATTACTAAGAAAATGCACATCTGAAGGTTTTGATCTAAGTATACCTACAAAAATTAGGACATGAATGACAACAAACTGAACTCACAAACCCTAATTGGACTAATACTACTAGTGAATCAACAGAGCAAGGCCATATAGAGCTAACCTAGTTTGATTAATACTATTAGTGAATCAACAGAACTTCAATCTTTTATTAAGCTAAAAAGAAAAACAGAAACCACACAGCTGACGATTACCTTTTTCAATACACACAGAAATTACACTATCCATATTTAGAATACGTATATATTGAACTGCACTTTCACATGCACGTGGAGATTTGAACTTGATTTTTTCAACTAAACCTGGTTGACCCAATTGAGTTAGGTTTCGCTATTCGAGCTCACCAGAGTGGATGTATGGACGCCGGGGATGGGGCTTGCCATGGATGTAGCCACCAGAGGAGGAGCTCCCTAACCGCCACCAGACTTCATTGCAGCATATGTGTTCAATGCGCTAACCTTCTGTAACGAAAGAAATTAGACATGAATGACAACAAACTGAATTCATATTCATTTTCCTCAGATCTGAAACGCAAATATGCCTCTAACAGGACACAAGGAACTCATACACAAGACACGCACATGAGCACATAATATTACCCAACTATAATCAGCTTATTCGTCCTATTACTCCATGCTGAAATTTAGCTAAAGTAAATGCTATGAACCTATACATTAGCATGCGCCCTCCCTCAGCGATCACTAATGCATTTAGATAGCTGCACCTAATGTATTGTGCCTCTGGGGTAGAACATTTGAAAGTTGGTTTTAACAATAGTTCGAGATGCTTCCCTGTTAGTACCTAGCAACCATAGTTCAAGGTTGATCTATGCACAACCCTGTATTCAGTATATCATGTTTTCAATGACAGTAATTATACATTTTAATGTATATGAAAAGAATTGGTATTGATGCACTCATCTACATTACAGATAAAACATTGTCTGAATGAACTGAATTTGCAACAAACTAAATTATTCATATTTGGTTCGACTTCACAGCTTAGTATAGGGACACTATAGCTAGCACATATAAAAGCATTTATATTTCAACAAAGCACCGGAAAGCAAGTTTCATACACCAATAGATGCATGGTTTCAGACTTTCAGTCATAACAACCGGCCGTGGATAGTGCCTGGGGTAAATGTGTGTATATATGCTGAATTGCTGACAGGGAAACTCGAACTCCTATTTATTGCTGTGTCAAAAAAAAAGGAGGAATCAATGCAACATACTATACTAACCTGATGCCACTAATTTCCTGGAATCAACCTACATATTTGTCTGAATGAACTGAATTTGCACAAAACTAAACTATTCATATTTGGTTCTACATTTCGTAAAGAGGATTTGCAGGTCACTTCACAGCTAAATGTGTATACGGTTCTTTCTATCTGATAAATATGCAATTGTTTCTAGCTAATGAATATGAAGGCAGCAGCTGCGCATCCGTTTCCCCACACCCACGTATCGCTGGCTGGCCAGCACAAGCAAGTGCGCGGCGTTGCCGCGCTTGTTTTCTAGCTAGTTTCGTCGGATTTCGGAACTTCACTCAATAACCTAACCTGAACCCATCACGAGATTTCAGCGATTACCTTCGTGATGACGCTGATGGATCCCTGGCTGCTGAGGTCGCCGACGGCAGATCTGGCCTCGCCGCCGCCGGAGGAGCCGCGCCCCGCATCGATCTGAGCTCCAGGCCCCGCGCCGCCACCGGAGGAACCCCGTGCTGCTGCGCTGCTGCCCCGACCATGCTCCAGGTCCATCCGGGCTATGCGCCGCCGCGGGGCTGTGGGGAGAGGGCGCGGTGCGGGGCTGCGGGTTGCGACGAGGGGCACGGTGCAGGGGCAGGGCTGTGGGGAGGACGCGGTGCGGGGCTGAGGAGAGCGCGCGGCACGGTGCGGGGCTGGGGAGAGCGGCGAGGGGCGCGGTGCGGGGCTGGGGAGAGGGAGCGCCCATCCATCCCCGACCATGGGCGGCGGCGGCCGGTACGGCCAGGAGATCCGGCTAGGGCACGGCAACCTGCCTACTGCGAGGGCGCGCCGGTGCTACACGCCGAGAAGCTGGGAGCAGGGGAGGTCGGCATGGGAGGAGCCGCAGGGGGCGGCGTCGGCGTCGAGAGAGAGGGAGCCCGCGAGAGAGAAGACGGAGACAGCCCACAGGTACGCACGGGAGGAGATAAGGCGCAGGGTGCTCCCGTGCGGGGTGCGTGCGTGCGTGTGTGGGTTTGGTGGTGTGTGTGCGCGTTTTCGATTTTTTTAAAAAAAACAAAAAAAATATTTAATTACACTTTGCCGAGTGTCTAGGTTCTAGCACTCGGCAAAATACAAACAAGCCAACTTTACCGAGTGTCAACTAAAAACACTCGGCAAGTGTACTGTTTGTCGAGTGTTTCTCTGGGACACTCGACAAAATAATTTTTTTTTGCTTTTGGCTTCCATTTTTTTTCTGTAGGCTTCCTACGTTACCTTGATCAACATGTTGGAATTTGACACAATTTTAAGACATTTTGCTATATTTTTTTTAGTTTTTTTTCATTGATTTTTTTTGAAAAATGCAAGTTTAAACTGCAAGTGCATCGAATAATGACATTTTATTAATATGAAAATGATATTCATGTAACTGACGGTTGTTTGAGGCCGTATCCAGGAGGAGACTCGAAATTTCGCACATCTTCTTCTCGAAACTAGACCACGAACTTGTGGATGAATAGTTTTAAAATTGTATAAAATCCAAACGGAGTCCGAAATTTATGAAACTTGTCTACAAGTCATGATATCACATGTGGATGTGGTGATAAAAATTTTAGAAGATTTCGAGCACGTCGTCACGTACACTGCTTACAAACCCTAACATGTCAGATTTGCTCCCATGATATCACATGCGGAGATGTGAAGGTTTCTAAGTAGTGTACGTGACGACGTGCTCGAAATCTTCTCAAATTTTTATCACCACATCCACATGTGATATCATGACTTGTCGACCGGTTTCATGAATTTCGGACTTCGTTTGGATTTTATACAATTTTAAAACTATTCGTCCACAAGTTCGTGGTCATGTTTCGTGAAGAAGATGTACGAAATTTCGGGTCTCTTCCTGGATACGGCCTCAAACAACAGTCAGTTACATGAATATCATTTTCGCATTCATGAAATATCATTATTCGATGCAATTGCATTTCAAACTTACATTTTCCAAAAAAATTCAAAGAAAAGAAATAAACTAAAGAAATATAGCAAATTGTCTTAAAATTGTGTCAAATTCCAGCATGTTGGTCAAGGTAATGTAGGAAGCATACAGAAAAAATTTGGAAGCCAAAAGCAAAAAAAAAATATTTTGCCGAGTGTCCCAGAGAAACACTCGACAAACAGTACACTTGTCGAGTGTTTTTGGTTGACACTCGGCAAACTAGCCATTTTGCCGAGTGCTAACGGACCACACTCGGCAAACCGCTGACGGCGGCTAACCCCCCAACCTTTGTCGTGTGTATACGTTTGCCAGTGAAGCGTTTGCCGTGTGTTTTTACTTGCCGAGTGTTAACACTCGGCAAAGTGTACGTTTGCCGTGTGTGTTTGTTTACCGAGTGTTAACACTCGGCAAACCAGTTTATTGCCGAGTGTGAGGTTTTTGTCGTGTGTTTTCACTCTAACACTCGGCAAATGAGGTCGTTGTCGAGTGTCCACGTTTTGACACTCGGCAAAAGATAAAACACTCGGCAAATCTCGGTTTTCTAGCGGTGGATGACGGGTAGCTAGTAAGAAGCTTACTCATGTACATTACGACCGTTCATCGGTTGATTTGGCCAAATATGATAATGTGCTTGAGAGTGGGTGGTGGCCTTGTGCTGGTGTGTGGGAAAAGATGTACACTTCTTGCATGTTTGATATTTATCGTTTCGAAATATGGTACTCTATGTTATGAGCGAACTCATACTTTTTTTTTTGGCTTCTCAATGTAGATAGAGTGACTCGTGGAATATGAGTTCACGTCTCACGTTATACAAATTGAGTTGCTAATGTGTTCGAACCTATTATAGATAGAATAAGTCGTATGGTCGTTTTCATTGTGCACAAAATGTCTTCCATGCAATTTTAGCATCTTTATAGGACTATTAAGTGGTATAATTTACCTTTTTTTGTGAACAAGTGGTATTATTTATACCATAATAAATGGTAGATTTATTTAAGCCCAACTTGGCTAACAAGAGCTGGACAGGATCTGCTAACGTAAATTTCGTTTATTTTTTGCCTTGTATTTTGTAGGATGACTTTCTATAAGTGAGCTAACGGAAAATCAATGTGATTCGTCCACGGATAACGACATCCTCTGGAACTCTTCTCTGTGAACTGGATCTCAGTCGAGACCCTATAAAAACGCGCGGTGCCCGACCAGAAACGCTCTAAGAATCCTCTCCGTCAAACAGAAGCGGGTACCTCGCACCGCACAGAGTGGTTGCACGCGCGCCGAGTCAAGCACGGCGATCATCGTCGACGCACGCACCGGCGGCGCCGCGCGGCCGCTATGGAGCAGTACGCGGAGACGGCCAGAGAGAGGACGCAGGAGGACAAGATCAAGAACGCCCGCATCGACGATTGGCTCCCGATCACTTCGTCCCGCGCCGCCAAATGGTACTACTCGGCCTTCCACAACGTCACGGCCATGGTCGGCGCTGGCGTGCTCGGCCTCCCCTTCGCCATGTCGCAGCTCGGATGGTACGTACATGCGCACGCATATACTCCGATCCAAATTCCTACATGGGTATATATGAGTCGGTGTTAAACACGACACGACGGGTATGGTATGGATGCAGGGGCTTGGGCACGGTGGTGATCGTGATGTCGTTCGTGATCACACTCTACACACTGTGGCAGATGGTGGAGATGCACGAGATGATCCCCGGCAAGCGCTTCGACCGCTACCACGAGCTCGGGCAGCACGCGTTCGGCGAGCGGCTCGGGCTCTGGATCATCGTGCCGCAGCAGCTCATCGTCGAGGTCGGCACCGACATCGTCTACATGGTCACCGGCGGGCAGTGCCTGCGCAAGTTCCACGACCTCGTCTGCAGGGGCCGCTTCAAGGACATCCGCCTCACCTACTGGATCATCATCTTCGGCTCCGTCCACTTCCCGCTCTCCCAGTTCCCCAACTTCAACTCCATCTCTGCCGTGTCCGCCGCCGCGGCGGTCATGTCGCTCACCTACTCCATGATCGCCTTCGTCACGTCGGTGGTCAAGGGCGCCGAGGAGGCCACGGCCGGCGCCATCGACTACGGGCTCAGGGCGACCTCGACGTCGGGCCGGGTGTTCGGCGTGCTCAACGGACTGGGAGCCGTGGCGTTCGCGTACGCGGGTCACAACGTGGTGCTGGAGATCCAGGCCACCATCCCGTCCACCCCGGAGAAGCCGTCCAAGAAGCCCATGTGGCTCGGCGTCGTGGTGGCCTACGCCATCGTCGCGCTCTGCTACTTCTGCGTCGCCTTCGCCGGGTACTACGCCTTCGGCAACTCCGTGGAGCCCAACGTGCTCATCTCCCTCGAGAAGCCGCGGTGGCTCATCGCCGCCGCCAACCTCATGGTCGTCGTCCACGTCGTCGGCAGCTACCAGGTGTACGCCATGCCGGTGTTCGACATGATCGAGACCGTACTCGTCAAGAAGCACGAGTGCACCCCGGGGATCCGCCTGCGCTTGATCGCTCGCTCCGCCTATGTCGGTGAGTCACATGCATGAATGATTCCATTGATAACTTGCATTGATCGACATGGACGGCGAAAATTAGACATCCCTGCCCTCCACGTGTATGCAGCGGCGACCATGTTTGTGGGCATTACCTTCCCGTTCTTCGACGGACTTCTCGGCTTCTTCGGCGGCTTCGGGTTCGCTCCCACCACATACTATGTATGTACTGTACTGTACCATATAAAGCTAATAAACTTTCACTCTACGTTCTTGATTGTTAACTGGAATACACGTGGGGATCGATCGACGTGATCCAGATGTTTTACTCATCAGATTCCATGATGTGCAGATCCCTTGCATCATCTGGCTCATACTGCGCAAGCCGAAGAAGTACAGCCAGTCATGGTTCATCAACATTGTAAATTCGGTTCACTGATTGCTCATTTCTTGAGATCTGTTCATGTTCTTACGATGCTCGATGGCTGTGTTTTTGTTAATTTGGGCAGATCTGCATCGTGATCGGAGTGCTGCTGACGCTCATCTCCCCCATTGGAGGCTTGCGGCAGATCATTCTTGACGCAAAGAGCTTCAAGCTGTACTCTTGAGCATCCAAGCATCCAGAACCAGAACTTAGGAACAGAGATGAGACGCTACTTTTGTCTCGTTTTCGTTTTATCTGATGATGAGATGCAATCTATTAATTTCAAGTTTTCAGTATTATGTCATCATCGCCATCTATATATGATATAACTCAAACAGATCTGTGCATCTAGAACTATATATTATATATCTAATTTTGTCCATAACTAGCAAACATACATGTACATCGTAACAGCACATACAACTCGTTATGTAGTCAATTCGACGTTTTGCGATCCGAAAAAAATTTCACCAATCGTGTCATCCGTTCCAATATATCTTGGAGTCAGATTCCATATTGCTAAAGGACACACGAACGTGCGTGCTTCTAACTCATATGAGCACGGGTCATTAGTTCGGGTTATATAGGATAGGTAGAGACATGAGACATCATGGACACAGGTTGTGAGCCTAGGTCACATAGACGCCGCGGGGAGTAAATCTCTTGTAGGCTTGTCTCTGTTAATCTAGGCTAAACTGGTAATAAGCATTTGGTCCATCTCTGCCTGCTAACAGTCTTAAAGTACATAAAATAGAAAACGCTAACTGTCGGGGTTATGATACCCCAGGTATGTCACGACACCGATTAGTTAGCCGCTCGGATGGTCCACGACGCACAAGTTGGTATAAGACCAAACGACTGCGGCCCAACTAAGTTATGAAGGACTGGGCCAAACACCACGGTGAGGAGTTGACCATGACCTCCTCCCTCTCCCTTCATCACGCACCACGCAGTATCACATGACCTCTCTTCCGTCCCAACCCCGGAGAGGGGTAGAAGGGGTCGAGCTCCATCAGGTACACCTACCCTGACAAGGACAGCCACACCTGCTCGTTCCGCCAAGACCGAGAGGACAGCAGTCTCGGAGCAGGCACCATCCCTGCGCCATGTCGCAGACAAGACAGGACCGCCAGGAGGTGACGACAGGTACGATAACCACCATCCAAATACAGCTCGACGGGATAGATGCACGGACCCACCCACTACGGGATGGACTCACGATAGCAGCCTTGACTTTCAAGGCTGTCCGAGCCAACGAAAGCCACGACCCCAGAGCATGGGATCTGGCCATCGACTCCACGACTAGCAAGACTACCAACTCCCGTACGACAAGCCCGGGAGATCAGGAGGCCAAGACAGAGACCACGTCGCACAGGACGCCCGGAGAATCACCACCGTGCCAACAGTGCCATTACGACCTGCACAGTAGCACCACGCCACCCCATACTGCGACGTGGGCACAAAACCATGATGACAACCACGCCCGGATGTGCGCTACACCAAGACAAGACGGCGTTCCTTGCTAGCCAAGTTAGCTAGGTTCCCTCTCTCAGGCTTACATCCCCTCAGTCGGGTGAAAGCCCAAGTTTGGTTTTGGTAATTAATGACACCAAGTTGCTAATGCCATGTGTTAAGTGTTTTGAGTTAGGCATAAGCAACACATGTGATAAAGGTGTATGTGGTAAGGAGTGGTGGCCACAAGATCACAAAGAGATGGTGCATGGACATAAAATGATGATCATGGTGGAGATGCACATAAAATGATGGACATGATAATCAAGTGAAGAAGAAGGTTCTAAGAGCGCAAGGCAAAGGTATAACCATAGGGTTTTCCTTTTACCGGTCTAAGATGAGTAGATAAGTGATTGACCGAGTTTATGATACATAGCCGACTATCAAGAGGGGCAATCACGGTTAGCTCAGGAATCAAGTGCCACTTGATCAATGTCTTGAGCATGTGCATTAGGATCTAGTAGAGAGCTAACATAACGCCTTAAAAATGTTTGTGAAATGCTAACACACTTGCACATGGTGGTGTACACTTGGTGGTGTTAGCACTTTTGCGAAGGTGATAGAGTTTAAGCGGTAGAGAGGGGTTTGGGTTCCTCTCTACTGCGCTTTTTGGGGAAGTGAAACGTCTATTTTCTACTGCACCGGAAGTCGAAAAAGAAACGGAGGCGAACGGCAGTCACTGTGGTGACCGGACGCTGCACCGGACGTGGTCTCGGTTTGACCGGACGCGTTTGGTCAGTACTCACTGCAGACAGGCGCGCGAGCGCTAGGGTTTGCAACTAGCGCGTTCGGTCCATCACGGGACCGGAGCATCCGGTCAGGCACCCAGAGGGGTAGAGCTGGTCGTAGAGCCGACGGAAGCATGGCGTGTCCGGTCACATGCGATCGGACGCATCCGGTCGCGGTGGGAGCTTACTGGACTCCGACCGAACGCCAGGTGCAGCGCGTCCGGTCAAACGCTAGAGCGCGTCCGGTCACGACAACGGTAACTTCTTACGCACACTATTCATGCTTGTCTTATAGTGACCGGACACGTCCGGTCACCCTGTCTGGAGCGTTCGGTCAGCGCGTTTTGAACTGTGTCGTTCGGTAACGGCTAGCTGCGTAACCGTTCACTATAAATAGAAGTTGTTCGGGGTTTGAGGGTAACTCTTATAAATTTTAAGACCTAGAGACATCCTTTGAGCTAGAGAACAATCCCTCCACTCATCTCTTTGCATAGTTGCATATCTTGAGTGAGATTGAGTGAGATTCAAGTGCATTGCTTGAGAGTTGCGTTCTAGAGGTACTTGATCTTTGAGTTGCTGCGGATTTCTTGTTACTCTTCCGTGTTTCCCGACACGGTAGACGGCTTGGAGCAGCAGAGGTGATTGAGCTCACAATTGAAGATTGTTGGAGCCCTCACCTAGTGTTGTAAGGGGTTCTTGATCCTTCCCATGGGAGTTCACAAATTGGATACTCTAGTGGAGCTCGTGGCTTGGAGGATCCCCATCTTTTTGTGCGGTTGTGCGACGCCCGCTGAGGGCTCGACTCTTGATAGTCGATTAGCTGGCGAACCAACAAGTGGGTGCATCGCCACAACAAGGAGTAGTTTGCCGGGAAGCAAGTGAACCTCGGTAAAAATCTTGTGTCATCTCTTTGCCGAGGATTTCTCTTGTGGTTGTTCGTTGTGATTGATTCTTTAAGTGCATTACTTCTCTACATCGTTGGTATAAGAATCAAGTCACTTGCTCTTTACTTTCTTATACTAGTCCTAGTGTAGTTTGCTTAGTGTAGCTTTTATCACATAGGAGTAAGTAGCTTAGTGACTTAGTCTTGTTGGTGTGTATTAGAGATCATAGCCTTGCTTCACTAGATTTGTATAGGTGGCTTGCATAGTGTAGTTGAGCTAGTGCTAGAATTAGCTTAGCCATATTTTTATACTAACGTGTTTATTTAGTGAAGCTTGTAGATTTTTAAATTGGTTATTCACCCCCCTCTAGCCATTTGGACCTTACAAGTGGTATCGGAGCCGAGGCACCATTTATTTGAGGCTTAACAACCTACGGTGAAAAAGAAATGGCTCAATTAAGCTTGCACATCAACAACACCAAGAAGGCACCTCACTTTGATGGCACAAATTATGCATATTGGAAGGTTAAGATGACCGCACACCTTAAGTCAATCAATAGAGAAGTGTGGAAGGTCACCAAAATAAAATTTAAGGTTGCTAATCCGGAAGCACCTACACCGGTGGAAGAGAAGAAGCTCCAATGTAATGATATTGCCACTAGTGCTCTTCATGAGGCACTAGATGATAAGACATTTGAGCAAGTGGAGAACATTGAAATTGCTCATGATGCTTGGGCCAAGCTAGAAGAAATATTTGAGGGCACCAAAGTCACAAAGACTGAAAAAAATTTCAAGCTTTAAGATGCAAGATGATGAGAGTGTACCAGAAATGTTTTAATGGTTGCAAGTCATTGTCAATGAGCTCAAGGCACTTGGTGAGGAGGTCAAGGACAACCAATTCTCTATGAAGTTCTTGAGAAGCTTGCCTAATAGGTTTGATACATTGATCACCGTGCTAGTGAGGACTACATTGAAGGATTCAACTCCTCAACAAGTATTTCAAGAAGTAATGACTGATGATTCATATAGAGAAGATGATGAGAAGGATGAGTTGGTCAAGAAGAAGAAGAAGAAGAAAAATAAGAAGAAAGATGATAAAAAGAAGAAGAGTGTGGCATTCAAAGCCACCACATCCAAGGGCAAGTCCAAGATTAAATCATCAAGTGAAGAAGACTCAAACTCTTGTGATAGTGATGACATTGATGAGAAGATGGCTCTTTTTATCAAGCAATTTGGCAAATTTATGAAGAAGAAGGGCCATCGTGCAAGAAGGAGGAAGACCTCATCCAAGAAGAATGAGCATACCATGAGATGCTTTAGATGCCATAGTAAGGATCATCTCATTGCAAAGTGTTCTTATGATAGTGATGATGAAGATGCTATCAAGAAGGAGAGGAAGAAGCAAAAGAAGAAGCAAGAAAAGAAGGAGAGTTCTCATAAGAAGAAGAATGATTCTCATGTTGCTACATGGGATAGTGATGATTTCTCAAGTGATGATAAGGATGACAACAAGAGTAAGAAGAAGGGACATGCTAGCATTGCCATTCAAGAGAAGGTCTCCCTCTTCGACACTCCATCGTGCTTTATGGCTAAGGCCTCTAAGGTATCATCCGACGATGAGAGTGATCATGATAGTGCTAGTGATAGTGATAGTGATGATGATGATCTAACTAAAGATGAACTAATCACTATGCTAGAAGATTGCACTCAACATTTTAAAGAATCTAGAAAGGAGTGTAAGGGCTTGCTTAAGGATAAGAAAAACCTTATGCAAGAACTTGATGAGCTTAGGGCATCTTATGAGAGTCTAAAGGTAGACCATAAGAAGCTTCAAAAGTCTCACACTAAGCTTGAAGAAGCTCATTCCTCTCTAGTTGAAAAATGTGAAAACATGCCAAATAATGTTGAGAAAGCTAAAACTTGCAACATAGGCATATCTTGTAATATAATTGATGAATCTTTTCATAAGCCTATTATTGTTGCTCCCACTAACCCTTCATGTAGCTCATCTACATCATTCCCATCTAGTAGTGACTGTTTCACTTATGATTCCACACTTATAGTTGAGGAGAATGAAAATCTCAAGAAGAAGGTAAAAGAGCTTAATCACACCTTAGCTAAGGCTTATGGTGGTGAGGACCGCTTGCTTATGTGCTTGGGTAGCCAAAGAGCTTCTCTCTACAAAGAGGGATTGGGCTATAACCCCAAGAAAGGCAAGGCCACTTTTGCTCCTCACAAGACTCATTTTGTGAAGAACAATGGTAGCTATTGCAAAAGTTGCAAGCAAGTTGGTTACATAGAGCAATATTGCATGAACAAGAAATCCAATGCTAATGTATCCTTAATTAAGTTTGATTCTTTCTATATGCTTACCAAGGGTAAAAATGATGTTCATGCTAAGTTCATTGGTGCACCATGGATGGGCTCAAAGAAGAAAGCCATTTGGGTACCAAAGAGCTTGGTCACTAACCTTGGAGGAACCAAACATGTTTGGGTACCTAAAAAGAATTGATCTTATCTTGTAGGTCAATTACAATGCCGGAGGAAGACATTGGGTGCTTGATAGTGGGTGCACTCAACATATGACCGGGGATTCTTGTATGTTCAAATCAATTGATACAAGTCAAAAAGGTGGTTTTGATGCTATCACTTTTGGCAACAATAAGAAAGGCAAGGTCAAGGGGCTTGGTAAAATTACTATCTCAAATGACATGAGCATATCTAATGTGTTGCTAGTTGAGAGCTTGGATTTCAATCTTTTGTCGGTGGCACAACTTTGTGATCTTGGCTTTAAGTGCATATTTGGTAGTGATGATGTTGAAGTCATTAGTGTTGATGGATCAAAATTGATATTTAAAGGATTTAGACATGGTAGCTTATACTTGGTTGACTTCAATGATAGTGAGACACAATTGACATCATGCTTGCTTAGCAAATCTAGTATGGGTTGGTTATGGCATAGAAGGCTTAGTCATGTTGGAATAAAACAATTGAACAAACTTTTGAGGCATGATTTAGTTAGAGGCTTGAAGGATGTCATCTTTGAGAAGGATAAACCTTGTAGTGCTTGTCCAGCTGGCAAACAAGTTAGAAATGCACATCCTAGCAAGAGTGAAATGAGCACATCAAAGGCATTTGAGTTATTGCACATGGACTTGTTTGGACCAACAACATACACTAGTATTGGTGGGAACAAGTATGGTTTTATGATAGTGGATGACTACACTAGATACACTTGGGTGTTCTTTCTCTATGACAAGAGTGATGTTTATGATCTATTCAAATTTTTTATCAAGAGAGTGCAAAATGAGTTTGAGACAACTATCAAGAAGATTAGAAGTGACAATGGTAGTGAGTTCAAGAACACAAGAATTGAAGATTTGTGTGATGATCTTGGTATTGGACATCAATTCTCACCAACATACACTCTTCAATCCAATGGTGTAGTTGAAAGGAAAAATAGAACCTTGATTGACATGGCTAGATCAATGCTTAGTGAATACAATGTGAGTCATTCATTTTGGAGTGAAGCCATCTACACGGCTTGCTATTGTAGCAACCATCTCTATTGTCATGGGAAGCTTAGGAAAACACCATATGAGCTATTGAGTGGAAGAAAGCCCAACATTGCATACTTTAGAGTGTTTGGTTGCAAATGCTATATTCTCAAGAAAGGCACTAGATTGAGCAAGTTTAAAAAGAAATGTGATGAAGGATTCTTACTTGGTTATTCTACCACAAGCAAGGCATATAGAGTTTGGAATCTCACTAATGGCACCTTGGAAGAAGTTCATGATGTTGAATTTGATGAAACCCAAGGATCTCAAAATGAAGCTCAAAATCTTGATGATGTGAGAAGAGATCAATTGTCAAATGCAATGAAGAACATGGACATTGGTGATGTTAGGCCAAGGCAAGTTGATAATGATGATGATATTCATGTGACCAACCAAAGTGTGCAAATTGATACAAATCAAGCAAGCTCTAGTGGTTCTTATGATAAAGCTCAAGATCAAGGTCAAGCTAGTGGAAGCAACCAACTCCCAATACTCCAACCTACCAATATTGCAAGAGATCATCCATTGGATCAAATCATTGGTGAAATTCAAAGTGGTGTTCAAACAAGATCAAGATTAGCATTTTTTTGTGAGCACTACTCATTTGTGTCACTTGAAGAACCTAAGAAAATAGAAGATGCATTGAAAGATTTTGATTGGGTAAATGCCATGCATGAAGAGCTAAACAACTTCACTAGAAATCAAGTTTGGGAACTTGTTGAAAGGCCAAAGAACTACAATATAATTGGTACTAAGTGGGTCTTTAGAAACAAGCAAGATCAAGATGGCATGGTTGTTAGGAACAAAGCAAGATTAGTAGCACAAGGATACACTCAAGTTGAAGGTCTTGACTTTGGAGAAACATATGCACCGGTTGCAAGATTGGAGGCAATTATAATCTTATTAGCATATGCTTGTGCACACAACATCAAGCTCTATCAAATAGATGTCAAAAGTGCATTTCTCAATGGCTACATCAATGAAGAAGTTTATGTTGAGCAACCTCCCGGTTTTGAAGATGACAAGAAGTCTGGCCATGTTTTCAAGCTAAAGAAGGCATTGTATGGTTTGAAGCAAGCACCTAGAGCATGGTATGAGAGATTGATGGATTTTCTTCTCTCTAAAGGGTTCAAGATGAGAAAGGTTGACACCACTCTCTTCACCAAGAAGCTTGGAAATGACTTATTTATGTTGAAAATCTATGTGGATGATATCATTTTTGGATCAACAAATCAAGATTTTTGTGAAGAGTTTGGAAAAATGATGGCAAATGAGTTTGAGATGTCGATGATTGAAGAGCTTAATTACTTTCTTGGACTTCAAATCAAGCAAATGAAGAATAACACTTTTGTAAGTCAAGGGAAGTACATCAAGGACATGATCAAGAAGTTTGGATTGCAAGATGCTAAGCCAATGAGTACACCAATGGGCACTAATGATCAATTGGGTATTGATGCTAGTGGCAACATGGTAGATCAAAAGCAATACCGGTCTATAATTGGAAGTTTGCTATATGTCACCGCTTCTAGGCCGGATGTAATATTTAGTGTGTGCAAGTGTGCAAGATATCAAGCTTCACCTAGAGAAAATCACTTGAAAGCAACCAAGAGGATATTGAGATATCTTAAGGGCACTCATGATGTTGGATTATGGTTTCCAAAGGGGTCTAATTTTGAGTTGATTGGATATTCGAACTCCGACTATGGTGGATGCAAGATTGATAGAATGAGCACAAGTGGCACTTATCAATTTCTTGGAAGGTCTCTTGTTTTATGGTCATCAAAGAAACAAAATAGTGTTACACTATCTACCGCCGAGGCCGAATACATTAGTGCCAGTAGTTGTTGTGCACAATTGCTTTGGATGAAGGCCACTTTGAATGATTTTGGAATCAAGTTCAAGAATGTGCCTTTGTTTTGTGATAATGAAAGTGCAATCAAGATGACTCAAAATCCGGTTCAACACTCAATAACGAAGCACATTGACATAAGGCATCACTTTATAAGAGACCATCAACAAAAGAGTGATATTTGTATACAAGGCATTGACACCGAAGATCAACTAGCTGATATCTTTATAAAGCCACTTGATGAGAAGAGATTTTACAAGTTGAAGAATGAATTGAACATACTGGACTTCTCCAACTTGAGATGAGTGCACTCCCACATTCTTATATGACATGCCTCTCCTCCGACATAGCAAGGTAAAGTTGTTTGACATATCATCCATACTTTGCTAAGGACATGTTTAGAACATATAGACATATTTGCATGACAAATAGGCTCATTCATGAAAATCAAATTAGTTTAGATGTATATATGGTACCACTATTGCTTCTATGTTTGATTGATCTAGTGGTAGCATATGACATGTTTGTGGGCTTACAAACCTAGTGTTGAATCTAGAAAATGAGCTCATGATGTGTAATTCAACATGGTCAAGATAACCCTTATACTTTATGAGGTGTGAAGAAGCTTGTCCTTGGATCAAACCGAATTACATATTCTAGGCATGTGATCTAGATTGAACCATAATTTGGCCTCCCTCATATTGATTGACTTGACTCTCACTAAAATTGGCACCTTTTTGGTGATTGTTAACAAAGGGAGAGAGAAAAGTCACAAAGATAGAAAAAGTCACAAAGATAAAAAAAAAAAGTTAAGTTGCAAAGGGGGAGAGAATGACATTGGAAAGGGATCAATTAAATTTGAGCACACAAGTAGGGGGAGTAAGCTCATGAATTATTTGTTGCATTTGTATGTGCATTAACATGATGTATTATTGCATTACAAAGCTCAAATTCATATTCATGATTGTTTGGTGTATGCTAGAAATAGAACTTGAATGATAATTTATTGAAAGTAGCTTTATAAGTGGTTTCTAGACACCCTTTGCTTTTAATGTTGATCTCACGGGGTACTTTAGTGTTTGTGATCTTTACAAGTGATGTATTACAACTGGTGTCTAGCTACTTCGATGCTAAGGATGGTATATTTTGGCAACTCCGATTGATATCACGCTTCAAAGGTCCATTCTATATACCTTAGCATCAATTTGATAGTAATAACTCTCCCAAAATTCAAATCCATACATATGTGCACAATTGAACCAAACTCATGGAAGCACATATGTAGGGGGAGCTAATACTATCAAAATTGAAAATTGATTTCATTTCATATCTTTGTGATGGTTGTCATCAATTACCAAAAAGGGGGAGATTGAAAGCCCAAGTTTGGTTTTGGTAATTAATGACACCAAGTTGCTAATGCCATGTGTTAAGTGTTTTGAGTTAGGCATAAGCAACACATGTGATGAAGGTGTATGTGGCAAGGAGTGGTGGCCACAAGATCACAAAGAGATGGTGCATGGACATGAAATGATGATCATGGTGGAGATGCACATAAAATGATGGACATGATGATCAAGTGAATAAGAAGGTTCTAAGAGCGCAAGGCAAAGGTATAACCATAGGGTTTTCCTTTTACCGGTCTAAGATGAGTAGAGAAGTGATTGACCGGGTTTAGGATACATAGCCGACTATCAAGAGGGGCAATCACGGTTAGCTCAGGAATCAAGTGCCACTAGATCAATGTCTTGAGCATGTGCATTATGATCTAGTAGAGAGCTAACATAATGCCTTGAAAATGTTTGTGAAATGCTAACACACTTGCACATGGTGGTGTACACTTGGTGGTGTTAGCACTTTTGCGAAGGCGATGGAGTTTAAGCGGTAGAGAGGGGTTTGGGTTCCTCTCTCCCTCCCGCCGAGCTTGCGAGGCGGGATTCAGCGCTATTTGGGGAAGTGAAACATCTATTTTCTACTGCGCCAAAAGTCGGAAAAGAAACGGAGGCGAACGGCAGTCACTGTGGTGACCGGACGCTGCACCGGACGCGGTCTCGGTTTGACCGGACGCGTCTGGTCAGTTCTCACTGCAGACAGGCGCGCGAGCGCTAGGGTTTGCAACTGGCACGTCCGGTCCATCATGGGACCGGAGCATCCGATCAGGCACCCAGAGTAGCAGAGCTAGTTGTACAGCCGACCGGACGTGCGGCGCGTCCGGTCACGTGCGATCGGACGCGTCCGATCATGGTGGGATCTTACTGGACTCTGACCGGACGGCAGGTGCAGCGCGTCCGGTCACGGCAACGGTAACTTCTAACATGCACTATTCATGCTTGTCTTGTAGAGCGTACGGTCAGCGCGTTTTGAACTGTGTCGTCCGATAACGGCTAGCTGCGTATGCCTTCGCTATAAATAGAAGTTGTCCGGGGTTTGAGGGTAACTCTTGCACATTTTGAGATCTAGAGACATCCTTTGAGCTAGAGAACAACCCCTCCACTCATCTCTTTGCATAGTTGCATACCTTGAGTGAGATTGAGTGAGATTCAAGTGCATTGCTTGAGAGTTGCATTCTAGAGGCACTTCATCTTTGAGTTGCTGCAGATTTCTTGTTACTCTTCCGTGTTTCCCAACACGGTAGACGGCTTGGAGCAGCGGAGGTGATTGAGCTCACAATTGAAGATTGTTGGAGCCCTCACCTAGTGTTGTAAGGGGTTCTTGATCCTTCCCCGTGGGAGTTCGCAAATTGGATACTCTAGTGGAGCTCGTGGTTGGAGGATCCCCATCTTGTGTGTGGTTATGTGACGCCTGTCGAGGGCTTGACTCTTGATAGTCGATTAGCTCACGAACCAACAAGTGGGTGCATCGCCACAACGAGGAGTAGCTTGCCGGGAAGCAAGTGAACCTCGGTAAAAATCTTGTGTCATCTCTTTGCCGAGGATTTCTCTCGTGGTTGTTCATTGTGATTGATTCTTCGAGTGCATTACTTCTCTACATCGTTGGTATAAGAATCAAGTCACTTGCTCTTTACTTTCTTGTACTAGTCCTAGTGTAGTTTGCTTAGTGTAGCTTTTATCACATAGGAGTAAGTAGCTTAGTGACTTAGTCTTGTTGGTGTGTATTAGAGATCATAGCCTTGCTTCACTAGATTTGTATAGGTGGCTTGCATAGTGTAGTTGAGCTAGTTTTAGAATTAGCTTAGCCATCTTTAATACTAACGTGTTTGTTTAGTGAAGCTTGTAGATTTTTAAATTAGCTATTCACCCCCCTCTAGACATTTGGAACTTACAACGGGAGAACCTATCTCTTTGTACGTGGCCTGGCCCCAAACTCTATATAAGGGCAGCCACGTGAAGGGTCCAGATTGCAGACTAGAAGAGGGTGAATAGTCATTTCTAAAACTTAATCACATCGGCTAACCAAAATAAGTACAGAATTAAAACTATCGGTCTAGTCAAGACTACACCCCTCTATATATAATTTTAGCACCTTACAAAAGATCCTAATCAAGCAAATAATGTGTCAGGCTAGCAAGAGCTCATATATCCAATTATAGGAGCAAGGTCACACAAACCTATGCTACTAGTACTTTGCACACCGGGGAGATCCTACACAACTAGTAAGCAAAAGCACAAAGCTCCTAGGCTCACTAGCAATGCTCAATAACAAGGCTACACAAGCCAAATTAGAGAGCGCAAACTACTTAGCTATACAAACTAAGCAATGTGACTAACAAGGTTACACAAACCAAATTAGCCACTCAAAGGGGATACTTCTAGCTACACAAGTAAGAAGGTAACTAGCTAGCTACACAAGCAAACTAGTTACAAGAGCAACTACACAAGCACTTAAGTATATAATGTAAATACAACCTTGCGTAGAGAGGATGCAAACCACCATGAAGAAATACACAAAGTTGACACGATGACTTTTCATCGAGGTTCACTTGGTTGCCACCAAGCTAGTCCCCATTGTGTCGACCAACACCTCGTGGTTCGGTGGCTAATCGGTATCCACAACCGAGCCTCCTAAAGGCGCCACAAGACCCTATCGCAAGTGTGGTAGCTCAATGACACGCTCTACTAGAGTTGCTCTTACTAATCCCCACGGGTGAGCAAAATCCCCCTCACAAAGCTTCTCTGAAGCATCGCACAATCTTCTTGCGAGCTTCGATGGAGCCACAAGCCACCAAGTCATCTAGGAGGTGGCAACCTCCAAGAGTAACAAGCACCACCGGCTTGCAACTCGAACACCTAGTGCCACTCGATGCAACGCACTAGAATCACACTCACTAGCAATTGATTCGCACTCTTGCAAGCACAAGTGAGTTAGAGGCTCTCCTAGCACTCCCCACGCATGGACACTAAGCTCCAAGGGTGCCAAGCTACAGTCAAGGTCGGTCAAGGGGCTATTTATAAGCCCCTCCATGAAAAGAGCCATTGTACCTCTTCACTGGGCACAACTCGCTTCGACCGGACACGTAGGTCGATATGACCGGACGCGCTGCACTGAGTCCGATCACCCATGGTCATCCACGTGTCTTCCTCGTCAAACGATGAGCGCATGATCTCAACGGTCACCTACCACGCGCCAATGGTCAAGCGCGACTAGGCGCGCTAGTGTCCAAGACCAAACGCACAGATCACACAGCGCCTGCACCCACAAAGCACCGACCAGACGCGCCGATGCCACGCACCATATGCTACAGTGCCAGCATCCGGTCGAGTACAGAGAACTACCAGAGAGTGTTTTTCGTGAAATTGGACGCGTCCGATCATGACTGACCGGACGCGTCACATGCTTCTCTGGGTGTCTGACCAGATGCGTCGATCCCATGACCGACCGAACGCGCTGGTGCGCGCGCTCGCTACACGCACTGTGAACTAACTGGACATGCCTGGTGTGTCTGGTCACCCCGAGATCAACGTCTGGTCAATGGAAAAATATGCATTTCACTTCCCGGAAATCACCGAATCCCGCTACCGCTCAAACTCCACCTTCTTTGCAAATGTTCCAACACCAACAAGTGTTCACCACCTTGTGCATTTGTCTTAGCATTTTTCACAAACATTTTCTTCAAAGGAGTTAGCCACTCAACTTGCCACGCCACTCGATTCTAGCAACGAAGCAAAGTTAGATCACTCGAGTGGCACTAGATGACCGATATGCAAACAAGTTTGCCCCTCTTAATACTATGGCCATCTATCCTAAACACGGTCATAAATTTCTCTACACAACCTTTGACCGATGAAATAAAAAGGCCCTAGGTTATACCTTTGCCTTGTGCATTCCATTCCATCTCCTTCGATGTTGATGCAACACATGCACCAACATGATCAACAATGATATGATCCACCTCATATCATCACATGATCGTATTGGTTCATCGATCTTGACCTCACTTGCTCTTCACCATTGTGTCGGTCCATCGGCGCCAAGTCTTGCTCAAGCTTCACCGTCACACGCGGTCCCTCGCTTCAAAGCGCCCTTCACACTTGCAACTGGTCCATCAAGCCAAGTCAAGTCTTGATCTTCTTCACCTTGATCACATGACTCAATGTCATGTCTCATGTGCAATAAGCTCCTCCATCATCACATGTGCAAGCTTTGCAACATCTCTAAGCCATTTCCACCTCCATGACATATGTTTCTCACACACATGTACCTATGGACTAATCACCTTTGTATCTCACATAAAACTCAATTAGTCCACCTAAGTTGTCACTTAATTTCCAAAACCAAACAAGGACCTTTCACCAGGGCACCCTTCCAAGGCATTGGACTCTCGAATCCTTCATTCAGGCAGTCCCTTTCCACTCTCCTACCTCTTTCCACTCTTCTTGCATACTCTGTTGTAAGAACTTCAAAGCATTCAACCGAGGAACACGCACTCGATCTTCTCTGAGACTGGACGTAGGGCTCCAGCCTGAATTAGTATAATTCCTTGTGTCTTTTGGATACTACCATCGTCTTTCCAAAGCAACGTGACAATCATACAAATTTACTAGTCGGTCGACAAAACACCGACACTAACGTACTCTCTTTTCCTCCCCACTTGCTGACACATCTTCCTCTCGAGGAACCGCTCCCATGTCCTCACCTGCCCTATTCATTCTCTCTCATTGCCCCTAACTCTTTCCCTCACCTCCCATACCTCTATTGGTAGCCAAAGCTAGTTCCATGGCTCTCTCGCATAGCACTTGCGGCTCGCCCGAGGCTACCAATAATACTGATGGTGACTAGGATCTCATCGTGGGAAAGCGGTGGTGGTGGCCTAGATCTGGCTAAGGGTGCACCAACAGTGGTTATGCCTAACCTAGGACACATGCGACAGGTTCCAAGGATGTGCTTGACCAAGGATGATGTGGCCCCTAGCTCTCTGAAAGCTCTAGTTTGGTTTTGGTGAATTGATGAAACCCTAAGTGCTAATCCTTTGCTCTAAGTGATCATGACATAGGGTAGCACATTCCAAGTGGTGGAGCAAATGGTGAAGATCATGATGATGGTGGTGATAGCCATGGTGATGATCAAGAGCTCGGGTTTAGAAAAGAAGAAAGAGAAAAACAAAATGGGCTCAAGGCAAAGGTGAATTTGATAGGGCCATTTTGTTTTGGTGATAAAGACACCTAGTGGGTGTGATCATATTTAGGATAGATAGTCATACTATTAAGAGGGGTGAAACTCGTCGTGAAATGCAGTTATCAAAGTGCCACTTGATGTTCTAACTCATTGCATATGCATTTAGATTCTAGTGAGTGCTAACACAATTGAAAATATTTGTGAAAATATGCTAACACACATGCACAAGGTGATACACTTGGTGGTTGGCACATTTGAACAAGGGTAAAGTGTTCGCACTTGAAAAGGAGGTGAAACAGGGGCGTTAGACCCTGCTTCACAGAAGCGTCGAACCGGCCTCTGGCCTGGGACCGACGGCTAACCCTACTGGGGTGCTGATGTGGTGGCTTATGAGAGCTCCTAGGGGAGTGTCAAACAGGCTTGGGTCCAATGGCTCTAGAACCTCTCGGTGTAAATTTGATAGGCGTCAGACCCTGTTGAAAGGTGGCATCAAACAGATCGAGCGCACTGTTCATCGTGCGGTATTTGGAGAGGCACACATTAGTGCAATGCGTGGCAGTGTCGAACTAGGGGTTGTGTCCGATGGTTTTTACCATCTCTAGACCTCTCTGGACCGCGTTGGACCCTCCCTGTGTGGAGTCCAATGGTGCATCTGTGGCGCGGGTCCGATGACTCGATCAATGCATAGCAGTGGACCATTGGCGGCAACAGTCATTTTGATTCGATGTGGTTACGTGGCAATGCATGGTTGGCTATGGTTAGCATTGGACCCAATTGTTGGATGGTCCGACGGCCTGTGTCTGTGGGTCTGATGGTCACTTAAGTGGCCTAACAGTCACTAGCTTGTGGGAGTTTCTATTTAAGCCCCATGGCCAGCTCTTGCTCACTCTCTTGGCCATTTGCATTGACATAGCAACCTTGTGAGCTTCGCCAAAGCTCTCCCACTCATCTCCATCATTGATTCATCATCTTTATGAGATTGGGAGTGAATCTAAGTGCATTACTTGAGTGATTGCATCTGGAGGCACTTGATGATTGTGTTTCACTGTGGATTTCGCTTGTTTCTCTTGGTGGTTGCCACCATCTAGACAGCTTGGTGCAGCGAGGATCATCGAGTGGAGGAAGATGCTTGTCTCCAGCTCCGATCATGGTGATTGTGAGGGGGTTCTTAACCTTTCCTCGGTGGAGGGCCAAAAGGTACTCTAGTGGATTGCATGTGGCTTGTGTGATCCGCATCTTGTGTTGGTTATGCGGCACCCGGTTGTGAGTTAGGCGTGTGAACCTCCAAGTGAGTGAATCGCCACAACAGGGACTACCTTGCTGGCAAGCAAGTGAACCTTGGTGAACCAGGATTTCATTGGTATTCATTGTGATTGATGGATTATCACTTGCCATGGCGGTATAAACATCATCCCCTTTCTTGTATTTACATTTTCTAGTGTAACTAAGCTCTTTAGTGTAATTAGTTTTGAAAGCTAGCTTGTATCTTGTCTAGTGGTTAGTGAGGCTCTTTAGTTAGTCTTTGAGAGCTCATTAACTTATTGTTGTGACATAGCCTTTGTGTGCTTAGAGACTATAGAAACTAGAATTGTGGTAGGTGGCTTACATTTTTAGTAGTCTAGTGCAACATTCGTTTTGCCTCATATTTGTCTAACTACTTTGCTTAGTGTTGTAGACATTTTTATAGGTTATTCACCCCCTCTAGCCATTAGGAACTTTCACTCTCTTCCTCGCGGTGGCAGTGGATCTGCTCTTCTCCTTGGTCGTGGTGGTGCTGATCCTGAAAGGATCTGGCTAGAGAGGTGGGGTGAACAAACTATTAAAAAAATTTCTACAAAAATGCAACATTTAGGCTAAAAGTGGTTAGAATAAATTAATTACATCTACTTGCCTAGCCTAATTCACCATGAAGCAAGCCTCCTAAACAATTCTAGTAGCAAGATGAGCGCTCAACCACACAAGAGGCTAGCAAGTACTCCTAGTTGAGCTGAACAAGAACAACTAAACTAAATATTCAGCTACATAACTAGAGATACTACTCCAACTAGAGAGCTACAACTACTCTACACAAGCAACTACTACACAAAGCTTAAGAATAAGAATTGAAGCACAAGTGTAGTTATGCAATCACTGGGGCAAGAGGAGGACAAATATTTTCAGGGTTCGGTTGCTCAACAGCAACCTACATCATTATTGAGACAAGTATTTTGACATTTATTCATGTGCTCTCAAGCTTCACCCTCAACATGAGTGCCGCAAGAAGCCAATCAACCAAGAGCACTCCAACTAGCCTTGAGCATTCACTAGAGTTGTCCTTCATGATCCCCGTGGGGTAAGCATAAGACCCCTCACAATCAACCCAATAGGAGGCACCAAACAATCACCACAAGGTGATCAACGATCCACCTTAGCTCCAAGCAATCTAGCTGGCAGCAACCACCAAGAGTAAGAATAAATCCGCAACCCAACGATGAACTAGTGCCACTAGATGCAAACTCTATAAGCAAATGCACTAGATCTCTACCAACCTCACTTTTGATCAATCTCTAAGCAAGGGAGTGAGCATGAAGTGTTCTTGAGCTCTCAAGGGAGGTCTATGTCAATTAGAATGCCAAGAGGCCTCAAGGGCCAAGCACACCCCTATTTCAAGCCCATATTAAAAACTATTCATTAAGCTATGTTGGGGCCATACTCAAAACTACTCATTGAGCTATGATGGTAGGTTGTTTTTAGGGGACACCAAAAAAGTCCAGTGACCACCAGAAAGGCCCCACCAGAGAAATAGTTATGAAGATCTAATGCTCTATATTAAATCTAATTTAATCACTAGAGACCACATTCTCTAGTGTCTATCTACACAGGACACCATCGGGTATTTTCGGTGGCTGCTCGGAGCCTCAGCCATAGAAAACTTCCAACGGCTAGTGGGCCCTTTCTCTGGTGCCTCTCTGGTGGCACCCATCAGACTAGTCCGATGGTTTCCAGAACCTCTCGGGTGATTACATCATATAATATTTGAGGTCAAATTTGATATTTCATTCTATTTTCATTAAATATATGCTTTGGTTATCATGATTTCTTTTCTTGGAGAACCATTCTTCATGTTCTTAAGATAAATTTGAGGGCCATCTCAGAAACCCATAGATACCCTAGGTAACATAAATATGAGTCGCGGACCTTATTGGATGCGTAAATCTTGGTAGATTTGAATAATATATAATGTATATATGATAGCCTTTTACATGCTTCTTTGATAGCTTTTCCAAGATCAGAGTGTTGGATTTCTTCCAATGTTCCATAAATAGTATGGTACCATGATCAATGATGGTCTATAGGGAGATATTTTGGGCATTATTCCTTTGTATGCTTCTGAAATATTTTAAGTTTATATCAGATATGGGTGGTGAGGCTTGATGACCAGCTTGACATCTAGGTGGAGTAAGGGAAGAATATGAGCATTGATGGCTATTCCTTGATGTCTCTTGTTTCTTTTATAAAGATTCATGAAATAATTTTGGATATCCTAGAATGTTTCTTGCTGTCTTTCAGCATTTTTTTCAATATGAGATCCATGATATCTTGCGTGAAATATGATAATCTTTGTTCCATCTTAAAGCTTATTCTAGGGATAAGAAACTCATAAGGAATATTGTGACCATATTTATCTTCATCGTTTTCATTCTTTTTCATTCCTGCAAAACAGAGTAGTATCTTCTGTCTTACTGTAAATCTTATTACTGGGAATAACTTGTTCTATATTTGCAACGGCCTTCTGCTTCTGCTCTGAAGTATTAGGATGATTATCTTGGGCAAGCCTATGTGTTATTTCTTCTAACTCTGCTTCTAAATTATTTATCCTATTCTCTAGATTTCCGATTCTGCTTGACAATACTCTGTCTTCAAGTTCTAACCTCTATCTTTTGTCTCCACTTCTGGTTTGTTGCTTTTAGGCTGAGGCACAAGCTTTTCTTAAACAAAGGCTGCATGTAAATCTATTGTCTTGACTTGGATAGCATGCACAGTATGCCCATTTAATACTGTAATTACCCTGCCCTCTAATCCAATAATGTTCAGATTCTACTCGATCCATCATTTTCATTTTTACACCTGCTAGCTCATCTATTAAATCTATTTCATCTTCTAAAAGCTCACTTTCTATTTTATTAGTTTCTATTATTGAATATATTGACTCATCGTCTTTTATTTCATCACAAACTAATACTCTCTCCATCCCAAACTATAAGACGTTTGATTTTTTTGACCCCAAGTTTAATCAGTCGTCTTATTCAAAAAAATTTGTGCAAACATAGTCAAATTTAAGTCATTATTGAAGAACTTTTATTAATAAAGCAAGCCACGATAAAAGAAGTGATATTTTGCAAAAAAAATTGAATAAGATGAGTGGTCAAACTTGGTGAAAAAAAGTCAAACGTCTTATAATTTGGGATGGACCTAGTATATTTTCATTAACACTATCTCTTATTAGTACTAGTACTCTTTCTTGCTCTTCATATTTGCTAGAGTATATCTCTTTTGATCTTTATTAAGACATGTTTTACTTAAATGATCAGGTGAGTTACACATAAAACACCTGCATGTTTTATCGTAAGTCTTTCTAGGATTATTTCTTCTTGCATTTGTTTTTTTTTGTAGAAAAGGGTCTCTATTATCTAATCTTCTCAAGAAGTATATTTTGTTTGTTCTAAAAATTTTGATTCTTTCTTCTTGGAGTTTTATAACATTTCTTATTAGTATGTCTCTCTTCTCCACATGACAAAAGGTATTTGCACAATCTTATTGCAAAACCCGTATTCTGACTTTTTCATAGAACTTTGCTTGTGTACTTGTGCATCTTTTCTTAGATGTTTAAACACAAACATTATAGCTTGTGATATATTTACAACATATCCTTAATATTCTTTCTTGTATTCTTCAAATATCATAGTTCCTAAAGGGTCTGGTAGTTTATTAAAAAATGAACTATTGCTTTATTATATCCTTGCTTAGGAGTGGTGGCATTATATAGAAAATATTGAGAGAATTCTTTTACGTCTTTCCAGCCAGTTAATGTTAATTTTTCTATTTCTTTTAACCTTTCATTCTGTAAATTAATATATCCTAATTCATGATCTTCTGCTATAATAACATTTGGTACAATATTCGCAAACCTATTTGGGTTACCGAACTTAGAGCATCTCCAAGAGTACCTAATAATTCTTCCCAATCATTGTTTTTTAGAAAGAATGGAAAACATTCATCTCCAACAACTCCTAAACTGACCTCCTAAACTTTTAGCACTTGGGAAAAAAAAGGCCTGACGCGCATATCCGCCCTTTCTTGTCCCCCGCGTGGCGCGCCGTCATTTTCTCACGCAGTCTCCTCTTCGCGCCATCTGCTGCCGCCATGTAGAGAAGCCGATCATCACTGGGAGAGGAATCCTGCAGGCTATCAATAGCGGCCGGTAGCCTGTGTCTGGCGACTGCGGTGGTGGCTCCTGCGTCCACGTGTGCTTGTCGCGAGCCTGAGAAGAAGAAGGGAGTGGGAAAAGAAAAAAGGAGGAAAGACAGAGTTCCAGGCGAGAAAATGCAAGAGAGAAAGATCTAGTGGGAGGGTTTAAATGGGTATAGAAATGAATTTAGGGTTCCTGATGTAAAACATCACAAATCCTAGGACAGACCAGATTTTGATTTTGGAAGTGGAATATTAGAGACTCTTGGAGATAGGCTTCTTTATTCCTTCTAATACTTTTTTAGGAGTTGGAAAACACCATGTTTTTAGAAAGGAAAAATATGGTACTCTTGGGGATGCTCTTACTTCCAGCCCTTCTTAATTCTTTATATTGATTAGGACATGTCAGATCTACCCGTTGTTTCCAACAAAATTTTTACTGATTCTCCAAAAAAATGTTTCTAAATATGTTATCATATCTTCTAAAAATGTTTCTAAATATGTTCATAGTGCCTAGATTCTATTGGTTCTGTATATATTTTTGAACTATTAAACCCTTTCAGATGCTAAGGCCTTGCCTAGTTGGGGAGAAAATTTTTTTGAGTGTCACATCGGATGTGTCGGGAGGATGTCGGGAGGGGTTTTCGGATACTAATAAAAAACAAATTACAGAACCTGTCAGAAAACTGCGAGACGAATCTAATAATACTAATTAATCTGTCATTAGCACATGTGGGTACTGTAGCATTTAAGGCTTTTCATGGACTAATTAGGCTTAAAAGATTCGTCTCGCGATTTTCCCGAGAACCATGCAATTAGTTTTTTTATCTACATAGTACTCCATACGTGTGTCTAAACATGCTCTTTTACTGTAGAAGGCAAAAAATTTTAGGAACTAAACAAGGCCTAATTATATTTGGCCAATCTATATGGTCATGAGCTGCTAAGTTTGATATAGCCCCATCACTCTTAGAACTTTGGAATTATACAAGCTTTTCAAAACCCCTTCTTTTAGTACCCATATATTTATATTGTTCTGGGATATATGTAGGTTGAAATCCATCTCTTTCAGGAGGCCATTTTCCTGCTAGTCTTGTAGATCTTTTCTTTCTCTTTCACTTTTTACTGAAGACTCGCCATAATGCCCTCTACTTTTGTTATTTTCTACATCCCTTTCCTCATCTTCCATTGCATTTTCTAGATTACGCAAGCTTTCATCATCTAGTGAGTTTATAAAGTCACTGTGTTGCTCATGATCATTATTGTTGTCATCATGAAAAAAATATTTCCTTTTCAAGTTTGTAGAAAGGAGTGGGTGTGATGAGCTCAGTATATGTGGTGGCATGGGATTTAATTGTGCTATTCTTCAGTGGTATGCTACATGTCTGACGACAGTGAGATAACCATGGTGAGTTGGTGACTTCATCAATCTTGAGATCAGTGGCGGAACTAGGGGGTCAGCAGGGCCTCTGCCCCCTCCACCCCCCACCCCCACCCCCACCCCCCGCACACACACTGTTGAATAATTTTTAATACCCTTGAAAAAGTTTCAATTTTATAGCACATCAAGCCATCAATTCACCCATTTTTCATTACAATATTATGATTTTTCGTCATGAATACTAACTAGATATATAAAAACATTAGAAAAGTTATTGAAACTTATACTTACGTATATATTTATCATGTTTAAAAGTGTCATCATATTTGTCCGGCTCCCCTTAATCAAAATCGCTGGTTCCGCTAAAGCTTGAGATTTGTTGGTCTAGCTCATTTTTCAGAAGTGCTGAAAAGAATAGGATGTGCGTGCATAAGTTCATGGTGACTGTATGTTTATGTATGTGAGCGCCTACGTAGTTTCTGTTGAAAAATAAGGCATTCACATATTTATTTTAATCCATAAAAATGACGCAATAAAAATAAGAGTGACTTCATGAATAAAAAGATAGAAACAATTCGTGACAATTGTTAATATGATGATAAGGCAAATTATAGTACCGAAACACGTGTGAAACATTGTTTTACACAGTTGAAGCATCACATATATGATCATAAATATAAAAGATGTGTTCTCAAATATCAAGATCATGATGTTCACAAAATTAAAACGAACCAGAAACACAGTACTAGCATAATCATCCAAATCAATCAAACAGAGCATGCTGAATATGAAAGCAGTATTGCCTAGGAACATCATGATATCGATAATGAAACTCAGAAAAGGGTGAAGGAGATTATACCCTGCGGCGGAGCCGCTCGCACCAGGAAAGGCCATGGTGGTGCTTTGTTGCTGTTGTTGTCCCGCTCGATGCAGTGCAGAAAAGGGCGCTGTGAAGATGCGCCGCTACAGGTTCACCAGCGAGTAGTCGTGCCACCACCGACACTCCCCAAAAACGTAATCGTCCGTCTTCACCCGAGCAGGTGAAGCCCACGACGGAGACGCGTTCCGGAGGCCTACTCTTCCATCTCTGGTGCTCGCCGGAGGTGGAGCGAGAAGAACTTGCACTTGCTGGAAAGTGGTGTACTTCGCTAAGCATCCTTAACCGAGAGAGGAGGATTTGTCTTATAGGCGGAGGCCATAAGAGGAGAAGTCGGCGGCACTGAGGAGTCACATCTCCCCTTGCGGCGGGAGAGACGGAGACGGAGAACCAAAGGTCACAGGAGTTAATAGAAACTCCTCCAATCAATTCGTCATGGGAGTTAACAGAAACTCCTCCAATCAATTCCATCAAAGAGAGATTGAGTGACAAAATAAATGCACGTCCGCCCGCTCGTCACCTGCCTGTCCACTTGCTCGTCGCCTGCCTGCCTCGCCATGCCACGCCTCAAATAGATCAGTCAATGATCAAGTATTTAAGTAGAGCCGCCTCTCGATTAAATTCTCATATGGTATAAAAACCATTAATGCACATGTACGGACCATAGAGTTTAATAAAGATATTAAATAAATGGGTCAAGCCCATAATATCTAACAATCCCCACCAAACTCTAGGGTACGCAGTTTGAAGTTCTTAGAAATACATTCCTTTTATATACCAGTGTTTCGATGGAGACTGTTAAGTTGAACATCCATCTAGAAAGCTAGCTACACTCATCCACAACTGAACAATGGACAGAACCTTGAATTGACAATTTTGTACGAGATGAGTTTTACATAACCTTTAACTAATACTAGGCTGCCAAAGTTTTGAAGCATATAAGTCACACTTCGAGGCCTTTTCATGAGCATCTAGAGATTACCCACATCTCATAGATTGTGACTAGCAATCGAGCTCATATAGGTGTGTTCCTTATAGGATGTTCTGTAGGACAACATCCCCGCTATACCAAGCCGCTCGGATCACATTAAGAACGTAATCATACTGCCTAACAGTATTGGAGAGACGGTGCATCTCCAACGAACTGAGCTATAATCTAAGGGGTCTCTCCCTCAGTCAATCAACAGTTTGTTTCGCCATCCTAATTCACGGGATCTCCGATCACATAGAACAGATTACCACTGTTGATGGCTCTATGTGGGTCTCAAACCCAGTTCCCTTGACACACCTTCTATCACATTGCGTGACAGACCCTTAGTGAATTGATCTGCCAGATTATTTGATGTATGAACATAGTCCAATGCAATTACTCCAGAGTTTCTCAGTTTTCTGACAGTCTTCAAACGTCTCTTCATATGCTTTGTGGACTTCATATTATCCTTAGAATTGTTTACCTTAGTGATCACAGTTTGATTATCACAGTTCATGAAAATTGCCGGGATTGGTTTCTCAACAATCGGCAAATCCATTAGGAGATCACGGAGCCACTCTGCCTCAGCACTAGCGGTATCCAATGCAGTCAGTTCTGCTTCCATTGTAGACTTCGTTAAGAGAGTCTGCTTGCAAGACTTCCAAGAAACAGCACCACCTCCAAGTAGGAACACGTATCCACTCGTGGCATACAGCTGATCCGCATCAGAAATCCAGTTAGCATCACAATAACCCTCCAGTACCCTCGGATACCCGGAAAAGTGAATGTCGTAACTCATTGTCCCTTTCAAATAGCGCAGCACTCTCTCAAGAGCATTCCAGTGAGTATCTCCCAGATTTGACACAAACCGGCTCAGTTTGCTTACAGCGAACGAGATATCAGGCCTGGTTGCGCTAGCTAGGTACATGAGAGAACCAATTATCTGTGAATATCTCAATTGGTCTCTTGCAATTCTGTGATTCTTCCTCAAATGAACGCTTGGATCGTACGGAGTAGGAGCAGGCGTACACTCACTGTACCCAAATCGGTTCAAGACCTTTTCCACATAGTGGGACTGCATAAGAGTTACCCCACCATTTCCTTCCTCCCTTAAAAGCTTAATGTTGAGAATAATATCAGCCTCACCCAAGTCTTTCATCTCAAAATTACTTGACAAAAAATCTTTTACTTCATTGATCACATTTAGATTGTTGCCAAATATTAATATATCATCCACATATAGGCATAGTATCACACCATCACCACCACCAAACCGATAATATACATATTTATCAGCTTCATTCACAACAAAGCCGGCTGAAGTTAAAGTTTTATCAAACTTCTCATGCCACTGCTTGGGGGCTTGCTTTAGGCCATACAGGGACTTCAATAACTTACAAACTTTACCCTCCTGACCATTTGTAATAAACCCATCAGGCTGATCCATATAGATCTCTTCCTCAAGCTCTCCATTTAGGAAGGCTGTCTTAACATCCATCTGATGAATAAAAAGATCATGTGAGGCAGCCAGGGATAGCAACACACGAATGGTCGTCAGTCGAGCAACAGGTGAGTAAGTATCAAAGTAATCTTCACCTTCCTTCTGTGTATAACCCTTAGCAACTAGCCTAGCTTTGTACTTCTCAATTGTACCATCAGGTCTCAGCTTCTTTTTAAACACCCATTTGCAGCCCACAGGTTTGTAACCAAATGGACGATCAACCACTTCCCACGTCCCATTGGACATAATAGAGTCCATCTCACTTTGCACTGCCTCCTTCCACATGTCAGAATCAGGAGAAGAGTATGCCTCAGAAACGGTTGTGGGAGTGTCATCCACGAGATATATAATAAAGTCTTCTCCAAAGGATTTTGCAACTCTTTGCCTCTTACTCCTTTGAGTGACAGTATTATCATCCTCCTTAGGATTTTGCTCAAGCTCATGGGTGTTATCATCAGCGTATATATTCGATTCATGAAATTCAGGAACAGAGTCATGACTAGACACGCTAGGTGCACCTATTTTCATTGGAAATTCATTCTCAAAGAATGTGGCATCTCTAGACTCTATGACCGTTCCAACAACCATATCAAGAGCACTAGAATTTATTATTAAAAACCGATAGCCCACACTATGAATGGCATAGCCGAGGAAAACACAATCTAAAGTTTTTGGTCCAAGCTTTCGTTTTTTGTTTATTGGCACGTTCACTTTGGCCAAACAACCCCAAACGCGAAGATAAGAAATATTTAACCTCTTTTTCTCCCATTCCTCAAATGGAGTGATTTCTTTGTTCTTTGTGGGCACTTTATTTAGGACATGATTCGCAGTTAAAATTGCCTCACCCCACCATTCCTTAGATAAACCAGCTGTCTCCAACATGGCATTCACCAAGTCAGTTAGAGTGCGGTTCTTTCTCTCAACAATCCCATTGGATTGTGGTGAGTATGGAGGTGTCCTCTCATGGATTATACCGTGCACCGCGCAAAACTCAGAAAATTCATTAGAGAAATATTCTCCCCCGCGATCGGACCGCAAACGTTTGATTTTCTTTTCAAGTTGATTCTCAACCTCAGATTTAAAGGTTTTAAAATAATGTAATGCCTCATCTTTTGTTTTAATTAGGTACACATAGCAATATCGAGTGCAATCATCTATGAACATTATGAAGTATCTCTTACCACCTTTTGTCAAAATTCCGTTCATTTCACAAATATCAGAATGGATGAGTTCCAAGTGGTGCCAACTCTCTCGCCGCAACTACCTTGTGAGGCTTGCGAGGTTGTTTTGCCTCAATGCATGTATGGCATTTGGAACTTTTGGCAACATCAAATTTAGGAATTAAATTCAAACCAGCTAAGCGGGACATGCAAACCAAACTTAACATGACATAATCGAGAATGCCAAACATTCATCTCAACATTAACGTTATTAATGACATTATTCACTGCAAGAGGTAAAGTATCAACTAACGACAAACGGAACAAGCCTCTGCTCTCATAGCCTTTTCCAACAAAGGTTCCATACTTCGACATAACACATTTATTTGACTCAAACACAAGTTTAAAACCATCTCGACATAGCAGAGAGCCACTAATAAGATTTTTCCTTATTGAGGGGACATGATGCACGTTCTTGAGTTGTACGGTCTTCCCCGAAGTAAGCTTCAGATCCACCGTACCAACACCATGAACACCAGCACGCGCGCCATTCCCCATCAGCAAGGCTGCACTCCTCCCGATCTGGTAAAAAGAAAACAAGGACTTATCAACACACACATGTATATTTGCACCTGTATCAACCCACCAATCAGGTGAGGAACAAACTGTAAACGCAGATAAATTACCGTACCCAGAAGCATTTGCATCAGTCTCAATGGTGTTGACTGTCTTCGCCTTTGGTGGGGGCTTCCACTTAGCCTCAGGACACTCTCTAGAGAAGTGTCCAGTGTTTCCACAAGTGAAACGATTCATCTTTGCCTTGTCTAATTCCATCTTCTTATTATTACCTTTCTTGAAGGAGATAGTGGGTCTCTGCTTAAGCTCCTGTTGGGGCTTCTTCTTTTGTGGCTTAGGACGAAACTTTTGCACCACATGTGCACTAGTAGTCGCCTCACCATTCCCGCCCTTGCTCTTGCCCTCGACATCCTTTGCTCTTGCCTTGTCCTCAACATCAAGAGTGCCAACAAGTTCAGCAATGCTAAACTGCTGCCTCTTGTGTTTCAAGGTAGTAGCAAAATCAGTCCAGGAAGGTGGCAGCTTAGCAATCATGCAGCCTGCCACGAACCTGTCAGGAAGAGGACAGCCATACAGCTCCAATTCCTTCACCAGTCCCTGTATCTCATGAGCCTGTTCGACTACAGGACGGTTATCAACCATCTTGTAGTCATGGAACTGCTCCATGATGTACAACTCAGAACCAGCGTCGAAAAGACCGTACCGGGCCACAAGAGCCTCCCACACAGCTCTGCCAGTCGGGAGTGGTATGTAAGCATCAACCAGAGAGTCACTGATGATGCTCAATAGTGCAGCCTTGCACATGGTCTCAGCATGTCCCCAAGCCTGCTCATCCTCCTCGGATCTCACAGTAGCAGGCTGCTCATTGAGCACATGACCCCAGCGCATGGCCGACAACCACAGAAGGGCTTTCTCACGCCACCTCTTGTAGTGAGTGCCCTCAAACGGCGCGGGCTTTAGCATGCCCGCAAAGCCATCAGATGAAAATGGTCTAAAATTACGTTTTTGGAATGTTGAAAAATAAGGCATTCGCATATTTATTTTAATCCATAAAAATGACGCAATAAAAATAAGAGTGACTTCATGAATAAAAAGACAGAAACAATTCGTGACAATTGTTAATATGATGATAAGGCAAATTATAGTACCGAAACACGTGTGAAACATTGTTTTACACAGTTGAAGCATCACAGATATGATCATAAATATAAAAGATGTGTTCTCAAATATCAAGATCATGATGTTCACAAAATTAAAACGAACCAGAAACACAGTACTAGCATAATCATCCAAATCAATCAAACAGAGCATGCTGAATATGAAAGCAGTATTGTCTAGGAACATCATGATATCGATAATGAAACTCAGAAAAGGGTGAAGGAGATTATACCCTGCGGCGGAGCCGCCCGCACTAGGAAAGGCCATGGTGGTGCTTTGTTGCTGTTGTTGTCCCGCTCGATGCAGTGCAGAAAAGGACGCTGTGAAGACGCGCCGCTACAGGTTCACCAGCGAGTAGTCGTGCCACCACCGACACTCCCCAAAAACGTAATCGTCCATCTTCACCCGAGCAGGTGAAGCCCACGACGGAGACGCGTTCTGGAGGCCTACTCTTCCATCTCTGGTGCTCGCCAGAGGTGGAGCGAGAAGAACTTGCGCTTGCTGGAAAGTGGTGTACTTCGCTAAGCATCCTTAACCGAGAGAGGAGGATTTGTCTTATAGGCGGAGGCCATAAGAGGAGAAGCCGGCAGCACTGAGGAGTCACATCTCCCCTTGCGGCGGGAGAGACGGAGACGGAGAGCCAAAGGTCACAGGAGTTAATAGAAACTCCTCCACTCAATTTGTCATGGGAGTTAACAGAAACTCCTCCAATTAATTCCATCAAAGAGAGATTGAGTGACAAAATAAATGCCCGTCCGCTCGCTCGTCACCTGCCTGCCTCGCCATGCCACGCCTCAAATAGATCAGTCAATGATCAAGTATTTAAGTAGAGCCGCCTCTCGATTAAATTCCCATATGGTATAAAAACCATTAATGCACATGTACGGACCATAGAGTTTAATAAAGATATTAAATAAATAGGTCAAGCCCATAATATCTAACAGTTTCTAAAAAGTGGACTTGAGAGGTGGCCTGGAGGCCGAAGGGGGATACGAGAGACGATGTTCCTTTGTTCACGGAACGGGCACGGACTTTTGTTGTCAAGTCGTTTGAAACCCAGTTTCTCTCCCGCCGTAGTGGTTAGGGAAAGCCGATCGATCCCAACAAAAGTCTTGATGAGTCTGAAACCTAGTCTCTCTGCCATCGTAATCCAACCTGTGTGTATAAATATACGCGCCGCGTGCACGTGGGCAGCCCACAACAGAAAACAGATCACATCAAACCGTCCCGCAGCTGCAAACTCGATCGTTAGTTAGCAAACAAGATCAAGATGGAGGCACGGAAGCAGGAGGAGAAGCTCAAGGGCGTCAACCTCGACGACTGGCTGCCCATCACGTCGTCGCGCACGGCCAAGTGGTACTACTCGGCGTTCCACAACGTGACGGCCATGGTCGGCGCCGGCGTGCTCGGCCTCCCCTTCGCCATGTCACAGTTGGGATGGGGTCTCGGGACGGTGGCGATCGTGATGTCGTTCGTGATCACGCTGTACACGCTGTGGCAGCTGGTGGAGATGCACGAGATGGTGCCCGGCAAGCGCTTCGACCGGTACCACGAGCTCGGGCAGCACGTGTTCGGCGAGCGCCTGGGCCTCTGGATCATCCTGCCCCTGCAGATCATCGTCATGGTCGGCACCGACATCGTGTACATGGTCACCGGCGGGCAGTCGCTGATGAAGTTCCACGACCTCGTCTGCCAGGGCCGCGGCTGCAACGACATCCGCCTCACGTTCTGGATCATGATCTTCGCCAGCCCGCACTTCGTCCTCTCCCAGCTCCCCAACTTCAACTCCATCTCCGCCGTCTCGGGCGCCGCCGCCGTCATGTCCCTCGCCTACTCCATGATCGCCTTCTGCACGTCGGCGATCAAGGGTGCCGAGGCCACGGCCGGCGCCATCGACTACGGGCTCCGGGCGACCGCGACGTCGGGGCAGGCGTTCGGCATGCTCAGCGCGCTGGGCACCGTGTCGTTCGCGTACGCGGCGCACAACGTGGTGCTGGAGATCCAGGCCACCATCCCGTCCACCCCAGAGAAGCCGTCCAAGAAGCCCATGTGGCGGGGCGTCGTCGTGGCCTACGCCGTCGTCGCGCTCTGCTACTTCTCCGTCGCCTTCGCGGGGTACTACGCCTTCGGCAGCTCCGTGGACCCCGACGTGCTCATCACCCTCGACAAGCCGCGGTGGCTCATCGCCGCCGCCAACCTCATGGTTGTCATCCATGTCATCGGCGGCTACCAGGTCTTCGCCATGCCCATGTTCGACATGATCGAGACCGTGCTCGTCAAGAAGCACCACTTCACGCCGGGCTTCTGGCTCCGCTTCGTGTCCCGCTCAGCTTATGTCGCCGCTACAATGTTCATCGGCTTGACCTTCCCCTTCTTCGACGGCCTGCTCGGATTCTTCGGAGGCTTCGGCTTCGCGCCAACGACATACTTCGTAAGACTTCGATCGATCGATGGAGCTTGTTTCTTGATTCTTAATTATGTTATTATTACACACAGCATGCAACCTAGTTCAATTTCTTCCATGGCCTGCAGATTCCTTGCATAATGTGGCTGATGGTGCGGAAGCCCAAGAAGTACGGCCTGACATGGTTCATCAACATTGTAAGTTTCGGTCGTCCGCTGCTGCTTTTGTTGATTCTTCCTTTCAATCGCATTAAGTTACGTGGATAGCTAGAGTGAACTAAAAAAGCTGTACATGCTCTTATATTGTTCTCGATCTATTGCTGTTTTATCAGATCTGTATCGTGATCGGCGTGCTGCTGACGATTATCGCCTCCATTGGAGGACTCCGGCAAATCATCCTTGACGCCAAGAATTACAAGTTATACTCTTAAGCATCCAGGAAGAATTACAGGCCACTTCTTTCAGGACACGCAGTTTGGGAGTGTTTGGATCCTGCCACATGCGTTTGGAAGCACTTTTCCCACACACAAAACCAAACTGACCTTTCCTGCGAAGACCGTTTTTTTATATATATGTTCTAATTCAGTGTCTAGATAATACTATGTATCTAAATCAGAGTTATATTGGTCATGGAGAATATTTTCTTGATTACATCTTGGTTATATCTTTTATATAAACTAGTGGTCATGCACGGGCGGCACACATATGTTTATGATAAGACATACTCATATCTAAACATATGATGAAAGTTGCTCCTATAACACCATAGACCAAGCATTATATATATACACACACAAACCCACAAAATTTGCGGGAGAACCAAACGATTATACAAAGTGACCCGTGAAGCCAAGCGTGGCATCGCTGGAACGGCAACCATGCTCACCCTAACAACTAGACATACTTGCCTCATCAAATCAAGGACTTCAAGTCAGTATTCCTTGCTAGTTTACATAGTAGTAAGCTTCCTTTTTCCTTAGAGGATACAGGACGCACGAAACCCACACATTCCACACATATACTCACACCACATGCGTGCGCGTCCATACACATAGAAAGAAAGAACTTTGGGAGACGTCTCCGGTGTGCAAAAAAAAGTGTGCGTACATACACACGCAAAGCACGTAGAAAGAGATTGGGAGGCTCACCTTGGTGGAAACTTCTTGGGATTTCTGCCGCAAAACGGATAATCAGGCCTGGAGTCATGTGAACACACACAGGTTCCATGGTCTAGCGGTTAGGACATTGGACTCTGAATCCAGTAACCCGAGTTCAAATCTCGGTGGAACCTTATTTTTATATTTTTTGCTTCTTTTGTCTTTTAATTAAATTTTCCAACCACTCGTATTATTGTTGAATGGCCATGTTGCAGCTTGTAAAGAGGGCCTAACGGACCGGCACATGCAGCCGCATTCCATATCCTCTTACAATTCTTACCAGTAAATAAATGGCACGTAAAAGAGTTTCTTTTTTTCGCCGGAACATGTAAAAGAGTTGGGTTTTTTTTTTATAAATGTAAAAGAGTTGTTGGTTCGCCGATGTAGCGGAAATGTAACTCAGGTTCAAATCTTGCTGGAACCGGCCTTTCAAAAAAGATAGAATCTTGCCGGAACCTGCTTATGACTCCAACCACACAGATTTTGCCGGGCTCCAATTTCTCCTTGAACTTAGCTGCGTTATTTAAAAAAAATTGAACTTAGCATTTCTGCAGTGCCGAGAATATATATATATATATATATATATATATATATATATATATAAAAAAAAAGCTTAGGATAAAAATCTATAGGATAAGAGCACCTCCAATAGCCTTTCTATAAATCTCACTCTCTAAATTATCATTTGGAGAGTCATTTGCATAAAAATCGTTTTATATATATTTTCACTCTCCAACAGTTCTTCTATATCCCGTGCGTACTATAGAGAGTCATTCTCATCTTTTATTTTTGGCTAGCGAAAAATTCAGAACAAAAGATGGCTATATTTGAATAACCATTTAGAGAAGTTGTTGGAGGGTAATTTTTCACCAAAATCTCTATTTTTAACATTTAGGAAGGATATAGAGAATTTCTTGGGGTTGCTCTAAATCTCACAGAAAAACACTAAAATTTTCAAGACAATATCAATAGTGGAGTTTTATCAACGAGCTTTGCGTAACCGCAATTTTGTTTATAGTATTTACTATTTTAGGGCTATCAAGCGTTTGTAGACATGTACTTCCACCACAGCAGGGCTTAAAACTGTGCTTCAGGGCCAGACCACCATGGGTGCGATTCAATTCGGACAACGAAAATGTCTTCTACAATGGAATATAGGGCGTGTTTGAATTTTGATAGCATAAATTTGGGGCATTGAAAATAATCAACACTGTTCCAGTAAATTCCATTAGTACTAACAGTAAATAGTCCACAAGGAGAGTGAATGATGCATATTCTTTCACTCTGACAAGTAAACAGTTAAAACATATTTCTCGTGATCTGACAATATTTCCTCCACAAAGAAACAGTAAAAATGACACTGATGAGCATCATCACAGAACTCATGTCGAAGTTGAAGGCACGAGCAGTCTAGCACAAATCTACAATACAATACACAAAATTGCTCAACAAAGTCGGAGCAACGATGATATGTAAATACTAAATAGTTGTACACGGACGACCTAAATGTTTAGGTGATAGTGTTGACTGCATCAGCAAAATTAGACTATCATGCAGGGCTGCCATCTTCATGTAACAAGAACACAACGACAGCAGCCAACAACACTAGAAGTGCCACAAAAGTATATTTCCGGTTTAGTAGTGATGGCTCTATGGTGCGCACTGTCACATGAATGTCATCCGATGTGGAATCATCCTCCGAAGTGGAAACATCCTGTGATGGATTCTGAGTCTTAACTTCATCATTATCAATAGGATCTGATAGTTTCTCCACCTACATACACATGTAAAAAAGTTGTGTTCAAATGTGCGAAGAGTTTAAATAATTCCAAAATCCGGCTAAGTGCAGAAGCACATGCAACGAATTCAAATGTGCAAAGAGTTTCTTAGCAACAGGGATCCAAGATGCACGTGTGTTAGAAAGTCAAACCTACATATAAACTCAGTCACAAGTATCTCTTTCCTATGAATATGTTTAATGTTTCTACATTAGAAAATCTGATGGATGGGGCAACAAGCATGCAAGTGTATGTAGACAAATTAAAACAATTAACAACTGACTGCAGTGGCTGAGGTCTCAAAAAGAAAAAGAAAAGGTTGTTGAACTACAGTGATTCGTGCATTGGAAAAAAATGACCGAAAAAGTTCAGCAAGCCTATGTATTGGTTGGCGACAGAGTAACTGTTAAAGAACTTTTCAATTTTCATACATGCAATAAGTATATATTTAAACCAATACTTCAGCAAGGGTACAAATAAATTTACTTACTAGCATTTTGCAAGTAACTGTGTGGTTTTGTCTAGACAAAGTACTAAGGGAGCATAATCTAGTTAGCCAAAGCCCAACTCTGCTTGAGCTGTACTCAAACTCAAGCAAAGCCCAGGCCAAACCAAATCAATCAATGGTATATGGAAATAATTTGATAATCCAACAACTACGGTTACAGCACTTTATAATCTCTTGTATTCTACTTGGAAGGAGGTACTGAGTCATATGACAAGACGTTACCACAGTTTGTGATGGCAGAGAATCTGGACATATTTCCTCAGCTTTTTGAGTTGACTGAAATTCAGTGCAATTGGAAGTAGCCTTTTTGCTCATTTGTATGCTACCATTAATATCCTCTTTACATTTTTTAACCAACATCTTGTTCTTCTTTGTTAATGTAGCAATCTGCAACCATCAGGAAGAGCCAAAACAGTATATTACCCCAACAATAATATAAGATTCGAATAATCACACAAAATAGTTTCAAAATACATACTCATGGATTCAATCTAAATCACAAAACCTATTTCAAAGAGCTATGTCCAAAAAACAGTATTGGCATATGGTGCTTAATGTATCATAAGTTCATAACAAATTATACAATAGAACACATTCAATAGAATATGGAGAACTGGCACACTATTGCTAGAAAGTTAACTTTTCAATTTAACCACTTGAATAAATGTTGCTTATGACACCTGGCAGAATATAATTTTTTCTCTGTGTTAACTAAAGTAAATTAATGTAAAACATAAACTCAGAAACTTGTGTTCAAAAGTAGTGTCCCTCAAAACACGGTAGACAATAATATTACTAGCCCACATCTGATGATTCTCCAGCAAAATGTTTATGAAGTGATACTAAATTGATAATTTCGAGATCATGTGTTGTTTACATGCAGCAGCTTGGACAGCATTTACCAACCAATGTCCAAGTCACACTAGTGTAATCTATAATCTTATCTTGAACCCATATCGTTGGCTAAGTTCTACTAAGAGAATCAAACACTCCTACAGATATTCACAGACCTGTCCAAATATGGCATAGCCTACCAAATGCAGTTCTGAAAAACATTCTTGTCTTCCTACTGAACCTATTGTTTCTACATCCACCAGAGACTAGCCTCTGAATTAGGAATCCACAAGATAAAATCCATACAACATCCAGCACACAGAAGTTAAATGCTGCACAAGAATTATTTCGATTCATGTACACTTATTTTGGATTCTAAACAGTAGTAACACAATATATAGGTGTGTATATAGAAACAAGAAATAAAAATGACAACTGTAATTTTTTTCCTGGAAATATGTGTGCATATACCTGAAGATGAAATCGTTCTCTTTCCAGTGCCAATTTTCTGACCAAATCAGTAATAATTTTAGTTCTCACACCAATGTCCTTGGCAGTGGACACCTTCGCATGGTTGGCTTCATGTAACGAGTTCTCTAGACTTTCTACTCGACCTCTTAGAAATGCTAGCTCTTCACTAAGTTCTAAATTTGTGTCTGTTAACAGTGTGCACTTTGATTCAGCACTCTCAGCTCTGGTTTCAGCTTTTGAAACTTTGCCCTTCAGATCTTCGATAATATGTTCCATATCAGACATTGTACATTTCAGCATACCCTGCTGTTCAACAATGGCATCAACTGCTGCCTTTGCATGCTCTAATTGGGTATTTGATTCTGTAAGTTTCTTCTCCAAAAGATTGGCCTTATCTGACTTCTCGCTTTTAAGGGCATCTAGATCCCCATTAAGCTCTATATTAGCTACAGTTAGCTGCATACACCTTACTTCTGCATTTTGTGCTCTGCTTTCTGCTCGTGAAACATCATCTTTGATATTCTTAATTGTATTTTCCATTGTGATCAGCTCAGATTGCAATGCATTTTGCTCCTCCTGCCTTGTTTCTGCTGAAGCTAGTGCAAATTGGAGTTGTAAATTGGATTCATTCAACTGTTTTTCTAACTCCTGTATTTTATCCTGCAATGATGGTGATCCAGCTCCAACTTTGTCACTCTCTTTTTCCACCTTGTCTGGGCTATTTTCCAGAAAAGACAGTTTTGTCAAGCTTTGTTCTAGTTTTGACTTGAGATCATCTTCTGTACCTTTTAGCGCACTTACATGAAACTGCATGCTATTAATCCTATTTATAAGTTCCTTTGAGGTTCCGAAAAGTAGCTCTGAAGCATTTTCTGCTTCAAACAATCTACCTGAAACTGTTTCAGTTGATTCCTTGAGGAAATAGATTTCCTCTTCCTGATGATGGAGCTTCAGCCTGAGGTCTTCTATGACAGATATCGAATCAGATAGCTTCTTTTCAAGATCTAGCTCACTTGCTATGGATTTTTCTAACATATGTAAAACATTTCTGTGTTGATCTTCTGTCTGCGTACCAGTTTGATATGACAGATGGCCGTTATCACATCCAACAGCTTCAATGGTCCCTGTACACATGCAGTTAGTAGGGAAGGACAAATGTAATCAGTACATAATCTATGGAGAAGTGATTATTTACCTTCCTTATCGTGGGAAAACGCAATGACTTTCTCAAACTTTGCAGACTCGTTCCTAATATCAGCAATTAGCTCTTGCATCTGCTTCAAGGACAATTTAGCGGCATCCATTCTAGCTTTTACCTTGCCTCCAGACTCTTCTTCATAATCCTGATGCTCTATACTTTTGATATCAGCTTGAAGAGAACTAATCAAGTTATGTAGCTCCTTGACTTCTGCATCAAGAACACCATACAAGATGTCCAATTCAAAAGCATTCTCTGCAGTCTCAGAAGAAATAGATTCATCTTCAAGCGTAGCAGGCTCAAAGTCAGTAGCCTGACGAGCTATTTCCATAACCAGCATCTCCAAATTTAACAATTTCTCGGAGGCAAATGCAATATCGAGCTCTATTCTTGTGAGAATTTCTACATTGCTTCCTCCCATGTTCACTGCATCTCCAAATGGCACGGTTCTTTCTTGGGACATGTCATCATGTTTGTAGATCACGGTATCCATAATTGCTGTCGAGACTCCTGTTGCCCTGCACCTTGGTCCACAGAAACGTTATGTTGCTAAAGGTAACAAGATAATGAAAAAACAGTGACAAACAAACAAAAAAAATGGAGATGCAGTCAAATCTCGTAGCTTTATTTAGTCAGGAAGTTAAATAGTGTTAATACTTACCTAAAAGCCACCAAGACAGTGTAGTAATTTCAAGCTTAACTGACTACAGCTCAACCCACAGAAGCCAATTGATGTAGAGAAGTAAAGGATATGGGTGTACACATCTACACCCTGATAATTTAGCATCGAAGTTACTAGGCAATAATAGTATACACTTGTAATTAGATCAGATCCGAATATAAATAGCTCAAGTTAGGGTTTCAATGCTCGGATTCAGACAGCAGCAAGGGAAGAGAAAAGGGTGGGCATACCTGATGGGTACGAGTCGCCGACGAACACCTGGCACCTGGCGTAGGGTGGCGGCGGCGCTCGCCCGGTCGGTGAACGGGATCCTCACCCTGAACGACGCCAGAGAGCAGTCAGGTGTCACTGTGTCAGGTCTCAGGACGCGGATCGAACGTCCGCGCTTCCGCTCGCAGTTCCCACCAGGTTCTAGGCACGTTCGTTACCGTCCAGTCCTCCACGCGCTGGGCCTCGGCCCAACAAGAACGTCGGGAGAATGGAGTTGCAGCCGCTTACTTTTTCCCTTTTTTTTTGGCACCGCTGCCGCTTCACTGATTGAGGAACATGTACGCCACTCTGCTGCCTGCACTCCATCTCTTCGTTGCAGCAGTGTTGGAACTGATTGATCAACTTGCTTACATAAAAAACAGCATCTGTATATTTGAGACGGAAGAAAATAGATGTGTAACCCACGGTTGTTCTTTTTATGTCTTAATAGTAAATATGCCCGTGCGTTGCAACGGGAGAAAAAAAAACTACTAAACATGTGGTAACGAATAATATAAATGCTATAGGTTTGTTAATTATGTTTTATCATTTTTTATAAAATTTAAAAATAATTTATTTTTTGATTACTATGGCACTACGTGTTATTCGGAGCTCCGTATGGCAAACTCGATCTCGTTGTTTTGTGGATGACGAGTAGTACACACTCATTGACGCTTCATGATTTGTTTCTATGTTTTTTTTGCATAATATGCTATATTCTTTGGTTTGGTGGTTGCCTCATTGGTTACATATACATGGATATTAGCTTGCGCATTTGATTTTTTTTAGTCACCAGAGAACCTGCTATGTCCGGCTTGAAAAGTATATTGATTTGATTTAAGACGGTTTGTGACCGTGAGCTCATGTTTCAATCGGGCTCGGCGACCCCTGGTGCGCTCATGTGTGTGGGCGTGGTGGCCCCGGCCATCTCGCAGCAGGCGAGGGGCATGGGAGCGGCGGCTACAGGCAGTCCAGCGCTTGTGAGGTGCCCCGGCGGCCTTGCCTCTACTCCACAAGATCTATAGAGATATAGGTGTTTAGCTAGATTGGATCTCCCATCTATTTTTTTAAGTGATTCAGTTTCCATAGTAGCCGTCCAATTTTTAAGCCTGAGACAACATATAGGTTGGTTGGACCCACTAGACTTGAAGGGGATGGCCCTGATAACGATCTAGTGGTACACCGCCGTAAGCGCTGCTCTGGTGAATAGCCCCACCTAGAAGATCCATTGCCACAATCCAGTGCAAGCATTGCAATAATCGTCAGAAGATAATAATTTTGATTAGTCTAATAGGCACCATCCGTGTATGTATACGGTTGATATCCAAACTTATGTGGTCGTGTCACCCGTGCGGGCTGTCGTAGATGATGGTGGCGCTAAGGCTCGCCCACGCGATGCCTTGGATGCCCACGGTGCCGCACTTGGAGGGGGACTTGCTCACGCCCATCACCGTCGTCAGCACTGTCACGTAGAGGAAGAGGTACGTGGCCACGAACTCGGTGATGCTCGCACGGTAGAAGGAGTACGACAAGAGCTCCAACGCCTGAACAGCGGCTCTGGTGGGGGCTCACTGTAGTCATGGCTCAGGTCGTCTGCCGCCGTGCCAAGGAATTTGTATCCTATTTTGTATTGGTGTCGGACTCAAGAATTTTTTTTTTGTATTTGCCGAGACTGCTCCTCCTATCCCTCTCGTACCTGATGGCCGAGACCGCTGCCTGGGCAGGCTTCCTGGCCGCCGCCACCCTTGCTGCCTGGCTCGCCGCCGTCGCCTGGATTTTTTGCTAAAATTTCTGCACATAGTAGTGGCCGGCGTTGGAGCTTCGCCATGCATGGAGCCCTCGGGCTCGGCCACATCGTAACGGCCGCTGCCAGCCCTTGAGCGATCGGTGCGGGTAGGCCTCGGGCGTCCATCGCGTCCAGGTCTGGGGCATCCATCGTGGCCAGGTCGTCTCGGGCACGCGCGGCCAGCCGCTTTGCAGTAGCTGCCTGGCCTTCCTTCGGCGGCCACAGGCAGGGGAAGCGAAGGGCCAGCCATGGCGTCGGGAGGCTGGTCCTCCATGGCCGTATGCGTTGGGGGGAGGGGGGCTAACTCTTACATGAGATTATTAATTAATTATTAGGGATAGAACTGGAATAGAGGTAAAACTGGAATAGAACTCGGAGTGGAAGAAAAAGAGGTGGAAGAAAAATCATGGCGGAAATTTATTAATTATTAATATATATATATATATATATAATATTAAATTAAAAAAATAAAAGGTATAGATTTGGAACGCAGGAATTTCACAATTCACAGGAATTAGTTCATCTTTTATCGGAAAAACAGAGAAAACAGGAAAACCTCCTCCAATACAAAGGAAACCTTATAGATGAGATTAGACTTTTTCTCTACTTTTGACAATAATATTTAAAAGTAATAGACCCTTTCTCTAAACCATACATATCCAATTGTTCATCAGCATCGTGTTTAACTATTGTTTTTTTACTAGATAAATGTCCGTACGTTACAACGGGAAAAAAATCACACCACGACAATATAAGTATGAATGTGTTATATTGTTACCAAAAAACAATATTTTGCATGTGATGTTTGCAACATCACCATTACAAGTGCTATTTTGTGTATGATGTTTGCAACATTGCAATTACAAAGTGATATTTCGAACATGATGTTTGCAACATCGTTATCACTCAAAAACTGGATATAACATAGGATGGTAAAGAAACATTGTCAGTATAGGTACTGTACTCAAATTTCACTAAACTAGACCAAACTGATGAACCTATGGATTCAGAAAAAGTATAAATAGTATAGGGAGTGGAACTAATTGATGGGCAAGGGGTTCCTAGCTATGAAATACATGTGATTGATAGATGCCTTAAAACAATGGATGTCAACTAAAAAATCAGCAAAATAATAATAACAACCTAAAATAAGCAAGTATGTCGGATCTCGTGATGAACAACCTAACTGGTTTCACAAAAGAAAAAAAACAATGCAGTATCAACCTTGGGTTAAGGTACAATTTTATACAAACTGGATCTGAATCATATGAACTCCCATCTTATTCACTCATGAAAAGACCCCTAAAGATCATTAGTTGTGCTTGCAAAATGGCCACATCTTTGTAGGCTTTCTAGAATCAAAATAAGCACAGGGTTCCTTCTAGAAGTTATGGGTAGTCAAATTGAGTGCATAATGTTTTGGCATCTCCAAGTTTCCCTTCTCTTTTTGTTCGGGATTTCACATCTTTATCGACTTCCTCTTCATCTCACTATGGTTCCAAGGTCAAGCTTGTCATTCAGAGCAGTGATGAACTCATCCCAAGTGTGGATCGCTTGGAGGCAGACATCTCTCATTTCTTTGGTTGTCCAAAACAATTAGTTAATCCCATCACTTGGAGGCAGACACCTCTTCAGCTAAATTGGTCACAGGAGATCATATTTGCACCACTGTCTTGGCAGACAAAACCTATTTACATGTTTTTTTAAGATGTAAATAAGAAAGCTTTAGCACACAACACTTCATGAGGCAATTGAAGTACAAACCAAACTGTCAATTATCTGGTGACTACCTTATGCATATTCAAACATAAATAGAACACTACTGCTGTAGTAAATGAAGGCCAACCAAATTGAAGTTGTTGCTTACTGGCAAGGTGGCAATGCAGTCCAAAGGGGCTCCAGATAGCGTGGACACAGATATACCCTGCCCTCAATATAAATTCAATCCGCATAGGTCTTAGTCTTAATTTTTAAAGATAGACATGGGTTCAGGTTGAGACAATACAAATATGAAATATTCATATCCAAAAATAGCAAAACTACTCACCGCATCTGTTCGTCAAATGCTGACCTATATTCTTTGCTTCTAATCAACTGCTAGAAAGGGGTTAGTGGGTGTGCTCAACTGTTGCTGCTAGGATCTCGGCATGCTTACAGGCTAGTTCAAAGGAAGGAGACTGAAACAGTTGAGCAATGTCACTTAATATGATCTAGGCCTGAAATTTATTAGCAATAATTTTTGTGGTACTTCATATGATCTAGGTCTAAAATTTATCTTAAGCCGATTTTTTCTCATAAGATCCTGAAAAATTTATCAGAGCATCAGACTATTGAATAGAAATATGGCAAGGCCATCAAGAACAGGTCTATTTACAACAAACTAACTGATGATTAACTATCCTCATAGTTTTTCTAGATCAGTTTGCTAAGAATGTTTATTTCTCTGATAACAACATCCTCAAAAAGGTTATCCCTCACTGAAATAAAAAGTAGCTTTCATACCAAAATTGAATATGCAAGTAAGTCATTTTAATGTTAATGCCCTGCTACAAAATAGGGTGGCTACAACATCAAAAACATATCTCACTACTTCCTTGCATATAACGAGATACGACTACAAACTTTTCAAGACACATGGGAACAAACACAATGATAAATTTAATAAACAAATTTTTATTTTTATGTCAAGCAGAAAACGACAAGCCTTTTGGCTTCAGCATCGCGGAAGCATTAACATGTTACTTGATCCAGGAGGGAAACTGAATGAACCTTGCATACATGTCTGAGATACAGCTGATGATGTCCCTTGCCCAGCTGTGCTGCCTCCTTGTATTATTGATCTTCATGTCATTTCATGCTTCAATATACTCCCTGGAGCACAAGAGAATTGACAGTGCAAGTCTGGATGTAAAATTAGAGCACGACATCATATCCAACTAAGATTAGAGAGACCTTTTCCATCAAGCTGGGTACACAGCAACAGCGTCCCCAAAGCTAAGAATCTGCATAATGCACCCCTTTGTGGATTCAAGGAAGCACACCTCACTACATTCATCAGACTTTGGCAAGCACCTGATCATCTAAAATAATTCTCTTTCACCTTTCCAGCAATTCCCAGTTTTCGCCCAAAAATGAAAAAAAAAAGTGATAGTTAGATGTTTAAAGATAAGCTAAAATCATATAACACCCGAAGCAAAATCACAACTAATAGCCAGTGTTCTGTGTCCATGTATATAGTATTACTTAACCAAAGCAAATCAAATTATCACAAACACACATATCCTAGGAATACTTAATTCCTATGTTTTCTATGCGTGGGAAGAGCATTGCTTCCTCAAATAAGATGTTTTCTATGCGTGGGAAGAGCATTGCTTCCTCAAATAAGATGAGAAACGAGAAGGCTGGGAACTCACCAAGTGGCTTGAAAGGATGACCTTGGCGCCCTTGCTGATGATGTGCTAGATGGTGGGGTAGGGCGGCGAACTTGAGGACATCGACGTAGCAGCTGTCGGTGCCGGCACCGAACGCCTCCGCAGTATAGGCAACCCTCGAATTAAGCAAGTCGATCTGCAAGTGAATGATAATCATTCCAACGTCAGACAAGTCTGCAAGTGAATGATAATCATTCCAACATCAGACTATAGATTTAAGGTCTTGATTCCAAATCTCCAACTTACAATACCTCCTCAATGTAACTAACATAACGTTTGTTCATTTGCTTGGCGGGTTAGGTCTTGATTTGTGCAATCCGGAGAGAAGCAACAGCTCATTGGGACACATCCACCTAAGACGAATCAAACTGCCGGGGGATACAACGAATCAAACTGCTGGGGTTTGCAAGTGAATGATAATCATTCCAACGTCTAACCATGTTCCAAAAATATAGCAGAACAGTGGCAGCAAGTTGAGAAAGGAAAAATCAGTTGGAAACGCAAAGTGAAGGATCGCAGATGCTGCTGGACCTGGTGAACCATGGGCACGACGACGCGGCAGCTACCAGCCCCACGTCTGTGGCCGTCTCGACGGTCGACCCTCGACCCGCACACGCTCATCCCGCTCCAAAAGTCCAGATGCAGGAGGTCGACCTCCGCGTCGACTGCGCCGCAGCGCCGCCGAGGTCGGCGAGGAGGAGCGAGGCGGGGGCAGCACGGCTGCGGCGCCGGCACGGGGTCAGTCGGGATAGGGCAGCGCGTCGGTTCCATTCCAGATGCGGAAGGTCGACCTCCGCGTCGACTGCGCTGCCAGGTGCACCACCGCCGAGGTCGCCATATCATGCTGCGGCGCCGGCGTGGGATGAGCCGGGGCAGGGCAAGGCGGCGGCTGGCGGGCAATGCGACTATGCGAGGGCCAGCGCAAGGGCGAGAGCTACGGGATTTGGAGCGGAGGATTTATTTCGAGGTCGACCTCCTGCATCTGGAAAGCCGAGAGCCGGGTGGGCCTGTGTAACACACCTGCTGTTACGACTTGCTTAGCACATCGGTTAAGTCCTAAAAGAAATTAACAAACTAAGTTTTCAGGTTTAAAATTTCAAACTCACATGAAATGATAATCGAGGTGTATGTCTCATCTTTTTGGAGAAAAGAAATCAAAGGATATTGTGAGTTAATTTATTTAATGTGTAAACACGCTTGCGAAATCCTAATACAAAAAATAGAATAAATTGTTTAATTGTTTGGCATGAAAAATAATTTCTATAACCAAAGGTGCAATATAGTTTAGAATTAAAAAGTACCTTTTTAGGAGAATTAAATTCTGTAAAATACTTAATAGTGTGCAATATGCTTGTTGGTTGGAGTTAACAGGGTTTTGATCTTTCAAAAATTGTGACAAAAGTATTACGGGATGTTAATTCTAATCGAAACATTGATATCGCTAGGTCCGAAGTAGCGTTAGACAATGTCATTTTAGTAATTAAATTCTAACAAAAATAATTAAACACTAGCTTCATGTTTTTGTCCCATTAATTGCCTCTAAGTAAGTACTTGAGTGTGGTGTAGATCGTAGTTCATTTGGATGTTATGTTGCTTCCCCGAAAATTGCCTAAACTTGGCTTGAACGTGCGGTCGAGCACGTTCAGCACTCTGTTCGTGAACCGGCGTCTAGTGTGACGAATCCATCTTGGCACTTCCTTACCTCCCTCTCTAGTCACTCTTTGGCCTCGACAGTTGCATCGCTGGATAGCTAGTGATGCGCACCTTAGGTTTGTGAAGCTAGTTGAACCTCAACCAACTTGGGTACGCGTATTAGCTCGCTTCAAAATTCGTGCAAGTACTACGTTCGGCCGTTTGGCTCCGTGTTCACGATCACCACGCGCGCTGGCGCTACTGGCGCCGGCCGCAGGCCGTGGCCGCGCTGTGCTGTGGCCAGCTCACGCGTCGGTCGGGGCCGCGTAGTGCCTTAGCCTCGCGTTGTCCTAGCCCCGGCTGTTGCACGCGTGCCACTGGCCGCTGGGTCGTGCTCAGGGCTAGCTAAGGCTGCGACGTGGCCATCATGGCGCTCGCTCCACCACTCGATCCACTACCGTGTAGTGTCTTTGGATGTTTGCCACTGCTGCCATGCTTGGTCATTGACCTGATCACAGTGGCGATGGGACACCGCCCTGCCTCTCCCTATCCCCGCAAGCGGACACCGGTGAGCCCCGCTCAAGCCTGGCCATGCCAAGTCGAGCGCATCCCGCCAAGCCCTCTCCGTCTCTTCAACTGCACCACGTGCTCGCCTCGCCACCAACCGAAGTTGCCCACCTTAACTACTCGGCTCGCTCGTAGGCCACTCCACAGCCTCACCGTGTGCTGAGCCGCCATCCTTTCTCCCTCTCCCCATCGCCAAGCTATAGCTTCGCAGCGCAATTCCTCGCTTCTGTGGGTAGCTTAGAAGGTTAGCTAAGCACCATGTTCTTCTCTGGTCCGTCAGTGTGCTGTGGGCCGCCAATTTGGCGTTTCATCGCCGTTGGTCAGCTCGCCGCCGGAGCAGAGCGTGAATTGGGGATAAGGCCTGCTTGGCTGGTTGCAGTTTGATTTCTCGTACCCGTGGATTCGCCTTGACTCCATCTACTCGATGCTCACCCTATCTTGATCTGACCACCCGTCGGTGACGAGGTGGTGTGTTGGTGTCCGGCTTGGGGCGTCGTCGCGCGGTGCGGGCGTACGTGGCTAGGATTCCTCGGTTGTTCTCTGCCTCAACCGGTTGCGCAGCTAGATTCGTGGTGAGCCCCTCCTATTCCCTCGCAACTTCTTTTGTCTCATTAGCTAGTAGGGTCGTCGGAATGTTCACGCCGCCATGGTGGTTGGCCGCATACATGAGCAGCGCAATAAGGTCTGTGAGTAGCTTTAAAATCGCCGCCTAGGGTTTCGTCTTGGCTTTGCGATGCTCGTCGGCTCGCTTAGTGCGCCGATTCGGCCCCCAGGTGGCCGGCGTGGCCGCGCAATGCCGCCCAGGGCCACGCCGTCGTGGCAGGGGCATCGGGGACTGCCCCGTTGTAAAGAAGGCACATTTTGGGGTCGTGAATAAAAAAACGTAAGTTTGTGGTAATAGTAAACTAAGAACCTAAGCCTCTTTTGAAAAAAGGTGCGAGCGCGCGGGCTCCCTGCTACAGGCCACTTTCTTGGCCGGCCTGCTATGCATGTGGTCGCCCCCGCGCAGGCCGCAGGGAGCGTTGGGCCGAATGGAGGCCGACTGCCCTTTTCCTTTTTCTAAAAATATTTTCTAATTTATTTCTGAAGCAAGCTTGCAAATTCAATATAAATTTGTGTAAAAATCCAAAAGTTGTGAAACCAATTTTGCTAGGTTCCTAAAATCACAAGTTATCTGTTAGTGTAATTGGTTCACATAGTTTTACGATGTTCTCGGGGTCCTCTAATTAAATTGAGGTGCTTAATATTGTTAAAATATAAACTTGTAGGAATTGTTATGGTTAATCTGTGCTAGTATTAACTCTAAAAATTTTACAGTATGGATGCTCATTGTAAATTTTGTAGCTCCGGAATAAGTGGTTTGATAAGATAACTACTGAGCCCTAGTTAGAATATAAATATTAAATCGATAAAATGAATAAAGTAACACCTTGAGTTTGTATAACTGAAATATTTAATGAGAATTAGCACGTTTGTTGACACTTCTTAGCATCACTCGCGTTAGGTTGTCATCCCCAACATGACACCAAGAGTGTGGTTGTATTGTACTCATGCCACTTAACTATATAAAGATATTAAAGTATATATCCGCAAGCGCATAGATAAATACACCCGTTACAGCTTTTCACCCAAGTTTATCCTAGGTATCGTTATTTATATTTAACCAAAGGAGAACAAACGGAGGGGCACATATTAAGTAAAGGCTACTCTACACATGTGATATGAATATTCGAAATCACTATCATTTACTCTCAAATAGGAATCAATCAAATAAAAAGAGATAAAATATATGATAATCAGACCATTCAGATGATATTCCTTAGAGCAGCACTACTATGGCAAGTTATTGATCAGAATATAAAGTAAGAGAATAACTCCTAAGTAATCCGTTAACTATTAGTCATAATCTATATTGATTAGTTCAATTATACCAAACAATCATTGGCTAGATTATCTCATATCCATAAACAAGGAACATCTCTATTACAAAGCTGAGAAACAGAGTAACAACTAAGTAATGAGACCGCGTTCTACTAAGTTCTATACTCGGGGAGTGGACTACAAAGGACTCAACAGGAATGTCACACCCGCGATCTACCACATGGCTCGGAGTATAGAGTGCATTTGCAGGTAAACAGTATATAAGTACCATACTTACACAATGTTGACCATCCACCCAAGACTCAATAAGGTGAGTGCTTTGCAAACATGTGTATAAACATAATGATAAACTATCTATGCCAAATATATAATCAAAGCAGACTAATCTCATAATAATCAAGGATATAATATAGATTAAGAACAAGATCATATCTAATGTATCAAGAACAATGATCAAGAACAATGAGCTAGAACTAGACAATGATGAACTAGAACAATTACGAACTAGAACATAAACAATTAGAACATGAAGAACTAGAACATGAACTAGATCAAGAACTAGAAGAACTGATGAACTAGATGAATATCTGAAGAACAATGTTGATACAAGATAGAGGAACTGGATTTACCAAGCTCCTCTTGACTAGATCTAGAGCCCAAGGCTGCTTGACTCCTCTACTTCTAATTCTAATCTAGTTATGCCTAGATCTGGTGGAGCTGTAAGGAGATGAGAGTTGTTGGTTGGTCTTCTGCTTTCTAGTTGATGATTGATTGAATGAATTCCTCTTTGGAGGGGGGTCTGGGGCCTCGTTTATATAGCCTAGAGTATGGAACCGTGGCCCTTGGATCAAACCGACCTTCACATAGAGTTAGGATGCATCCTTGGAGGCGGTTGAAGTAGCTTGCAAAGGAAGGAGCCGAGCGGCGGCGGCTAGGAGCCGGTCGGCCTAGGGTTGAGGCCAGTCGGCCCCACCTGGCGGCGCCTCGTGGTGGCCCTCCTCGTGGAGTTCTCTGGTGTCCTCTAGAAGCCTCTTGAGTATTCGTGACGTGGAGATAAGGTCGATTGACGTGGGTTCCTTCTCGTGGAAGATATCAATTCCTGAATTATTCTGATAACCCCTTGCAAAATATAGATTCACCAAAACTCGTGGAATTTCATTAGTTGACACCCTAAACCTATGTTGGTGATCATTTATTAGCCTTTTATATATTTATTTTAACCCTTTATTATGGTAGATAACCATCATCAACAACTCCCCCAAGCTTACCTTTTGCTAGTCCCTTAGCAAATATTCATAATGGATCAGGAGTTGCTACAATGCTTTCACGCCTCAAAAGTACACATGCGTTTAAACAAGAATTTTCCTCCGGATTAGGTCTAACCTTTCTAACCTTCAGACTTACTCATATTACCTTTAACTATGGAGCTTATTAGCCTTCACTTGGGTCTTGAGCAGTCGAAAAGTAGAACAATCAAATCAAGCACTATGTCTCAAGCTCTACATTCAACTATTATTCCAGAGTTTTGCAAGATTTTTAAAATAAAACTCAGAGTATCTTTTTGTATGACTCTCTCAAATCTCACCATATATGTGGTATTTCTGGATCCTCTCCAAGGCAAAGTGAGATTTCCTTCTCTCATCCTACATCTAATGCTTTATCTAGAGCTTATAGGTATGGAGACAGCGTGTTCATGCTTGCAAAGCATATTTTGTAAAGTCAAATAGTGTATCTAGAGAAACGAGGCATATGATCAAATCAAGAAGTACATGTGTATGGATCAAGGAGTGGTTTATTTTATGATGAAGGTGATAGTGGATCTAATTCTACTTTTGCTCCTTTGAAAGAGATTTTGATCTCTCTTTGAATAATTGAAGAACTTAGACTAAGAGATATTTTGGGCTATAGTTTTTTAGAGTGGCGGGTGTCACGGAATCGTCCAAATTATAAGAGCACAAGTACAAAAACAATCACCGAAGTGATCAAATTCTCGCACTTGAGCCCCTATAACTCTAGTAGTCCAATGAAATCACGAGGGATTTCAAACCAACCAACATACAAGCCAAGATCGTAGTGATTCAACATAACAAGTCACAGATTACATCCATTTCATAAGTAGTCCAATATACATTAGAGTTCAACATAGTTATTACAACTTAACTTGAAAAGAAGCGGAAGCAAAGTAATTTGAAACTAACATTAATCTTATTTTAAATACATGCCAGTACCACGGTCGACTTCCAACAAATGCATTAGAGATAAGGTAAATAAGAAGGATCATGCCCATGATCACACTCCACCACTAAGGCAGGAGCCAACCAACTCTTGCAGTCGCCATGATACATCACAACCTGCAACAAGTGGGGATAAAACCCTGAGTACGAGAAGGTACTCAGCTAGACTTACCCATCAAAAACCAGAAATAAAGTGACACCAAGGATCATGCAACGTTGATATAAAGTGGGCTAGCATGACAACATTTTGCATAAAAGCTTAATATGGATAAGTAATCATTAATGCTTAAGCATCAAGTTAATTATCATTAACCTGTCATCTATATTAGAACCTGTACTAGATCACTCACTTGATTAGGAGCAAACAATATTAATCATAGCAGGTATAAATTGAGGCAACATTTCCATCGTCATCCAATTAACCATCTGTTCAATTTAATTGAATCTACATTGTCGCTACTCAAGTCAAGTGCTCACTAACCGGGAGCGACGACGATTCGAATCGAGTTCCTATCCAGCTAGAGGGGTATTTCTAACACTCATCGAGACACGCCTGGCGAGGACTGCTCAGGTCACCTTTGGTACCGTTCAGGAAAGCGCGGGTTCAACTGATGCCGTATCCCTAAGGGCAACACTCTGCCAGGATGATAGGGACTTTAACCCCCCTTGGTCTTATGCCAATGTTCCTAAGCACATCCTTACTACCTTCAAGATGCGACCTACCCTTCGATTCCCGGTCTGAACTGTATTACTCGGCTTCGCAGTCGGAACGATTTATTTGGCCAACTAAGTGTTAGACTGTGTTCAACATGACTCAAGGACGTACAACGAACCGGTCCTTAAACGACTCAAACGGGGATAGATCCACACCCAAGACCTCCATGCCTTGTTGCTTCACTATCGTCATCCCGCCCGGTCTTATTTCATTTTATTAACACCTGGTTCCTTTCAACGATAGCAAATATAGCCAACCGTGCCATATATGAATATCCCTACATCTCGCAGGTGACAGAAAATCACCTGACTTCTATCGCTTAAAGCAGGGATAAGCATCTACTCGATCCTAGTCTATGTAGGATTCAAGGATTCATATATCTAGACAAGGAATGATATTGATGCAGCAAGGTTTTCACCCAACTCTTATCACTTAATGCAACAATACTTATAACATATATAGAATTAATTGCTTTGAAGGTAGGAGGCTTATAATGCTTCGGGGCTTGCCTGGGATCTGACTCAAGTCAGTATTTGTCAGATGAACTCGCTTGGCGAGCATTCCTCCAATCTAGCACTTGTTCGATCCTTCCATCTCCGAGATAGATCCACCAACACCATCTTTAGGTTAGCTCTACATCACGTTCTTCATGTGTTTTAGCTAGCGTACCTAAATGAGGTGCAACAATGCATATGTAAGAATGCATAGAAGTGCAATAAACAATGTAATCATGCAAGCATACCAAAGTTCACATAAACACCTAGAGCTAACTAACTTGATCCTCACTAAGGCATAACATGGAATATGGAAAGCACATCAATCAAGACACAAGTCTTATAAGATCACAGGGTACTAACCCAAGTACCATCAAAGATATGTGTCACACTTCAATACACAAGCATGGCAAAGTGAATTAAAGCACTAAAACTAGAATTTGCCACCTTCTGGACATCAGAATGGCAGTTGAGTAATTTAATCATAACATGAGATCTACAACTCCAAAAGATATGCATCAAGACATTCTAGAAAGCTTATAAAATTTTCTACAATTCATTTATAATTACCTAAGCCTGATTCTCCAGTTTAATGGGTCAGAAAGAGGAAACTACAGAATCTGGTCTGCTCCAAACAGAGAGCAACCAAATCTAGGACCTGACTTCAAACATCTATAACTCATAAACTACTTGGCCAAATGACACTAAATTTTAATATCAGCTAGATACATGAATTATCTACAACTTTTGTATAAACAAGTTTCATAACAAAGCACATTATCATGAAGAACTTTGCTAAGTTCCCAGATCTGTCCAGAAACCTCGTTTGCAAGGAATAATTATTAACTTATGTTGCAAACATATAATTGAAAAAAAACAACTTTACTAACATGTCACACATGACTAATGAACACCAGAAAACATAATGTCCATTGCTAAATAAATTATTTTAATACATTTTCTTAATTTACTTAGATAATTAGGTGCAATTATGAACACCTATCAACAGTGCACAATAAATTCTACCAAAATTACAATGGCCTAAATATTCTCCCAATGGTGTACCATCCAAATTTCAATCCATTTGGACAAGTATATCAACTTCTATGAAAAAGACAAATAGCTATTGCAATAAATCATGTGAGAGTAAGTTAAACCTAAAACTCAATATTTTCTATGAACACATGGCCATAGTATAAATCAACATGATATATCAACATCATACTAAGGTAATGGAACAATATTTTCCATTTTATCATTTATATATTATTTATAATCTATTTATCAAGCCGTAAACAAGTTAAATCAATAACTTGATCATACAATAAGCAATGACCATGAAATTTATACCACAGTACATACATAGCATAGCAAGACTATCATAAAAATTTCACATCATTAGGAGCATCATAGCATCAGGTATGAATTTCCCAAACAACATATGCAAGAAATGCCTAATTAGCAAGATTAAATCAAAACCCCAAAACAACAGTGAACAACTAATAGGTTTAATATTTTTATTAGTTATTACATGTTATCAAAAGATTAACAGAAAAATAATCACTATTTTTGGATGTCTAAAACTCCAGATCTTGCTCTGGTCAATGTTTAAGGCATTTTTAGAGCTCTCTTCCAACTTAAATCAAAACACCAGAAATTTTCTACAAACAAGTAACATTTTATGATTCTACTGCATAGATATTTTCTCAAGGTTTCCAAAAAGTCCACATTTGCTATTTTTGTACTTTCCCATCAAGAGATATGAATTTTCAAAAATTTAATAAAATTCTGAAAAGAAAACAGGAAAACCAATCCTAACCCTAAACACGTTAGGTGCACCCGGACGTATACCCCAAACCTGCCACTACTTAAACCGACACGTGGGACCCTTCATTCAGTCGGGCCCGCTTGTCATACACCGAGAGACAGAGAGAAAGGAGAGGTGCTGGCTTCCTCCGTTCACCGGAAACAGAGGAGGCGGAGGAGGTTTGCCGGCCGGCCATCTCTGGCCGGTGAGGCCGTCGGCGACCGCAGGGAAGTGGTGGGAAAGTGCCAGGGCGGCGAGGCGCATCCATAGGTGTCCGCAGTACGGGCAGAGGTGGTCTGTGGCCTGCTGACCACGTGCGCGGGCGGCTCCGTGGGGGTAGTGCTGGCGGCGCTCCGGTGGCTGGGCGACCAGGGGAAGGTGCGCAGGAGAGTCCTCGTGAGATGGCGCAACCGGGGAACGTCTTGACGCGGCTAGAGATAGTCCATGGTGACCCGGCCATGAGCACTGGCTACTTGCGGCCGCAGCGGTCGGCTTCGACGGCAGCGGATGCACGACCCCAGCGACTTTCGACCTGGGCTAGCGCGTGCACGGCGTAGGGCATGGCAGGGTGACTATGGTGGCGTAGGTGGTGGAACAGGAGAAGGATGTGGAGTGGGGAATGACACCGACGGCAATCTTGGCCATGGCGGCCATGGCTCCGGTGGCACGCTCTAGTTGGAGTCGAGCAAGGAAGAGCAAGGAAGAGAGAGGGTGAGTGGCCGTGGACGAGCTCGGCTCTCCACCTTGCGAAGAGAAGGACCGAGCACGCGTCCAGGGAGTGGGGGCATGGTGCGGGCATGAGCGCCACGCCCTTGTCCACGCGTCGCCTTTGGAGCAAAAGCACGAACAACTGGTGGGCGTCAGAGTGGACCGATTGGAGCTCCAATTTGGGCCTGATCTGGGCCGATCTGGGTCTTGGACCTAAAAGCAAAGTTGTAGCTCACACAATGCTCCACATATTATATTTAAGGTGTATAGTCATTAGGGCCATGGATTAGTGGATAATGAGGCTCCAAACCAGCATTGTCAATGCATTGTCAAAAATTGACGAACCTTCAAAAATGCTGGCAAAATGGATTCCAACAAGTGCCATCTTCTTGCATGCTCTTCCCCAACACATCAGCTCCAACTTTTGTATTTGCCTCAACTTGAGTTGTTTCACAAAATTGGGAGAACGCAACATGTCAAAATGTCAAGGTCAATTAGTGATAAAATAGCTTTTTATTATTTTGGAAACTATTATTGAAGGTCCAACTAAGCTCCATTTTGAGTGACCCTTGATCCATTGTTTCCATCATGAAAAGTAATACAACTCATATTAAGGAACCTAATTGAGCTACCATATGAAATTGGAAGATAAAATGTCACGAACATGTTGACTTGATGCTGCCGATTAGGGACTTAGAATATGCTAAGTGTTGGGAAACAGCCCTAAATTTGACTTGTGGGCCCTTTTTTAGCATGTTTCACACATTTTCATGACTTGACCCTTAAACAAATTTTGTTCCTTATAAAATTCTCTACAACTTTGTAAAAGGGTGCACAGTCACACAAAGCTTCTAGGTCACACTTTTGAAATGGTCAAACAAAAGGGTTCTAGGGTACATACATGGTCAACCATCACTTAGAAGCACATTTAGGCAAAATATAAGGTGTTGTAGAGGCCAAACATACACATCATGCATAGGTTGCACAAAAGTGTAGGCCTCACATGCATTGAAACCTAGAACTCAAGTGAAATGCTATAGTTGTTTCATCACCATGTTTCAATTGTTTCATGTGTTTGTGTCAAGATACATGCTACACATGTTTCACTAGGTTGTTCCACATGTGTCCAATATGTGTTGCACATGTTGCATTTGTATGTTGCATAAACACTAGTTCCCATGGGATGTAAGGCATGTTTCAGATCTAATCCAAACAAGCATATAACTTATCATTTCATATGACTTTTTGATTCCAAACTTCATAAAACTTTTCTAGGGGTCACTATAGATAGAGAGTGATGTGAGACACATGAAAGAAGTGACATCAACACTCACTTGCATTACCAAGCATGAGCACCTAGCATACACACTTGAAATAGAATTAACAAAAGTATGTTACATATGTTTCAAGGAGGTGTTGCAAGCACATTCCATATACACATGTCTCATATGTTCCATGCTCGTATATGAACAAATGAGGCTTAGGCTTATGCAATGCAAGTGTCTAAAAAGCAAGCCTAACACCTGAGGTGTTACAGCGGGCATCTAAGTACCCATTGTTTTGGTAGGACACTTATCCATGTTTTACTCTCTATATATTTCTCTTTCTTCTTTTTTTTTTAAAAATATATAAGACCAGAACATTCTTGTCTATAATGAAATATTGAGATATAATAATAACCTAGAGCAACAATAACTGGGGCTTATGAAATGTATGGATAGGTGACAAAAATCCTATAAGACATGTGAGTGGTGTTCTCTCCCAGTATAGGAGAAAAATATATTTGGTGGATCTAAATGAAAATGCATCTTGTTGCGTACTTCAAGTGTAGAAGCAACATATTTGAGTAGAGTGTACGTGATCTTGATTTTAAAAGTATGACAAGCCTCTAAGGGTCAACAGAGCTCGACAATGCTCAATGCAAGTACAAGTAGTAAAAAGTATGAATGGAGTTTTCTATCCTATGTATGGTCATGGTAGGAATTTTAAGCTTTGTCATACAAGTACTCATCATGGTATTTTAAGATTTCAAAAGATAAAATTCTCCATAACTCTAGCATCAGTAGGAGCAAGATAAATAGCAGCTCAGACTTTCTCATATCATACTCCTCAATTACCTAGATTTAGATCTAGCATTTGCAACCCACAAGTTTTAGGCTCAGAGTTTATCTTTAGATCAAGATAGTTCTACCTAAAAGTCGGGAGAATTCGTGTTTGAAAACTAGGCACTTGAAAGGAATTACGACAAAGCAACTATTCACCATTTCCATTATGTTTAAAATTGAGTTCTACGGTAATTAAGTTCTAATACTCTCTTGTATCTTTTATTTTAACTAATATATTATCTAGCTAATATTATCACACAACATTCTTTTTATTTGGTTTTCTTAAGTTATGCATCTTTTTATACTTTTCAGAATAAAAGATAAATCACTCGAAAAAGAATACTTATCGAGTTATACGGAGGACGCTCTCCCCCAAGCTGGATTTTGACGTAGTCGTTCATCTTGAGTCCTCGATTGCGTAGATGCTCATCACTCCTTTGATGATTGTTCAAGGCAGAGCTCTTGAGTGAGTGAAGATAGCATGGGCTTCATAGGGAATTTCTCTTTTTCTTGTTAAATTTCAAATAGACAACAAAACTCGTGGAACATATTAAGTGTTAGTGGAAAACTATTCCTTAATTATTTTGGAGTCTTGGATTATCTTTTATTATTCAACTGATTTTTCTTTATTTTTAGATTTTATATATATATATATATATATATATATATATATATATATATATATATATATATATATATATATATATATATATATATATATATATATATATATATATATATATATATATATAAGTGAGTAATTATTGTGGGTTGCTACACACCACACTATTACTCACATGGGGCTTAGAGTTTATATATTTCTAGATGCAATGAGATGATTCAAAATATAAAAGTTATTTTTATTTTCTTTTCAAATGCAATGTAGAATTTAAATATGTATTTAATTCTAAATAGTATACATGTTATTAATGGAAAAAGTATTTTTATTTTCAATGCAATGATATGCTAAGGGAATGTAAACAAAGTAGATATGCTTAATTTAAATATGCGGATAAATACCGATTTACCTTTCGGAGAAGGTTCAGAGATTTAGGTCCGTCGACCCGGACCTTACGTCTGGTTCAGTCTTCAGAGGTTTCTTCTAGCTTAACTGAGGAGCTAGATCGTTGCTCATCAAGTGTTGGAGAACTTGATGATGATGTTGATGTTTCTTTTCTTTTCCATTTTCTTGGACTGAGGAGTCTCTTCCTGTGGTTTACTCTTCTTGGGCTTCTCTTCTTCTTCCTTTGGAATAGCTTCTTCCTGGGCAGCTTCTTTCTCTTTGATGGCTTATTTCTTTTAGCGTTAAGAGCGGTGTCTCCTCTTGTTCTTTCTAGGCTGCTCACAAGTAATGTAACTATTAAAGTAACAACGTACCTTCTCTCTAGGGAATTGGAAGTGGATTTCCCTAGTTCTTATGTAGATGATTGTGCCAGTGGTGTTAAGGAAGGGTCTTCATAAAATAAGGTGGACATCGTCTTCTTCTCCCATGTCAAGAACCATGAAGTCGGTAGGAATGTAGTGATATCTTATTTTGACCATAACATCTTTCACTACTCCCTCCGGACGTCGGAATGATTGGTCTGCCATCTACAGCTGCACATATGTACGATACATGGGTCTAGTATTATACAAATGTTTATATGTTACCTTAGACATTATGTTGGTGCTAGAGCTGATGTTGCAGAACATCTTGTAGAAAGTACTTCCCTCGATCATACAATCGATGGTGGGTACTCCAGGATCTCCCAGCTTAGTGAGGTATGATGATGGAAGGAGGTGGTCAAGTTCTGAATCAATAGTATTGACCATCCATGCTGTTTCTTTTGCCTGATGCTTAACTTTATTCCTTCTCCTATTCTTGTTCTTCTTCTTTGTTGGGGTAGCGGTTGTATCCTCGTAAAGGTACGACGTCTGTGGGTGAACTCGGATGTTGAGGGTATGCTTCTTGAAATTGAATCTTTCTTTTCTCCCATTGATTGTGAAACGGATCTTGGCGCTATCTGCGTAGATGATGGCTTTGGTGGTACTCAAGAACGGTCACCCCAAGATGATAGGTGCTTTTTCGTCTCCACCTGTTTCTACAATCATAAAGTCTGCCAGCACATACGAGTGTCCAACTACAATCCAGGCATCTTTAAGAATTCCCTTGGGGTAGCACAGTGTCTGATCTGCAAGCTGCAAACACATAGTTGTATATAATAAAGGATCACCATGAATTTTCTCATAGATTACCCTGGGCATGATGTTGACGCTTGCTCCAAGGTCACAGACAGCTTCTTCAAAGTCATGGGGTCCAATGCGAATAGGGATGACAGGTCTCCCTAGGTCTCCTTTCTTCACTGGTAGAGTGTCGTCTACCCATGTTCCCCATTGCTTTGGAGGTGCAGTGAAGTATTGCCCTGCATTATAAATGTCTACAAGATTTGCAGTTTCTAAATCCTCCGGCTTCCCCGGAATCTTACCACTTTCGGTCACTAGTACAGAAGCTGCTAGCTGAGATATTTGTGATTCTATCATTTTATTAAAGCTATGTTGATTCTTTATGGCAGAAGTAAAGCTATCCATTCTAGTATTAATATTTTTAAGCAACTTATCATTGGAAGCTATCTTTCTAGACATAGTATCAATAACTTTATTCTGATTAGAAATCATTTCTCTCAAGGGTGATTGATTAAAGTTATTATTAAGATTATTACCTTGGTAGTTACCTGAGTAGTTACCTGAGTAATTAGGCCTTGATTGTTGATTCCATCCTTGATTTTATTGAGGACGATTGTTGAAGTTGTTGTTGATGTAGTTCACATCCTCTTGAATCTCAGGGTAGTTGCTCCCTGAGTGGCCAGTGCCTCCACACTCTTCACAGGTCATGCGAGAATCGTGGATGTGCGTGACTTCGTTCTTCTTAGTGGTGCGTTCATCGAACTTCTTCATGAGCAGGTCTATCTTGGCAAACAGCATGTCTACTTCCTTCAGTTGATGCATTCCTCCTCCTCTCTTGCGAGGTTGAGTGTGTTCCTCGTTCCATCCCTGGTTAGAGGCCATCGTCTCAATCGGAGTGGTTGCTTCAGTGATGTTGAGCGATAAGAATGATCCTCTAGCATTTGCATCCACATTCTCATGGGTACTAGAAGTAAGCCCATGGTAGAATGTTTGCATGAGTAGCCAATTCTCTATCCCATGGTGAGGGCATTCTGATATGTAATCTTGAAAGCATTCCCAGGGTTCAGAGATTGATTCATCGTGTTGTTGCTGAAAGGTTGAAATCTTCGCACGTAGAGCATTTGTCTTCCCCACTGGAAAGAATTTTGCTAGAAAAGCAGTAGCACAGATCGACCATGTGGTATTCTTGTCCTTGTTGGAGTAGAACCATTGCTTTGTTTTTCCTAGGAGTGAGAAAGGGAACAAGCGGAGCAATATGGCGTCTCTTGCGACTCCCTTGATGGTGAAGGTGCTACAAATCACCAAAAAGTGTTGGAGATGAGCACTTGCATCTTCATGTGCTTTTCCACAAAACTGGTTTGCTTGCACCATGTTGATCAAAGCAGGCTTGAGCTCAAATCCGTTATCTCCCACGTTTATTGTTGGTCCAGTCCTGATGTTAGTAGTGGTTGGAGCGGAGAATTCACGGAGTGATCGGTCGGCCATGGGTTCAAAGTCTGGTGTTAAACTTCTTCTCAATTGGTTGATCTCAGACGAAGTGGTTGGAGCCTTCTTGAGCTTTGCTCTTGTTCTTCTGATTAGAGCTTCGAGGTTCCCAACGTAGTTTGTCGGGAGTTCAAAACCAGTCATACATCACCCTGCATAAGATAAAAAAAATAGACAAAAGAAAGGGTGAGCCTGTTAGAGTAAAGGATCAAGTGATGTAATTTGAATATCACATGTGTAAGAGTGTTCCTAGATGTGGAAGTGTGTTTATGCTCTTATGAATGTTTTCTAACTTAGTGTGCCATTTCGTTGCCTCCCCGGCAACGGCGCCATAAATGCTTGTTGACACTTCTTAGCATCACTCGTGTTAGGTTGTCATCCCCAACATGACACCAAGAGTGTGGTTGTATTGTACTCATGCCACTTAACTATATAAAGATATTAAAGTATATATCCGCAAGCGCACAGATAAATACACCCGTTGCAGCATTTCACCCAAGTTTATCCTAGGTATCGTTATTTGTATTTAACCAAAGGAGAACAAACGGAGGAGAACATATTAAGTAAAGGCTACTTTACACATGTGATATGAATATTCGAAATCACTATCATTTACTCTCAAATAGGAATCAATCAAATAAAAAGAGATAAAATATATGATAATCAGACCATTCAGATGATATTCCTTAGAGCAGTACTACTATGGCAAGTCATTGATCAGAATATAAAGTAAGAGAATAACTCCTAAGTAATCCGTTAACTATTAGTCATAATCTACATTGATTAGTGCAATTATATCAGGCAATCATTAGCTAGGTTATCTCATATCGATAAACAAGGTACATCTCCATTACGAAGCTGAGAAACAGAGTAACAACTAAGTAATGAGACCGCGTTCTACTAAGTTCTACACTCGGGGAGTGGACTACAAAGGACTCAACTGGAATGTCACACCCGCGATCTACTACATGGCCCAGAGTATAGAGTGCATTTGCAGGTAAACAGTGTATAAGTACCACACTTACACAATGTTGACCGCCCACCCATGACTCAATAAGGTGAGTGCTTTGCAGACATGTGTATAAACATAATGACAAACTATCTATGCCAAATATATAATCAAAGCAGACTAATCTCATAATAATCATGGATATAATATAGATTAAGAACATGATCATATCTAATGTATCAAGAATAATGATCAAGAACAATGAACTAGAACTAGACAATGATGAACTAGAACAATTACAAACTAAAACATAAACAATTAAAACATGAAGAACTAGAACATGAACTAGATCAATAATTAGAAGAACTGATGAACTAGATGAATATCTGAAGAACAATATTGATACAAGAGAGAAGAACTAGATTTACCAAGCTCCTTTTGACTAGATCTGGAGCCCAAGGCTGCTTGACTCCTCTACTTCTAATTCTAATCTAGCTATGCCTAAATCTGATGGAGCTCTAAGGAGATGAGAGTTGCTGGTTGGTCTTCTGCTTTTCTGGTTGATGATTGATTGAATGCATGTCTCTTTGGAGGGGGGTCTTGGGCCTCATTTATATAGCCCAAAGCATGGAACCGTGGCCCTTGGATCAAACCGACCTTTACGTAGGGTTAGGATGCAACCTTGGAGGCGATTGAAGTAGCTTGCAAAGGAAGGAGCCGAGGGGCGGTGGCTAGGGGCCGATCGGCCTAGGGTTGAGGCCGGTCGGCCCCACCTGGCAGCGCCTCGTGGTGGCCCTCATCGTGGAGTTATCTGGTGTCCTCTAGAAGCCTCTTGTGTATTCATGACGTGGAGATTAGGCCGATTGACGTGGGTTCCTTCTCATGGAAGATATCAATTCCTGAATTATTCTGATAACCACCTACAAAATATAGATTCATCAAAACTCGTGGAATTTCGTTAGTTGACACCCTAAACCTATGTTGGTGATCATTTATTATCCCTTTATATATTTATTTTAACCCTTTATTATGGTAGATAACCATCGTCAACAACGTTATCCGACAACATAGATGCGTAGCTTAGTACGTGGGTCATTGAGCTAGCTCGTTAGCTTGCGAGGCGTAATCGTACGATAAGAGTTGTGATTACCATCGATTACTTATGTCTCTATGTTACATTCACGTAAATCATATAGAGAACAATGATGGATAGTGGGGCTGACCGGGATAGCATGAAGGATGGTGCTTTGATAATCGTGTCACACAATGGAATGCTAACTTTGGTTATATTTTACCCAGACAAACCCCAGTGCATAACTTCTATTATTCTGCACTTTATTTTGTGCTTGTGCATTAAGTTTAAAGGAGTTGAATGAAACCCACTTGCATCTATATATCCTTATCCCCTGAGTTTTACTAGCATGACAGGATCGTGTAGGTGTAGCTTGCTATGCTATAGGACCCCGGTAGAAGTCGAGTGATTTTCTGTCACTCATGAGAGCTAGGAAAAATATATTAATACTATTATTACCATGTTACTATCACATGGAATATTTATGAATAATAATTGAAGATCGAGTGAGACTGGGCTTGGATGGACTTGGACTTGTTTGGGCAACATAGCGGGGCTCTGGTTGCATTTGTCCCGCTTGTATTGATTGAGGACCGTCCATTGCTGTGGATGGTAGTCAAGTCACAGATCTATTATCCTGAGCACATACTTGTTTATAGAAGTGGGAAGACTTGTTACTCTCTTGTCATGGGTTTTGGCTCTTTCTGGACCGACTGTTAAGAGTGGATTTTGGATTATTGGGTAGAAGATCTAAGCACCGCACTGAGCCCGGGCCTCAGGTGTTGGGGGCATGGAATCCCAGTTTGGACGGGGACCTAGACCCCTTGACAGGAGTGGAACGAGTTGGTCTTGTTTGTGCCTGGAGTACAAATAAGACATGTGTTTCGGGATATCCAGTTGTGCTACATTGATTCGCGAATCGCCGTTTCTACGTGACGGTACGACTTGGCTATGGTCTAGCACTGTAGTAAGAACTGGAACATGGAAAGAGGATAAAATGGTTCTGATTGCTTACCACATGCTTGAAAATAACATAGGTATTTACATAGAATGATCAGATAATGAACTAACGATGACTGCTAATAAAAATTGAATATAAGGATGCACATTTAGTAATGCTCCCTGCAGTTGCCCACAAGGTAGATAGCCTTGTATATCCTTTGAGTCTTTTTATTTTCTCCTGATAGGTAAGTCTTGTGGAGTACAATTGTGTACTCATGGTTTGTTCTATCTTGTTGCAGGTGTCAGGTGTTGATAAGCTAACCCTGCGTGTGGAAACCTCCTGGTGGGCTCGGTGAAGATTTTTCGATACGTTGCGAACGTAGAGTTTATCTAAAACTTTCATCAAAAATGTTTTTTAAAGGAAAGACTTGTAATTTGTTGTCATTTCATGTATATAAATGTTCTTCACGATAATATTTAACTCGTCATTAAATGATTTTCATTCCGCTGCAACTCTGAATACCATTTTATAAATTCCGCTATTATTATCAAATGATGAATTACTCTGATGTTGTATTAAAAGTGATGTAAGAAATGACAAAGAATATTGTAAGTTTTATCTCTCATTTATGATCCTGATGAGAAAATGTGAATTTTCGAGTTCTCCCGTTTGGTGTGCTCGACAGAATCGCGTAGTTTAGTGCTCTCCCTTGGGTACTTAGTGTCTAATGAAAGATAAGTATGTTTAGGAGGGCATTAGATTAGACGCTTCTGTCATAGCCTGCAAGCGAGCGTGACTAGCGCCGGGCCGGCCTTCGAGCGAGCGAGCGTCAAGGGAAGCGCCCGGCGGGCAAGCGAGCGAGCCTGCGACGCCAGGCGGGCATGCGAGCGAGCGAGTTTTCGCACGCCGATCAACGATTCACTTATGAATGTTTTAATTGTAGAGATTTTGCAAGGAGAAACCACAAATGGTGTTGCTGCTGAATTCTAGTAGTACAAATCATGCTCTTCTTTGCCCTGGAATATGGCTCATCAAGCCTCTTTGCCCTTGGCCATGATGCTCAAATAGCTTTTGGTTTTGTGGTTCAAGTGTAAAGTTCAGCATTTATGTCATATAAACTTAAATACTGGATGCCTGGAAACTTTTGCCTTCCCTTCTTAGACAAAAGCATTGCAGGTAGTCCTCTAATATATGTTTATTCCATTTGCTTCTAATTTATATTTATTCTTCGTGGAACTCGAACAGTAAGGTTTACCGTCCCGTTCCCATACCAGGATGAACTAAAGATGTACACCCGGTATCAGAGGCAACATGTCATTAAGTAGAAGAAAACTATTGGAATATTTACTTCTATAAGAGTATCTCCAATAGTTTTAAATAAAGTCTCTCAATCTAGAATTTTTTATAAGAATGAAAAAAATCCATCTCCGACAGTTCTCAATGTCACTTCCAAATCTTTTCGTGCTTGAAAAAAAAAGAACAGTTGCACGGATATATCCACGTGGGAGACATGCGTATCCATGTGCCAATCTAAAGGTGGAAGGTCGTGAAAAAGAATAAAGAGTAGAAAATATTCCTGGTGCAAATGTACAAAAGAAAAAGAATATATAAAAATAGTTAAAATAATTTAAAAAACAGTATAAGATTTCTGATGTAAAATTATCTTCTATATTTTATGAGTGAATTATTAGAAACTATTGAAGATTATCTCCTTTATTCCTCCCAATAATTTTTGACGAGTTGAAAAACTCCATAGTTTTGGAAAAAATTGTTTGAAGCTCTTAAAGATGCTCTAAGTATCAGATATGGTACTCTTTTGAATGTCTTCTCAAAAAAAAAAAGAAAAAAGAAAAAAAAGGCAACAGAAACCTGCTAGCGACTGATGAGGAAGCATTCAATAGCAGACTGGTCTTGTGGACAGCATAGTATTCCAAAAAAAAATGACACATCAAACCATGTCATTTCATCAAATAATGTTAGTGTGTTACAGAAAAGGTACCAGTCCGAACGTTATATAATAGCCGGAACAGACGGTTACAAATTTTACAATGGTGACCTGTACTTACAGATTTTTGTTTCTATGTAAGGATCTGAGTTATATATGTGGATATACCATGTATACCGTCAGTGCCAATACCGACGGATGTCATCAGTTGTTACCAGTTGACTGCTACCAAAAATAATCTGTCTAATATAACAAGTAGTCACCCAATTCTACACAGAGCTAGTTGCATTAGAAATAGAGGCAAGCAATTTCTTTCGTGTATGCTGTTCAGAGCCAGGGGACTTGATAACAAAGGAATGCACAACTGTCCCATTGTTGGCTGTGACCTTCGACTCACCTACTTTGACCTCTGCATCTTCAAATGCTTGGAGCACCTTTTGTATTGGATGGTTTTCAATCTGAGATACCACTCGAACAAGAATCTCACCTTGCACCACCTGGATGTCCACTTCTGGCCCAGGTGTTGGCTCTGGAAGTCGATCCCGCTCTGCCTCCAACTTTTCCAGTTTCTTCTTGAGATCACTGATATGCATTACAGCATCTTCCAGAATGGATGCCTTGTCCATTTTTGAGATGTTGGGCACAATAGCTCTCAGAGCACAGAATCGCTTGTTGAGCTTTTCCCTTCTCTGACGCTCAGCCTCAACATGGCTAAGCGGTGGTTCCTCCCTCCCGTTTGTTGGTTTCCTTTCCCTCTTCCTTGCCTGTCGACCCTCCCTTTCCTCATTGAACAAATCATTGGCATTGCCCTTCCCCACATCCAACATGGCTTTTTGAGAAATCGAAACACCAAACTTAGAACTGGACCCTACACGAAAATCTATTTGCATTGGCCCCCGGGGCTGAGATGCTTGTTGGGCCAAGATCTGCTGTGGATTCTGAAGCTGAAATGCGCTCACTGTGGTGCTATGAGAAGCTCCATTGCTGCAATTTGCAGCCTCGCTTGTCTCAACTAAGATACCATTGCCAAACTTCTGCTGATCAGAATTCAGGCCTCGAGACTGAGTCCATGAGAAATTCTGCAAACCTTTCCGGAGATTAGGTAGCAACCTGCTCTCACCACCACCACTCTTCTGTGCAATCATTGAACTTTCATCCACCTTTGATGGATCAGCTCCTTTGCTGTCTGAAGGTTGGCTGATACTCAAATCCTTCCCAAAAATCTTCGTCAAACTTGGCGATATAACAGAACTATTATCCTCATGCTTCTCAATTGCTGTCCTGTTACTGCATGTCCCAAGAAACATTGACCTTATAGTTTGCAGAGCTTCAGCACTCTCTGGTACATTCTGCATTGAACCTACCTCAAGTACACCAGCTTTGAATGGTACTAGCACAACGGTCTTGAATCCCGCTGCATTTGCAAGGAATCCCCGGTAACAATAATTTGCTGGGGAAACATTGTGCTTATTGTTTGGAATCCAAAGGGGTGCCCCTGCACCAAAAACTTTCCCAGGACCACCAACGTGACGTGGAAATGCAAAATACATAGATGCTAGAAAGAATATTTCAGTGTTAGTGACCTGGTCAATTCCAGGAGCATAATCCTCCTCATCAGCCCCAGCAAATGCTGTGTGCAACCTCTGCAGCACCCGCTTCCGCATCTTCTGTCTGGTCACCAAAGATGCATCACCAACACTCATAGATGTAGCAAAGCCAATCTCACTATCATGGGGTTCACGGCAAGATCCATCACCCCAGCCAAGGACAATAGCACCAGATTTTGTGCGGGAGAGCTGCCAGAAGATGGCATAATCCCAACGAATGCTCTGATCATCAGCCTCAACTAGGTTCTGGAGTTTATTTTGCAAATCTGCCAACACAGATGCTGCTACAAGACCTTCAGATATGGCACCACCACATTTTGTCAGATATGTGAAGGCATCCGAGCCCAGCACGGAGGAACAGAGGGCTTTGTCTTCCTCAGTCCAGAACTGTCCAATGCTTACCTCTTCTATCTCTGTCTTCATGAGTGCATAGCCTGCTCAACAGTGCTATGAATCAGGTCACCAGACAAGAAAATCATAACAAACTCCGACAATGATTGGCTAAACTAACAATTTGAAAGAAAATTTGCCACAAGGAGTGCACTTTATTAACCACCTACAGCTCAAATGATAAAGTGGGTATTACTTGAATTTGTGGACACTATATGCGAGACCATTGTTTTCAGGTCGTCCGATTAATCGCGATTAATCGTCCTGGTCGCCCCAGGGACTCGATAAGGTTCCTCGACTCGACCAGTTCGACCAGAAACCTGGTCGTCCGATTAATCGTCGATTAATCGCGATTAATCGTCCGACCAGGCCATGGACGACCAGTTTGGGAACTTCTTGTTGGGCCTACTTTGTATTGATTTGTTGCTTGATTAGAACCATTAGATGGCTATTGGAGATGGAGATGGAGATGGAGATGAAAGAATTCCATTTGAATAATGATTTGTTGCTTGATTAGAACCATTAGATGGCTATTGGCTAGTTTTCCTACTTTGTGTTTACTGTTGAACACTTGAACACTTTAGCTTATCTATTCTGTACTGAACTTGAACTTGGTTTTGTAATATGCTGGCAGCTAGCTGTATGGCTGCTATGGTCTGCTAATTTGTAGCTATTTGCTAGTGCAGCAGTGCTGCTGTTAAGGTGTGTCAAGATCAAGACTGCATTAGTGTTGCTACTTGCCAATTATGGTCTTCTTTGGTCCTGTAGGCTTGCAGCAACAATTCAGCGAAGCAATGGAGTTTGGGACAGGAATTTGGACCTCTGGACAGTGTAGAAAAGAGAAGAAAACAACTCCCACAAGTAAGTCACTAGCTAAACACTAATGCAGTCTTGATGCTTGCTTTATTGTGTATACTATATAGTATATATAGGTCTATATATATAAGTATATATGTCCTGATAAGGTGGACGATTAGGTGGACGACCAGGTCGACCAGGGTTCGATTAATCGACCTGGTCGACGACTAATCGCGATTAATCGTCCGGTCGACCTCAGGGCGACCAGGTTCGACCAGCCAACCTGAAAACAATGTGCGAGACACGTTAGATGAGGAATTTTCCTTTTCTTTTGACGCACTCTTGGTGGCACACAGGTTTCTAAAACCCAATTCACAGGTTCAAATCCTGAGTGTGAATCCAATTATCTTGTGTCACAACAAAGTAAAACAAATTAAAGTACTCTAGACAGCAAAAAGTCCAAACAGTTTAGGTGCTTGTTTAAAGTTCCAATTTGAAACATTGTAATTTATCTCAATTACTCCTGTATCTACTGAAAAACAGTTCATATTCCAGGGAATCAATAGGTAATCTTAGGGATAGTTTGGTAGAGCTTGTCATGTGTTGGATTCTGTGAGAAATATTTTGTGGGTAAAAGTAATTCTCTATAGTTTTTGAGGATAAACTCTATGGAGTAACTCATTCTTTATGGGCAGTGAATCAGGAAAAAGGTAGTTTTTTCAGCTCCCAGCCCCCTATTTGTTTCAGAGCTCTGCCAAACAGGCCCTAACACAATCGTACCATGAAAAACAAACACTCTAGCTCATAAAATTCATTATACACCTCCTAATGTTACATGCCAATCTATATTTATGATTAAGTGTGCATCGATACGAACTTCGCAGTGTGAATCAAGGGTGCACAAGAATCCACTTAATTTAGGTGTGGACCACTTTAGAATTCAAGTAATCATCATGGATTTGAGTTCATTTCACAAACAAAGACTAGAGATGGACTACTGACTACATTAATCATACATCTCAAGTAGTCTACGTATATGCTAGGAATAAACAAAAAAAACTATAAAAAGATACATCAAATTATTGCAAATATGTACTTAAGTAGATGTTAGCAAGGAATCTGTCTGGAATTATAGATTTTTAAGGTCCTCCTTCCTGGTTCTCTTCCACAGCATTTGGGGCCCATTTGGACAGCTGTCATATTGTAGCCTAACGTAATAACTAAAACTTCTGCAAAGTTCTTGGACATCCTGCCAGAACCCTTGAGTTTGTAGTTTCACACTAATTTCTCTTTAAATTTGCAATTTTGTTTGAGCCCTTAAACTTTAGCTTTGTGAACTGTGATAGTTTGGTCAATTTATGCCTTAAGTACGGAAAACTCAATAAAATGTAAAAATCCAATTAGAAATTCCAGACTAGTCGCTCATGCTCAGGATTCAGGAGCAGGGATGTGCTGTGTGCACATATAAATTCAATACTTTTTTGCAAAAAAAGAAAAAAAAAGAAGAAAAAAAGGAGCTGTATGGGCCAGATCCGAAGAGAAAGAGAAATACTAGCTTACATTAGGGTTTGAGCTACTCGGTTTCATACAGCAGTAAGGGAAGGTTAGGGGCGGACATGCCTGGTGGGTGCTAGTCGCCGGCGAAGGACTGATGAAGACCTAGCAGAGGGCGGCGCCACTCGCCCCACCCAGTCGTCGCCGCGAGGAAACGAAGGCCACGAGCGAGATAGTGGGCACAGCAGGCGAACGGGAGGAAAAGAAAACGAGAGGATGGGTCAACGCCACAGGCAGCGACTGGATCTCGATGCTGGGCCGCAGGGGGACGGAGAGCTGTTGAGCCTCTTGCCTTCTCTTTGTTGCGATGCGAGGAACTGCTGCAAAGCCAATGAAAAGAAACGTTGACCATATGTGTTCTCACTCGTCGCAACGTGGCCACGTGGGTGACGTATCCAGTCGCAAGGGAGTGTGTTTCCTACTCCTCGCAAGGTATTTGAACACAAATAACGCAATATAACCTTCCATTAACTTATACTCTCTCCATTTTAGGTTATAAAATAAAATATTTTGATTTTCTTGATATGTTATTTTTACTATATATTTAGAAAAGGAAAAACTATGTTCAAGACCCTACCTGTGTAGTTTTCAACAGCTTCTTGCTCCTCTCGCTCCCCCTAGCGCTTTCCTCCTAACCGCCGGTGGCTACTTTGGCCCTGGCGTCCACCTTATCAGCGCCCTGCTCCCTCCTCCCACACGCTCCACAAGCGCCCACCAACCATTCACTGCCCGCCATGGAAGGCTCTTCCCCAAGTCTATTTGGCTCCGTGAGCGAGGATGATGCCTCCCCATTGTTGGCAGCCGCCTTGCAGACGTCGCGGTCGCCGCTCTCGCCCGTGCTGGGGCGGTGGGGAGCCCATGGCTCACCAATGGACCGTCCCCCCATTTGCTACCGATTGTCGGCTCGCCCTCCCATCGGGCGCAGGAGATGTTGTCCTTCAGCGATTCTGAATACTCCTCTGACGAACCTGTCGAGTCACCCCCGCCCCGTCGTCTCCGGTAAAGGAAAGAAGGTTGCCCTGCTCCGGCTCAACGTCATCATCTCTGGAACGCAACTCCAGGGTGTTCGATTGGGTGTCCTCGGCAGCACACCAGGTCACTGGGGAAATCATTATTGAGGGAGGACAGTGGATTGTGGCTGGGTTTGGGGCTTTGTCGTAGCTGGCGACACTTGCAAAATGGTTGATTCTGGAAGCACCCAGATCCCTAGTCGCGGATTTGAAAACAATCTAGATCAGTGGCGCTAAGACCTGTGTGTTTGTGTGTTTCTCTTTCGCGTCGCGTTCTCAGGGTTTGCCAGGCAACTCGCTAGACCGCCCTGATCCTGTATTATGTGCTTCTACTTAATGAAACACGTGCAGCGCACGTTCTTGAAAAATTCCTATTTGCCAGGGTTTGCAAGGCCCATATCACACTTCCAAGGTGGACTCTTTTCTAAACACCTCGTGAGAATTAATATGGCACCCCAAATAAGATGACTATATTAATATGTAGTTTTTTTTTATATATCTCAGAAACCAAACCAGGTCTTTTCCACCTAATAGCATCTTCAGCAATCCCCCAATCCCCTACCATATCCCCATAAAACTGTTATACTGGGGGAGATAACTTATTTTCTCGCTCAACAGTCCCCCCAATAAGTCTCTTTTTTGCGGCCACCAATATCTTACTCATCTCCCCTCAAAGGGGAGAGTTGCATCTCCCCCAAAAGACTGGGCCCACGATAATTGTCACCTCCCTCCTTTGTCGAACACTGTCATGAGCATCGCCGTCCTCAGTCACGGCCATGGGAGGCTTCGCCTCATGAACCGAGCGCGGCCATGGGAGCACCGCCCGCTCCACCGTCGGAGGGGACTAGGTGTTGTTCTCGCTCGTGGCTGTAGGAGCGCCACCCGCTCAGACCGAGTCGCCTTTGCTCGTTACCGTGGGAGGAGCGCCGCCTGCTAGGACCGAGTCATCCTTGCTCGCGGCCGTGGGAGGAGCGTCGCCCTCACAGTCATGGGAGGAGCGCAATCCATCCTGTCCTACCGCGGTGACTCTTGAGAGCACGAGATGCTCGAGGCCGTGCTGCAGGTCAGCGACACACGACCACTAATGGTGTGGCCGATCACCATGCTGATGGATTTGGGCGAGCGATGGAAGAGAGCAGAAAGACCAAGGAAGAAGAAAAAACTGACAATTGGATCTCAAGTATTAGGGGAGATTATTGGTGATCCATTGGAGCATCTCTCCCAATACTCAAAAAGTAATATTGGGTCATCCTATTATTATGTTATTGGGGGACATGTAGAGAACCGCTGAGATGCTCTAATCAATGCATTATTGATACATACAGGGAAAGTTCCCTGGCTATATCGCTTCTTGGAGCCAACTTGAGTCTATTTGGTTGGTTGAACAAGCCTCCTAGCCAGGCTCCAGCAAGCCACCTAGGGGGTCTTAGCCACCTAGGGGGTCTTAGCTTGGCCCTAGAAAAATGCAAGAGTTGAGCGTTTTTCTGGAGCCAAGTCTTGGCTAGTGCTCGAGTGAGTTCGCTCACCTCTTGATTCGATAGCCACCACCGCTCGAGACTGGTGGTGCTCAAGAAGGGGCCGTGGATGGCAGCGGAGGACGCCATGCTCATGGACCACATCCGAGCACCATGGCGAGGGGAACTGAAAACCTAACGCAGAGGATGACCGACCTGCTTCGCTGCGGCAAGGGCTACCGCCTGCGTTGGACCAACCACCTCCGCCCCAACCTCAAGAAGGGCTCCTTTTCCCCCATCGAGGGCTCCTCATCGCCCAGCTCCACGCGCAGCTCTGCAACAAGTGGGCACACATGGCCATGCATGTAAGCACTGTACTCTCTTTGCCTCGAATAATTTATTTATGGCGAGTGGCGGCTTGTTGGTGTGACTGATGTTTCGTGTTCATTCCTGTGCTGGGTGCTGCGCGTCCACAGCTACCGGGGAGGACGGACAACGAGATCAAGAACTACTGGAACACGAGGACCAAGCGGCGCCAGCGTGCTGGCCTACCCGTGTACCCGCCAAGGGTGCAGCTCCACCTCGCCCTCTCCAAGCGCTGCCGCTACGATGACTTCTCGCCGCTGGAGTCCTCGTGGCTGTCAGCGACGACCAATGCCCAGGCGCTGGCGCCCTTCTCGACGCCGTCGTCCCCGTGCGCAAAGCCGTTCGCTCGGAACTTGCAGTACTTCTAGCTCTCACACTCATCGCCCGTGTCCTCGTCGACACCGACCGGGCCGATGCACCCGGCCACGCCGGACCTGTCCCTCGGCTATGGCATGCGCGGCACCGCCGCTCTAGCCATCCCGTGCCCCAAAGTAGAGCTCCCTTCAAACCAATACGGCCAGCCGACGCCGCCATTCTCTGTGCCATGCTCACCGAGGATGCCCACCACATGTTCGACGAAATGCCTCAAAGGAGTAACCTTACCCTTCGAAGAAGATGTGACTGTATTAAAATAAACCTGACAATTAAAACAGTCTAGGCCTAGCAACAGAGGGAGTAGTCCACGGCTGCCAGTCAAGATGGCAACGGGTACATACCCGACGGGTAGTGCCCACCCGTACCCGTACCCGTACCCGCAAAACTTTACCCGTCGGGTTACCCGTACCCGCATGCGGGTAAAAAAATAGTTCCATACCCGTACCCGCCGGGTAATTCTCACCCGACGGGTAACCCGTACCCGATAGCATACCCGAAATTTACCTAAAAATATCAAATAGTCACATACAAAAACAAATCATTCTAAGCTTCCAACAAGTTACAAACATGCTAACAAATATTATTACCATCATTACAACAAAGGCAATCTACTAGAAATATAGTGGATGTCTCAATGGGCCAAATTCATGACTTATATGCGCTAAAATAACTGAGGTTGACTAGTTATTTTTGCGGGTATGTCTTACCCGCGGGTATGCGGGTATGGGTAGTATACACCCGCACCCGTACCCGCATACCCGATGGGTATATGATTTTGTCCAATAACGTACCCACAGGTAGAAAATTCATTCCATACCCGTCTCTTTATCGGGTAATACCCGTCGGGTACTCGGGTTTCGGGTACCCGTTGCCATCTCTAGCTGCCAGCCCTACGTCACGTCCCTGTCCCTTGTCAAGCAGTTGTACTTGTACGCGCGCCGGGCCGAATTCGGAAAGCGACGTCTGTAGGCCGGCTGCTTCTTGGGCTCCTACTCTCACATTTCCATACTCTACTGTCCCCGCGCGCTCGAATGCGCACCGCCCAAACAAACCCTCCCACTGCCCTCTCCTCTCCCCCACTCTCCCCTTTTCACCGCGCCGCACTCCCGACTCCCAACAGGCGCAAATGGCGGCGATCGGAACACTTCCCCGCGCCGCCGCAGTCGCTGGCGCTTCTGTGCCCCAACGCCAACGCCGCGGCGGTGCCCCTTCTTTCGTAGCCGCCTACGTCCCCGAGGGCAGCCGCCTCGTCTTCGGGAGGCAGCTCCGTTCGGCTCCGGTCCTCGCCTGTTCCTCCATCTCCCCGTCTCGTCCAGCGAGGCGGCGGTTCCTCTCCGCTGCTGCGGCCGCAGCCTCCTCGGGTTCCGCTGGGTTAGTGCATCTCTTTCTTCCCAGTCGTCTCAGCGCGCCGCACCTTGCATTTGTCCAAGCAACAACAGTCTGGGGCTTTGGGGGGTCTGCTATAGTGTATTCGTGGAAGCTTCTAGAAGCAGAGGTTTAGATCTTGACCACTTAGAGCTGAACGGAGTTGTGATATCTGGATAGAGCAATATTACACCACTATGATGTGGTAGCCCACTTTGATTCCAACTTCTAGGCTTGTATCAAAAGCCTAGGTTTAACCTTATGTAGATATTTTATTTAGCAACCCCACTGAGTGCAGTTCGCTTGATTATGGCTGCAGTGATGCGTAGTGCGTACCCTTTGTTTCAGTGGTGGAGTACAATTGGGGCTGTGCCATTGCACCCCCAATGTTTCATGTAACTACAAAGAAGCCCTTTGAGTATTGGATGCAGCTCTCAAAATTGGAGCTACCATGTAGTAATTTACCACTTTAACTTATGAAATCTAAGAGTGATCCTACGCTATTTTATATGATCGGCAATTTATAGACTAAGCACCCTTGACGATTTATTGCAATTTACATCTCAATTTTCTAATATATGAGTTCCTTGACTTTTGACTTTTGAGCTGAGATTAAGTTCCCATTGTGAAATTCAAAATGATCCATAGTATGTTGTGAGTTTTAACCTTTGGTGACGCCTGGAGCACACAGCGCTGCAGTTAAGAAAATAATTTTGTTGGTCATTAGTAACATGAATTTTCTATTACAGAGAAGCAGAGCCCCAGGGATTTGCAGAGAGATACCCAACCCTTGTCACAGGTTTCTTCTTCTTCTTGTGGTATGTTCACTTACCTGTATTGCTAATCTAGCTTCATGAAACTACGCAAAAAAAAAAAATCCTTTGGATAGTAGTTTTAATTGTCACCTTGTGATCAAACCTTGCAGGTATTTTCTGAATGTAATATTTAACATCCTCAACAAGAAGATCTTCGACTACTTCCCCTATCCATAGTATGTGTCCAGGATAAGTGTGCATTCTGTCTTTCATGCTGGCACATTTGCAATAACATATAAAACTTGTACCTATTGTTGTAGTTTTGTATCAGTGAGCCATCTTTTTATTGGAGTACTATACTGCCTCATTGGCTGGAGCTTCGGTATCCCAAAGCGTGCGGTTAGTTGACACCTCCGTGCTCTTTTTCATTTTTGATAGATAACCGCCTCTCTAACTCACAGTTAAGGGTTTTCAGTGACATTATGAGCAGGGTGTGCGTGCAAACTAAATTGTTTATTCGCTAAAGGAAAATATTTAATGTTGGATCATATTGCATAGTGAGGTGCATATATAGTGCTTCTGATTTGACAATGTTTCTATTGGATGGATTATACACTGAGAAGAATTAGCAAATGATGCTAAATTATACAGAATATATATTCTCCAGTGTTTTCGAAATGTTCTTGTATCTATTAAGCACCAGTTGTTTTTTCTACATAGCCTTTTTTTTTTAATATTTCAGTGACATCTTTTTCTGGAAGGAACTGATAAACTAATACAAATTATGCTTCTGTAGCCAATCAACTCAACAATTCTGAAGCAGCTTGTTCCAGTTGCGGTTTGCCATGCCATTGGCCATGTAACAAGTACTGTGTCATTTGCTGCTGTAGCTGTGTCATTTGCCCACACTATTAAAGGTGCTTCTATGATAAGCTGATTTTATTTCTCTTATTATCCCTCTACCTCCTGTTTTCTTGTGCTAATATGTTTCCAGTTTTACAAATTACAACACAGCTCTCGAGCCATTCTTCAATGCGGCTGCTTCTCAGTTTATCCTTGGACAACCAGTTCCATTGACACTCTGGCTATCTCTTGTTCCAGTTGTGGTTGGTATGTCTTACTCCAGATTTTTCTTTAGTTGTGGTGCTAGCTGTATAAACTTGTACTTGTGATATGCTGCAACATCAATGCTACGGTGTTCAAGACAAGGTTCAACTTGGTACTTTTTGTAGCTCTTTGGTTCAGGGGGGTGATGATGTACATGTTGTAGAACAGAAGATAATACTTGTGGGTGATGTGCCAATGCTGCACAGTTCTTATTTAGGGGTGGAGGATAGGTTCAGGTCACCTGCTAAAATGTCATTTATTTTGGTGGAGTAGGTTTGTATCAGCCTCCTTGCAAAACAAGCAAGGGTAAGGCTGCCTAGAAATTCCCTTTCCCAGACCCCACCTTTTGTGGGAGATGTTAGCACTAGGTACTCCCTTTAGTTGTATAGGGTTTGTTTGGTTGCTTGCATTAGCATGTATCCAGGTTTGTGCAGTGCAGTTTAACTGTGTTTGGTTGCCCACAGAGGCACAAAGGCCCTTATAGGTTTGCATGGTGCTCAAAGCAAGTCCAATGCAGCGTTAGATAGTATGCCAAATTTGGTAGTATTGCCGTATTAGGCAATGTAGATTTGCACAAGCTGATGGGGCACACAAATCTTCCTCCCCCACCTCTATCAGAACTGGAGGTGACTACATGTAACACAGTATAAGCAAACACACACAGCTTGCCTGTGCAGGACAACCAAATACCAAGATATTGCATACATTTATGCCATCTTGGGTTATGTTGCATAAGGTCTAATGCAAGCAACCAATCATACCGGTTAAGAATTTGCTATTGTTGCCAGCATTATAGGCAATGTTCTTTGTAGAAAGTAGAAACAGTTGAGCGGTAGCTGGTAGGATCATACCTTTTTTTTTATTGAACACGTAGGAGAGGTGCATATCTTTATATTAAGAAGAAAGGATAAAGAACCCTTATGAGAGACACCTAAAACACACTTTTACACAAACACACACCCAGGTTCTAACATATTGTTCATGCTCCTTTTACAATCATAAAAAGACGACCTTGACCATACTCATCTGACGGGGAGGACAGAAAGCAATGCCCTTGCCCCAGCTAAACTCCATAGAGTCATCTCCTCTGATGCCAAACTTGTAGTTTCTACCACATCTGCTAATGCTCTATCAAATACTCACCGGTTGCAATGTTTGCAATGGGTGCATGCTGAGCTAAGCCATCAACTAAACGACTCGATCTGAAGCATCACCCAGTTGGGTTGCATGGCTTTGCAAGCCAATTTTCAGCAGCAGACCATACCAGAATTGCCTAGCAAAGACACATGAACTTATAAGGTGGTTGGTAGTTTCCTCCTCCTGATCACAAAGGACGCATTAAGGAGGATGCTGCAGACGGCAGACACCGACACGCAAGACGATCAGCGGTCCAAACATTTAGGGGGTGTTTGGTTTGAGAAATGGTCTAGTCCATCATTTACTCATTCCTCACTTTTTTGTTTGCTTTGTGGAATGGAATGAGTTGATGCATCATCACCTCATTCCTCACAAGCTAATAATTAGTACTAGTATGAGGAATGGAGTCATTCCACCAAATTTGACGAATGGACTCATGATGCACCACCTCATCTAGAATGGAGTGAGTTCTTGAACCAAACACCCTATTACTGTGTGCAGCCAGCCCAAGAAAAATCAGCAATTATTTGGGGCCCATGTTTTCCAATCCATCTCCGAAGGTCTGAATATGATAGCTTCATTGAAGAGACCTTCATAAGCAGACTTTGCCGAACCAGAGCTAGCCAATCTCCAAACATGAGACAGAAGGTCCCAGAGGTCCAGGAATTCAGACAAGGCGCCGACACCCAGTGCTCCTCGTAAATCTGAAATCCACTTGTGGTCAATGAACTCCTCCAAAACTGTGCGTTTATTCTCTGCTTATGGACAAGAGCAAATACACGAAGTGCTAGGTCCTTAATTCTCTGCTCATGCAACCACCTGTCCTTCCAGAAGAGAGTGCAAGCGCCATCCCCAACTTAAATACACACAGCCATGGAGAAGAAAGTCTGGACGCGCTTATGGACTTGGACAGGATAGAAAGACCAAGGCCGTTCATGATCAACCTTCTGCAACCAAGCCATCTCATCCTTAGTGGCTTTGTGCTTATCCCATCTTTTGAAGATCATGCCAAGGCCACCAAATTCAGGGGGACGGCAAGCCTTGGCCCATGCCACAGGACAGTGGCCACCTCTTGCTTGTTTTCTCCCTCTCCATAAGAATTTTCTTCAGATTTTCTCAATCTCCTTTATGGTCCATGGTGGAAGATTAACATGCATGGCTAAATAGACCACCATAGAAGTAAGAACAATTGTACCAGTGTTTTCCTGACTGCCTGAGTCAAAAAATCATCTTTCCATCCTACAAAACGGTCAGCTATCCTATCAGTGATAGGCTGCACTTCTGCTCATGTAAGCTCTCTAGGATCATGCTTAAAAACTCGTGACTCCAGAAGTTATAGGATGTGGATTAAAACACACTGTTTCTGACTGATTTTTTAAATAAGATTTCTCAACTCTGTTTTTGTACTTATTGTTTGCAAATCTATTTTCAAATGATCAGGTGTCTCGGTAGCATCCCTCACTGAACTCTCGTTCAATTGGACTGGCTTCATTAATGCCATGATCTCAAATATTTCTTTCACCTACCGAAGCATCTATTCAAAGAAGGCTATGGTTTATCTCTTTGGCCTAGCATTTTACGTCAATTTGCTTCTCTACATTCGTAGCAGCTCCTATTTTCTGACTTACTTTCTTATTGTTTTCCTTTGTCACAGACTGACATGGATAGTACCAACTTGTATGCATACATATCAATAATTGCTCTCTTTGTCTGCATTCCCCCTGCACTTATTGTAAGTCTAGTCTTAATTTATCTACATTATATTTTGAACAATATATTTCTGCAGTTTGTCTCTTTGTATTTTTGCTACAGGACTTGTTCTTTCTTAGAATGCCTAATTTTCAGTTATTTAAACTTCCATTCAGTCACAAGCATTAGACCTTCAGTTAATTTTTATCAATGCTGTACTAGGACATTTGATCAAGAAATAACAACATGCAAGGAAAGAAAACACAACATGAGTAAGAACAGTTGAGAAAATGATGAGAAGACAATTAAACAAGAATAGATTTATTGCACCTGCTTAATTTGAACAATTGGCATCCTCACCACCCAGATTATTTTCAGTACCATGGTAGTTCCTTAGAGATGAACATCCACTCCATTAGTATGGTTTGCTATACTTGCTACTAGCAGCACAACTTAATTTTGTTCTGTGTCTGCACATGCCAGCATGTGTTTGTTTAGTTAGCAAGCTTGTAGGCGTTCATTGTTTTGTTTGAGAATTTTGGATACATAGAATTGTAAAGTCTTGTGCTGAGTACTGACCATTCATTTCATGATTGTTTCTTATATTCTCAACTTTCAGATTGAAGGACCTCAGTTAATGCAGCATGGATTTAAAGATGCAATTGCCAAAGTTGGATTAACAAAGTTGATTTCTAACTTTTTTGTGGTGGGCTTATTTTATCACCTTTATAACCAGGTATATAACTTTGTGGCATGTGAACTGTCCGTATTCTTGCTAGTATGTAGGGCCGATTGCATATTTCCATCTGTTTGATTATGGTGAATATGCCACTATACGAAGCCATGGTCAGCTGAAGTAATGATTTGTCACGGATGGACTAAGTAATGGCAAACATAAGGCATAAGAGTCGATTTTAGTGGCAAATTTGCAATTATCCCTAACATTTATTGAGACATAAAGTTGAAAGTACATCAATATCAGCAGCATTTGGTAATAAAAGATCACGGACAGTGAATAACATTGGTCAACTGGAGTTGGACAATGTGGCTCAAATAGAGTAGTATTAGTGTTGGGTTAATTCGATATCTGAATTCCAAATGAGTAATGTGCATATAATGTCTCTTGAAAAGAAGAATGTAATAACAATATATTAATTGTTCTGGGGAAGAAGCAAGGATGAAACGCGAAAGACTGCACATATGCATAGCCCGTCCTGTTGGGGTGGTTTCAAAGAATTTATGTAAGCACAACATGATATGTGCAAATATGCTGCATACTTGTGTTTTTTGTGATGATATTCTTATCATTTTTTTCATTCAGCTATATATCATATGTTGACTGGAAAAATGTACATCCAGGTTGCTACAAACACATTGGAGCGGGTAGCCCCTCTATCACACGCCATCGGCAATGTGTTGAAACGTGTATTTGTCATTGGCTTTTCCATCATCGTCTTTGGTACTTGAATGAACTCTGTTGTTTCTTAGTGATCTAGTTACCTATAACCATATAGTTGTTCTTGCTACTGTGCAAATAGTGTTTTCAAATGACACTCAGTGAACTTAATGTTGAGCAGGCAACAAGATCACCACACAGACTGGAATTGGCACTTCCATTGCTATTTCTGGTGTTGCCCTCTACTCATTTATAAAGGCCAAGATTGAGGAGGAGAAAAAGGTTTGTACTTTGTCCTCATTTATTACTATGATGTTCTATTGAGTTCCAGATTGGAATCTTTTCTAAAAAAATAGACCTCTCTCTTCTCTTAGGGGTTAGTTGATCTATAGTTTTGTTACAAACATATTTTGATAATCCAAAACAACCTAAAATTCTTTTTGGCCAAGTATCGATAAGATAAAATCTGGATAAGAAAAGTCTCTTTATGCTGAAACCAGTATTGTGGGTTTTATGAGAAATCAAAACCTGTTGAGTTTTCCTGGAAAACCACTTCCTCATGTCTTCATTTGCATCAGCTGAAACAACCTATCCAATCAAGGTATACTATGTACTTATCATAACAGAATACAACAACAACAACAACAACAACAACAACAACAACGCCTTTTATCCCAAGCAAGTTGGGGTAGGCTAGAGATGAAACCCAAAAGAGACGAGAAACTTATCATAACAGAATAATGTCCTAAAATTGGTCTTCCTAAAAATCTCAATGGAACTTGTTTTCTATTAACTTTTTTTTTAATTCCACTAATCCAAACAAAAACCTAGCTAGGTATGCAGTAATAGTTATTGGTTAAGATCTAGTTACTCTCGCTCACACTAGCTCCATTATACACATGTTCATATTGTACCCAGTGGACTTATGAACTTCGAATGTGCTGGTCCATTGCTCTGCTCTCTGTGTAGTCAGTAATTTCAGTTGGCAGCAGCCTCCAGTGGTTTCTATCCACTAAACTCCAGCTTCAACTCATATTATCATGACATCCCATCCCTAACAGCAGGCCTCCAACCTGTCGTCAAACTTGTCATCTTCCATTTGATATACAACCATTAAATTTCTTACCTTTGGAGAGAAGCAAAATTAGTTTAGCTTGCTTTGACCAGTAGGCAAGACGATTCAATCTTGCTTGTTTCTCAACTTATGCAACACGAGAGAAGCTCAGTATTTATGTGCAAGCGGCAAGCGCTGTCACTGGGCCCACACCATTGAGATTTTCAACCTGCACCAGCCAGCTCAATTCAATCATCGTTTTTGTTGCTCATCAGCTAGTCAACCAAACATACATCAATAGTTATGGATTCCACAAGTTCATGCTCAACTCCAGCAGGGCTCCTACTTGAGCCCCCATAGCTAAATATGGGTGCTTGAGCCCCAAAATTTGGGTGGGCACCCAAATCCCCTTTCCGGCACCCATTCCTGGGGGCTCAGCTTCCTTCCGTTTTTTTCCGCTGCGGTCCAGGCCGAGGCACGCGATGCGGTGGCGCCCCCCTCCCTCCACGTCGCAGTCGAGGAGATCCTGGGTGGAGGAGCGGAGGCGGCTCGCAGTCGAGGAGATCCTGCGTGGAGGAGCGGAGGCGGCCCCCTCCCTCCCGAGGAGGTCCCTCCCGTGCGGAGGAGCAGAGGCGGTCCCCTCCCTACCGACGAGCTCCCTCCCGAGACCCGAGCGGAGAAGCGATGGAGAAGAAGAGATGCGGCCTCATGCGTACAAGATAGAGGAGAGATGAGGAAAAAAAAAAGAAACGAGGAGGTCCTATTTGCCAGTGTCATTTGGTTGAATTTGGGGGCCCAAATATGGGGGGTGTTGTTGGAGTGGAAGCAAAAATGTTGGGCCAACAAAAATAGGGGGAGCACCCAAATCAAAAGTAGGGGCCCTGATTTGGGTGCCCCTGCTGGAGTTGCTTGAATTTGGGTGAACTTCGCCATGTTGGCAATCCAGCCACCAGCAGAGGTGAGCAATCAGCTCACTCACTCTCACAACTCACGGCTAGAGGTAGAAGAACACTGAGAACAGAGCACACACACAGCACTAGCACAAGTCTGAATGTGCAGCAACTGAACTGCTCTCTCCATTGCATTGTCTAGTATATATACAAGTCTAGTACCAACTATATGGTACACTAGTAGATGGCTTAGCTCTGCCATGTATGCCACTACATAGTTGGCCTATTGCCGTACTCCTACAGTACAATAGATGGACAGCAAGAGCTGACCACAATACCAACTCTCTGCTGCAGCAAAAGATCAAAAGGGAGCAGCAGATTATCTTACACACCAAACCTTTTCCTTATAGCACTATTGGCATATCACCCTCTTTGGATTGTCACTAAGATACCTTCTACATTGTTCTTACGCACACTAGTGTCATATCATACAACTTTATGTCCAATTTAATGCTGAAAAATCTGAGTGATGCAAACAATTCAATCTAGTACAATTATGCAAAGCCTACAGTTTGCCAAATTTTAGTATTCATTAGGTCCTAATCAAGTGTTGATAGAACTGACAGTATCAAACTGCTTAGCTTCGTATCTGTTTAAATTGTTATTATGCACCCCTGATGTTGCATATGATATTGTAAGTTATTCATGGTTTTATGTTATTGTTGTAACTAAATGCAGCAAATAAAGAGTGCATAAGGTGTTGGCTGATGTGAATGCGGTTGGTTTGTTGCTTTGATGGACCTGTATTCTCTCGGTGAATGAACAGACTTGCAAGACGATAAAATCTTGCTATCTCCTAGTACACTTGATTGTTATTCTCAGTTTTGTATTGAGGGGTGTGGTGACTGGTGTTGGTTTACTTGTTTATTTGAAGCAAATTTGAGCAATCCTCGGAGACATGGAATTTTCATTTCTGTTTTCCTTTGCTCAGTTATTCTGATTTGACATGGTGCTCTTGCTCTTGCTCTTGTAATCTTAAGTCAAGGAGATTTCAGTACCAAATTTGAATAATGCTCAGAGACGTGGAATTTTGATTTCCATGTACCCTTACTCAGTTATTCTGATATACAATGGTGTTCATGTAACCTTAAGCAGTAGTGTTTCCTGATCCTTTTTCCAAGGAAATTTTCAGTATTGTTGATAGTACATTACGAATCACGATGAAAAGCAAAATGCAGTGAGAACAATGTCGCCATTCGTGTGATATAACCTATTCCTACTAAGGTATTATTGTTGCTAGGAGCACATGAATTAATCAGGTTGCAAACATGTAGCATGCAGTTTAGATGTTTACTTATGACATGGTCATATATGTGTAGTTAACCTAAGGTGGAATTTACATTGATGAGTACATGGCTTCGTTTGGCTGTGCTGATAAGCCGGCTGAAAAACACTGTTGGCTGATTTGTTGTAAGAGAAAAGCATTGTTTTGACTGAAAAAACAAGCTGAAAAAGACGAAAAAGACGGATTATAAGCCGGGTGAACAGGACCATTATGTTTTAGTGGAAATACACTAGTGAGAATTAGAATCAAGTCCTGTCTACCTTTATCGGTGATGGTGCGTTCTTGGTAGTGAGTAGGCAATGGTGCGTTCTTGGTAGTGAGTAGTGACTACTTGTTAGATGTTCTTTTAAACTGACTCTTGCCTGAAATGGATTCTTAGCCTGACTATTCTAGAGTCTAGGCACTAGAAAAGGATCCTTATTTCAGTCTGACGAAGTTTTGGAAGAAGATCTCAAATAGTGGCGAACTCGTTGCCTAACTGTTCTAGAGCCTAGACACCAAGAAAGGATCCTCATTTTCGTATAACAAAGCTGTTTTGGATGAAGACCTAAAGCTGTTTTGGTGACCTCTAGAGTTTGGTTCTGTGGTGGCCTTGTCCTATCACAATAATGTTGGTCATCTAACTATGCATGCGTGCTAAGTAGTGGTTTGGAAATGTGTTTGAACACATTTGTGATATGATTTGAAAAATGCTAACATGAGCTAAAGGTGGAGAAAACACTTGTAGTAGCAAGTTTTCAAAAGGTTTAAAAAAGTTTTGAAAAGAAGTTCGCAGAGGCGCTCGGTGTGCGTTTAGTGCACTATTGGATTTATTCAGTGGCATGTGTGGCCCAAGGGTTGTGGGCATCGGACAAAGGCCCTGTTGATGGTAGTTATCATCCATCGTAAACTGCCAATATAACTTGAAATAATACATGAAAATGATCACCAACATAGACTTAGGGGTTTAAACTGACAATTTTCACGAATTTTGGTGAATCTGTGTTTTCAGTAGGGTTTATTCAAAAAACCGTCAAGGTGGATCAAATTGTCAAATTAAATCGCATTTATCCGTGATGAAAATATCATCAGAAGGTTCTAGAAGACACTAGAAGGCACTCCACCGAAGCGGGGCATGAGAGGATGCCAGGTGGGGCCGGTCGGCCCCCTGGGCCCACGTGTCAGCCCCCGCTTCGATGTCGGTTCCGCCACCGCCTCCTAGATTGTATCTATGCCGTTTATTCAAGTCAGTTTGATTCGAGGGCTCAAAATTGATGTTCCGACCTATATATACCAGCCCCTGCCCCTCTCCCTGAGGCATCGGTCCATAAGTCAAGATCAGATCAGAAATTAGGGTTTACAGAGAAGAATAGAGCTCCAATTCTTCAAAGTTCTAATATACGCTAGCTAGCAAGATTTAAGTAGAGTTTGAGCTATTGCTTAGGATTCCGGATTCGCCGTCTGGAAACTGGTAAAGCCATTGTATCTCTCTATTTTGTAACTTTGTGCTACTTCAATACTACGTTTCTATTTATTATGTTCCTAGTTTACTCTTGTTGTATACTTGATATAATCATGATTGATGATGAATTTATGCATATGTTCGCAAAGCGCTTAGCTCAATACTCGAGTGAGTTAAGTGGTCGACATTATATAAGCGTGGTGCTTAAATATTATTTACCTGTGGATGCATACACTCTAGGCCATGTGGTAGATCGCGAGTGTGACACTCTCGTTGAGTCATTTGTAGTCTACTCCCCGTTTGTAGAACAAGTAGAACCCGATTGCGAAGGGAGACCAGCCCTGTTCTTGATCTTTTTAGTAATGTTCCTTATGTATAGATATAGAGTTAATTATGCTATAGATGAGAGTGTATATACTTAGATGTACAAAAGACTTAGTAAATAAGGAATGACTTAGGAATCTTTTGCTCTTAACTAATCTCCTACCTAGTCATACTATATTTATGAGTATCTATTCCTATCTCTGGATTACTATCAATGCCTTACACTTATCATTTATTTATCATTTGACTTACCCCTACTATAATATGAGAGTTAATGATCTTGTCATAAGTATGGATATTTGTCAATATCTCTAGCCACCCCATCGCTCCTTCCTGTGGAAAATATAAATAACGATACCTGGCATACTCCCGAGTGAAATGCTACAATGGTATATTATTTGTACGCTTGCAGATTACTTAATATATATAATTTTACAAGTGTTCTCAATAATTACCAACAACGCATTTCTAGCATTATTGCTAGGGATGACAACTTGGTAAAAGACGATGCTAAGAAATGCCAACAGGCCCTAAGGCTTCGTCTATGCAGGCTAGGCCTGGTGGCCCGATTGGCCCCGGTCACATCGTTGTTTGGTGGCAGCGTGCGAGAGGTGCAAATTTGACAGGCGGCATAACACTTGTTTTGGAGTTGGCGGCGCGGGAAGAACCGAAAGATAGGGGCCTCGCCCTTGGGTCAAGGGCCCTCTAACCAGAGGCATGAGCTCTTATCAAGTTAAACTGCCTGCAAATACTGATTACTTCAAAGATTACCAACTTGATGTTGCATCAAGTAAACAGAGGAAATAACAGGCAAACAAACAACTACATGAAAATGGTGATCTCAATAAGATGGAGTACATGCGAGGCGCAACACATCACTATTCAACTTTGCTGTTAATAAATATTTATCTAGCGAAATAGAAGATGAGCATTTTGCCATTGAAACTAATACAGATTGTAGGATCAACAATCGATGCCCTCTTCAGACAATCAATACTGAAAGTATGAATAATCTAATATATGGTTGGGTCAACACAAAGTCAATCGCCAAGAAACTGAACAAGGAATCGATGACCACGACAAGGGCCCCTACAAGCAGGACCGAAGGCACATACCAAATGTAATTGCCAAACATCACTTGCAAAAAAATCATCTCACAACACCGAGACCTCACGACCTAGCAATCCCAAATCACTATCACCCTAGCAGTCCGATAAACCACCACACAACTATGATGGATGGCTACAAGAGGGGCGGTTTTAAAAGTGCTTGTCTACCTCGCTGCGAGGGAAGAATATGAGGAAGGAAAACCACCTGTCCCTTGACCTCGAGTATAATGCGGGCGTTGCCCTCCTCAGGTTATTGACCTCGGTGATTACAGATGTAACACCTCAGGTGTTTAGCTCCTTAATTGCATTGCATTGCATGAGCATAAGCATGCATCATTTCATGTTAATTCATGTGGTTGCAACAAATGTGATTTGTTTTTAAAGTTTCGTTTGACTCACATCATGTGACACTATGGAGTTGGTGTAACTAAGGGGTAGAGTAGCTAATTACATCTCACAACACCTTAGTTATACTTAGGGTCACTAATGGAGCAAGGTTCATGTTGACCAAAATCACCAAAATGCCCTCCAAGGTGTAGTTGACCAGCATTTAGCCCTAGGATGCTCTAGTTTGACCAATTAAAAAGTCTAGCTTAGAGACCTTGCATGGTGGAGCACCCTTAAGCAAAGTTGTAGGGAATTTTATGGGGAACAAAAGTCTCAATATGACCATCTCATGAAACTGGCCAGAACATGCTCAAAAGTGACCCACAAGTCAGCTAGAGGGGCTGTCTCAACACTTAGAATTTTTCTAAGTCTCAAAAGTGTCCCTCCAGTTTTACTGTGGCCTACTTTGGAAGCTTGTAGTTTGCAAACCAGACCAAACCAGCCCCAACTCATATTGGCAAACCTGTAGTCCTTATGTAGCTCTACAACATTGTCAACATGACCATCACCTAGTTCTAAATGGTTTAGGAGTTGTGGTGTCTTGAAAATAGGGTTTCAGTCGGTTTCACTGACTGAAAACACGTTTCAGTTTCCAAGTACACCACTTTGGAGCTTTTTAGTTTCCAATCCAAACCGAATCTGTTCTTGAGCCAATTGACAAAGTTGTTGTCCACACATAGCTCTACATTTTTGTTGTTAACACCTATCGCTAACTCGGGCTAGATTGGGAGTTTTTCTCGATTGAAATCACGTTGTCAGTCGACGCTTGTGGGCTCTGAAACGCCAAGTTCAGTCAGCAGCGGTGAGCCGCGTGGTCGACCGAGCGCAGGGCCGGGGTGCCGCGTGGCCTCCATGCTCTAGCTCTGCCCCCACTCGCGAGCGCGCTGGCGGGCTTAAGCTGCCAGCCTGCTGCTGCTGCCCTCCGCTCCCCTCCATTCCCTCCTTCTTTCCTCTCTCGTCGGCAGAGCGAAGGAACCGAGCCGCCATTGCCGCTCTTGCTCCGACGAGCTCACGCGCGTTTTCCACCGCACCACCGCGCCTCAAGTCCGGCCAACAGCTACACCTTGAGCCCCTCTACCCACTCGTCCCGTCCCTGCCCTCAGACGCACCTTGGTAAGGACGAATCGTCAGTTCCGCCACCGCCAGACCTCGTCGGCATTCTCCCGCGCGGCGGCTCACCGTGGCTGGGGTCTTCAGTGCTTCCACTGCGAGCGCTAGTAGGTGCATTAGGACCGGGGTAGTACGGGGATGCTCACCATGGGTCTAGGAGAGGATCCCGAGGTCACCGCCGGCGAGGAGCACCACCACCGCCCCGCCGGTCCGCCATGCCCGCCACCACCCCCCATAGTCGCAGCCATTGCTCCAATTAGTAGCACCCCTAGGTTCGCATGGAAGAGGCGAACGTGCCTGTGCCCTTGGTCTCGCCGGAGCTGCCGCCGGCGGCGAGTTTGCCGTCAACCGTTTTCCTCCCCCGCCTTCGTCTCGCTGACAAGTGGGGCCCGCTCGTCAGAGCGCGCGCGCGGGCGGGAGGCCGAGCGCAGGCCGCACGCGGAAGCGGGCCGCGCCACTCAAGCTGGGCCGCGCTGTCGGGTCGACCGGCCCAGTGGTTCCTTTTTGTTTTATTTGAAATTTTAGTTTCTATATTATTTTACAGATTTGAATAATGTTTGTGATTTTCATATCTAGGGTTTGGTAGATCCAAAAATGGTGATCCAAATTTTGTTGGTCTCCAAATAAAGTGTAGTTTCTAGGAAAAATATCAAATGCTTATGTGATGTTTAATTTCTGGAATAATTAATTAGAGTTTTGAAATGTGTTTTAGATTGCATGCAAAATTATTTAAATCATATCTTGAGTTTCAGTGTTCCAAAAATTATGAAATTTGGTGGGTAGACTAATTTCTACTTGCTCTAGCTTTGGTAAAAATTTGGGCAGTAGTGCTTAAGTACTTTTCAAGTTATATTGCTATCTTGTCATTTTAGGAAATAATTAAATGAATTTTTGTAATTTTTCTACATGTGCAATGTCCTTATAAATTTTTGGAGAATGTCTTGGTACCTTAAAGTGTCTAAGAAAAATAGGAAATCTGTTGTTTGACACTTTTTAATATGATTGGTTAATTATACAAAAATCAGCCTTTTGGGTTTGTGAATTTTGTTTAGGGAGTTTCTGTAAATAATTTTAGTTCAAATTTTTACAGTGGTCTCTTTTTAGTTCATAGAGTATCCTGTAATTGTTGTAGAATTTTAGGAGTAGTTTACATATATGTTTAAAATCCCACTTAATTAATTAAATAAATTAAGAAATGAGTATAAATAAATAATTTAGGTAGGCAAACCTTACTTTCTGGTGTTTTTGTGACCTATGTGAACTTGTGGTAACATTAGTTTAGTCTTATGAGATGTTTGCCATATAAATAAATATTTAATCTTTGCAATTCTAGGTTTTTGGACAGCTGGTAGTATCTTTAGGTTTGGCCTTTGATAAAAGTGTTTGCTGGAAAACTTGTAAATACCAAAGTTATAGTAAACTTGATAAACTAGCTTGTGTCAAAATTTGGGAGCAATTGACTTAGTAGTTTGAGATTTATTGCTGTTTAAAATGACAGTCTAGAATTGGCTACTCTCTGTTTAGAGAGGACAGATTCTGGAACTTGGGAAATTCGACATGGAAAACTTAAGAATTTAAGGTTGAGGTCTGAAAATGATTTGTAGTACATTTTTTAAGCTTTTCAGATTGTCTTAGAACATATCTTTTGGAGTTAGGAATCTTCAGTTATGTTAGAATCTTTGAGCTGCTGTCTAGAATGTCTTACTGTGGTAACCTAAGTAATGTTACTCTTGTGTTGTTAGGTGTTAGGGCCTTAACCAAAGAAGAACAGCTGTATCTTAGGTTGAGTAGCTTAGGTAAGTACTTCTCCACCAGAGAAGAGATTTGCACGTACTAATGAAGTGACTTATTAGATTATTGTTTTTATTTCTGAAATGCATTTCATCCCGAGCATGTTGCACCATTATGCACCCATGATATTTATTATGCACTCATGCAATAGGTGTTCCGGAGGGGATAACACTCCTCGAGTTCGAGCCAGTGATTCCGGAGGAAGTCCAGGACCAGCCAGAGGAGCCAGCGGAACCAGTCGGCGGAGGAGACGCCGCTGAAGATTTGCCTGAGTGTCCTGACCACCAGCCTTCGACCTTTCTAAAAGGCAAGCCCCGGTGCATGCTGAACCTACTGTTTTATAAATTAATCTTGAGTACTTTTAATTGTTTACTGCATTAAGTGTAGGAGTTGTATGAAAACAATTGTTGCATTATACCTGTCCTTGTCCAGATATCGTACTTACTCCTATATTAGGTTTAGGCACGTGTCAATGCTTAGCCCTGCTTAGTACGGTAGAAGTCGGGTGATTTTCGGTCATCCGCGAGATGTAGGAAGGAGTCACGAGTGGCTTTATGGCTATCGTGGATGGAACCATGCTTTAAAAATGAAATTGAGACCGGGCGGAAGTTCGATAGTACAGCCGCAAGACACTACACGTCTTGGGTGTGGAGCTATGCCCGTCCGAGTCGTTTAAGGACCGATTCGCTGTACGTCCTTGAGTCATGTTGAACGCAGTCTAACACTTAGTTGGCCGGATAAGTCGTTCCGACCGCGAAGTCGAGTAGTATGGTTCAGGCCGGGAATCGAATGGTAGGTTGCATCTTGGAGGAGAGAAAGGATGTGCTTGGGGACATTGGCGTGAGACCAAGGGGGGTTAGAGTCCCTAACACCTGGCAGAGTGCCGCCCTTGGGGACGCGACATTATTCGGGCCCGCGATTCCTGAACTGTACAAAAGATGACCTGAGCAGCCCTCGCTAGGCGTGACTCGGTGAGTGTTAGAAATACCCCTCCAGCTGGATAGGAATTCGATTCGAATCGCCGTCGCTCCCGGTTAGTGAGCACTTGACTTGAGCAGCGGCAACGTAGATCTAATTAAATGAACAGGTGGTTAAGGGAATGATACAATGTTGCCACAATTAATACCTGCTCTGGATATAATAATGATAATTGTTTGATTATAATCAAGTGCATGCTTAGTACAGGTGCTAAGATAGATGACAGGTAAATGCTAAAAATAAATGCTAGTACTGGTTAAAAGAGTTTCAATTACTTATGCTTTTCCGCAAAAGGTAATGTCAGCCAGCTCCATTTATGAAAGCCTTGCATAATCCTTGGTGTCATCTTATTTCTGGTTTTTGACGGGTAAGTTTAGCTGAGTACATTCCTGTACTCAGGGTTTATTCCCTCCTGTTGCAGATGATATGCTCTACCAAGGCTTCTGCAAAAATTGTCTCCACCCTGCGGGTGACGAAGACTAGATCACTAGGGCGTGATCATCTTTTATGTACTTTCCTGATGCTTTTGCAGGTTGTTGATCAACAAGACTGGCAGTAGTTAATTAACTGGCGTGTGTTTGCTTCCGCTACTTTTATAAACTTGGTTTGTAATAATTGCGACTCCGTGTGTGTAAACTATTTTGGAACTACTTGCGAAATGTAACGTATGATGTTGTATGTTGAATGATGCGATCTTGGTTGTAAGCATGTTGGTTTGAAATCTTTCGTGGTTTCGATTGACTATCGGGATTATATGGGCTCAAGTTCGAAAATTTGAGCGCTTCGGTGCTTGTTTTTGTACTTGTGCTCTTATAATTTGGTCGGTTCTGTTACAGCTGGTATCGGAGCATAATTCAACATTAAACACATCGTACGAGTATTTAAAAACAAAAGTATTTGATTATGAAAAGGGTTAAAACTCTAAAAACTATTTTCATAGGTATGCCAGTGATCACATCCCTTAGCCCAAATAAGGACTCTTAGGTGGCTTATTATAAAGACTAACTCGGGGGCCTTGTTTGTTTTTGTTTCGTCGTCCATACGGCGTGATATTGTATGGATGCCATCCACTTGGGTGGTAATGTATGGATCAATTGCCTCGACGCTCTGGTAAGTGTGAGTTGTGAGAGCATGATCGTCCAACCGGCGATCTAGGGGAGAGTAGTTTTGGTGACTTGCATACTTACATGTTTAAACCGTGTAATTATGTAGGCACTTAATTGTGGGAACCTTTATATCGGGTAGCTTTGATACTGAAGTATATACATCAGGGGATGTGTATATGGAACGTATTTAAATTACTGCTTTCTTGTGTGTTTATATTGGGAAACTGTTGGGCTGAAATGAGATTTTCTGCAGGTACACTAACAGTGCAAACGAGTAGACCGATAGTTTCGTCTATATGAGAGAACGTATGTATGCCACCGCCTAGCGTTAGAAATTTATGATTCTACTAGGATGAGAGGGCGTACGGAACGTGCATGCATCATGTTTAATTATATCATACATATCATTTACTCCCTCCTTAAAAATTTCAGTACTCCCGACTAAATTAAATTTCGTATCCCCTAAATGATCCTCACTTTAAGTCGTATCTGGTTGCTACAGATGGCACGTACCAAGAGGACCGCTCGCAAGTCCACTGGAGGCAGGGCACCTCGTCACCAGCTCGCTCCACGAGAGCCCCACCCTGAGCCCACTGAGGTGGAAAAGCTGAGGGCTGAGTTGGCTGAAGTGACTGCTGCCAGGAATGCAGCGCGTCAGCAACTGGAGCAAGTGATCCATGATCGTGACCAGGAAACCCTTGCAGTCCAGAGATTGACAGTAGCAAATCGCAATTGTCAACGCATGCTGGTCCGTGTCATGAATCTGAGGGATGAAGCCTGGCACGAGGAGAACGTTCTGAGAGCTCGTCAGTTTGAGCTCGAACAACAGTTGGAGAATGCTGAAGAATACAATGACAATCTTCATGAAGAAGTGCACCGCCTGAACAACCAGCTAAATCCTCTGTTGCCTAGAAATATCAACGTAGATGAGGACATGGGTTCGGGAATCTTCATGGCTGAAAATGATGATGAAGTGGAGATCAATGGGCCCCAAGATGCCGCACCAGAAGAAGAGCCAGAAGAAGAAGAAGAAGACAAGGAGTTAGAGCCTGTTAGCGACGAGGATTGCGGGGAGATCCTTGACACCGACTCTGAGGACGATGCTTAGAGTAGTCATCGTGTAGCTACGTAGTTAGAATCGTCTTTTGTGCCTCCTGGGGTTGGAGTGAGGCTTTGTAATAACTTGACTTTGGGATGTAAGGTCGAACCATATGTTTCCTAGATGTTTATTTGAACCTGTCAATTTCGATCACAATTGGATGTCTTATTGCGTGCGTTCGATGATGGTGTCATGATTAGCACCCTTCGGTGCCACGATGAAACCGAGGGCCTCCTATGGCGCGCGACATAAGGTTGTGCTGCTTGGCACGCGCTGGTATCGAGGTGGCTAGTCATGATCTACCATGGAACTCTACCGTTGAGAAGCCTCTTTGTGGTCAGTTTGAAGTAGCCTTTCTCAGTCAACTAAAAACTTTGAGATCGAATCCAAGTACCTGGTGAAAGGTCAAAAATCACATAGATTTTAACGTAAACGGTTCAGTAACTGCTGTACTCCTTGTGAGTGAGCCTTTATCAAAGTACGTCTTGTCGGATTCCCTTGCATGATTTTGTCACTTGATGCGCTTGAATGGATTGTGCGGTTGTGATGAATTATTGTGCCATGATTATTTTGAGAAGTCTATTTCATGAAGTCAGTTTGACATATTTACAATAATTCATCTACAAATTTCCCACATCGTCAGTGCTCATTGGCTATACATTTTGCAGATGTCGTACAATCTCCATCGGGGTCATGGCAATGAGGATGAGGAACAGCCACCCCCTCCGCCACCACCTACCCCGGCTGATCTGATGCAGACCGTGGTCGAAGGACAGCGCATGCCGGCAGATGCTATGCGCCAGCTTGCCAACCGGGAGGCTCGTCCTGGCCGCCAGGGCCCAGAACCCAATAAGTACAGTGATTTCAAGGACTTTCTTGATACTAAGCCCCCGCTCTTTAAGGAGGCGGAGGAACCACTGCAAGCTGATGAGTGGTTGAACACTATTGAACAAAAGTTTCATCTGGTTCGCTTGACTGATGAGCTAAAGACTGAATATGCTTCTCACCAATTGCATGGTTCAGCGGGTATTTGGTGGATCCACTATCGTTCCACATTGCCTGCAAATGTCCCGATTGCTTGGGACTAGTTCAAGGCCGCATTCCGTGGGAACTATATTCCCCCAGGTCTTATGGCTATCAAGCACACAGAATTTATGAGGCTATCACAGGGCAATAAAAGCTTGACCAAATATCTGCAATCTTTCAACAACCTGGCAAGGTATGCCACAGAGTTTGTGGATACCGATTCCAAGAAAATTGCTAGCTTTAAAAGAGGCCTCGGCCCAAAGCTGATGAAGACTATGGGCACTAGCAAGTGCACTACGTTCAATGAATTTATCAGTGATGCTCTGACTCAAGAGAACAATAATTCTATCTATGCTGCTTCTAAGAGCCGCAAGAGGGCACTTGAGGCAGGTGCTTCACAGTCTCGAGCTCCAGCTGCCCCGAGGGCTCCTCCTCGCCCTCCTGCCACAAGTGCTAAGTTTCGTCCTCCGCAAAAGAAGGCGCCAGTGAAGACTGGGTTTTGCAAGGCATATACAGTGGCCCTGCCAAAGGGTAATTCGGGCCAAGGCAGCTCCAGTGTTCCTCCTAGCAACATGCCTTGCTGGAACTGCAACAAGCCAGGCCATTGGTCCAGGAACTGTCCTTACCCTAAGAAGAATGTCAACCAAGGTGGCCGTCAAGGGCACGCTCATTATAACAGTATTGAGGAAATCCCATCTGGTGAGGTTGTCACTGCTGGTAAGTTCCTAGTTGACCAACATCCTGCAGTGGTACTTTTTGATTCAGGTGCTTCGCATTCCTTTATCAGTCCTAAGTTTGCATCGGAGTTTACACACAAATTACATACTGTTGAAGGTGGGGGTTATTGTATTAGTGCAGCAAGTGAGAATATTTCCACAAATAAAGTAGTGGGGAATCTTGAGCTGGAGATAGAAGGGCGAAAGTACTCGCTTGCCTTAGTGGTTTTGCCGGGCTTAGGCATAGATGTTATTCTGGGCATGAATTGGATGAGTCAGAATGGGGTACTCATTGACACATCTACTCGGGTAGTTATGCTCAGAGATCCTATAGATCAAAAGGGTTTTCTGGTACAACTCCCAGAAAAGTTGATTTGGCTGGGGAAGTTCATGCTGTGCAAGCAAAGGCGTTGGCCGAAATTCCAGTAGTAAATGAGTTTCCGGACGTTTTTCCCGATGATTTGCCGGGGCTCCCTCCGGATCGGGATGTGGAATTTAAAATTGAGTTGTTGCCTGGCACGGCTCCCATCTCTAGGAGACCCTATAGGATGCCTCCGAATGAACTAGCTGAACTTAAGGTGCAATTGAATGAACTTTTGAAGAAGGGGTTGATTCGTCCTAGTTCGTCGCCGTGGGGATGTCCTGCTATCTTTGTAAAGAAGAAGGATCAGTCATTACGAATATGCGTTGATTATAGACCTCTCAATGCAGTCACTGTCAAAAATAAGTACCCTCTACCGCGCATCGACATCTTGTTCGATCAGTTGTCTAAAGCTAAAGTCTTCTCCAAGATTGATCTAAGATCTGGCTATCATCAAATTAAAATCCGTCCTGAAGATGTTCCAAAAACCGCCTTCTCTACCAGATACGGTCTTTATGAGTATCTTGTTATGTCTTTCGGCTTGACCAATGCCCCCGCACACTTCATGTACTTGATGAATTCGGTGTTTATGCCCGAATTGGACAAGTTTGTGGTGGTATTTATTGATGACATCCTGATATATTCTGTAAATGAGGAAGATCACGCTGAACATCTGCATATAATCCTCACAAGACTACGTGAACATCAACTATATGCAAAGTTCGGTAAGTGCGAATTCTGGCTTCAAGAAGTACCTTTCCTTGGGCATGTGTTGTCCGATGGAGGAATTATGGTGGACCCCGCCAAGGTACAGGAAGTACTGAACTGGAAGGCTCCTATCTCGGTTCACGAGGTCCGGAGTTTTCTTGGTTTGGCTGGCCATTATCGTCGCTTCATCCCGGATTTCTCCAAAATAGCCAAGCCAATGACTCGGTTGCTGCAAAAAGACACCAGGTTTGTCTGGACTCCTGAGTGTGATGCGACTTTTCACCAACTGCGAACCCTCCTAACCTCAGCTCCGGTTTTGGCACAACCGGATATCGAGAAACCATTTGATGTTTATTGTGATGCCTCAGGCATAGGTTTGGGAGGTGTGTTGATGCAAGAAGGCCTTGTGATTGCATATACCTCTCGACAACTTCGGAAACATGAGGTGAATTATCCAACGCATGACTTAGAACTGGCAGCAGTTGTTCATGCTTTGAAAGCCTGGCGGCACTACCTGTTGGGCAATGTTTGCAATATCTACACATACCACAAAAGCCTCAAATACATCTTCACCCAACCCGAGTTAAATATGCGTCAAAGAAGATGGCTCAAGTTGATTAAGGATTATAACCTTCAAGTGCACTATCATCCTGGCAAGGCAAATGTGGTTGCGGATGCTTTAAGCCGTAAGTCTCATTGCCATTTCCTTGTTGAAACTGATTTTCATCGATCTCGCCTTCTACATCCAACAGTCTTGTACAACATCACTGTCAATTGTACTCTCAAAAGCAGAATTATTGAGCTCCAAAAGACTGACACTGGTATATTCCACATCAAGCGTAAGATGAAAGAGCAAGAAACTACACAGTTCAGGGTAGATGAAGAGGGTGTACTATGGTTCAAGGATAGGTTAGTTGTGCCTAAGGACCGAGAGCTTCGAAATGATATTATGTCTGAAGCACACTCCTCTAAGTTGTCCATCCATCCTGGTAGCAATAAGATGTATTATGATTGGAAGCCATACTATTGGTGGACCAAAATGCGGAAAGAAATAGCTGCATATGTTGCCAGGTGTGACACCTGCTGTAGAGTTAAAGCGGTGCATATGAAAGCTGGGTTACTTCAACCACTTTCTATCCCAGGTTGGAAATGGGAAGAGATAAGTATGGATTTCATTGTCATACTTCCTCCTACTATCAAAAATCATAACTCCATCTGGGTAATTGTGGACCACCTAACCAAGTCAGCTCACTTCATTCCTGTTAGAGTGGACTATCGTCCTACTGACTATGCTGAGTTGTACTTCAATCAGATAGTCCGGCTCCATGGGATACCTCGTACTATCATATCTGATCGTGGTCCCCAGTTCACTGCTTGTTTTTGGGAGCACTTGCATCACCTTCTGGGAACCAAGTTAGTGAGAAGCTCTGCTTATCACCCCCAGACGTCTGGACAGACGGAACGGGTTAACCAAATCTTGGAAGATCTGTTGCGGGCATGTGTCATTTCATCCAAGGGTTCTTGGGAAAAATGGTTACCTCTAGCCGAGTTCTCGTACAATAATAGTTACCAAGAGAGTATTAAGATGGCCCCATTCGAAGCTTTGTATGGTCGCAAGTGTAGAACTCCACTAAACTGGGTAGAGGCTGGTGAAAGGAGGTATTATGGTATTGATTTTGTTCAGGAAGCTGAGGAACAAGTCCAAACCATCCAAAAACATATAGCTGCAGCCCAAGCTAGACAGAAAAGTTATGCTAATCGTCGTAGAAAACCACTCGAGTTTGAAGTTGGAGACTTCGTTTATCTGAAAGTTTCTCCAATGAAGAGTGTCCAACGTTTTGGTGTTAAGCGGAAACTTGCGCCAAGATATGTGGGTCCTTTCCAAATCATAGGCAAGAGTGGAGCTGTTGCGTACAAATTCCAGTTGCCTCCTGAAATGAGTGCCATATTCAACGTCTTCCATGTATCTCAGCTCAAAAAGTGTCTTCGAGTTCCTGAAGAAAGGGTCCCGTTAGGAGATATCAGGCTTGAGTCTGATTTAACTTACAAAGAAAAGTCAGTCCAAGTGATCGATACTCAGGAACGAGTGACTAGAAGCAAAGTGGTTAAGTGGTATAAAGTAATGTGGAGTAATCAGGGTAGTGAAAGTGACGCTACATGGGAACGAGAAGACTATTTGCGGGATGGTTATAAGGAATTCTATGAAAAATGGTACGCTTTCCAAATCTCGGGACGAGATTTTTATAAGGGGGGAAGGCTGTAACACCTCAGGTGTTTAGCTCCTTAATTGCATTGCATTGCATGAGCATAAGCATGCATCATTTCATGTTAATTCATGTGGTTGCAACAAATGTGATTTGTTTTTAAAGTTTCGTTTGACTCACATCATGTGACACTATGGAGTTGGTGTAACTAAGGGGTAGAGTAGCTAATTACATCTCACAGCACCTTAGTTATACTTAGGGTCACTAATGGAGCAAGGTTCATGTTGACCAAAATCACCAAAATGCCCTCCAAGGTGTAGTTGACCAGCATTTAGCCCTAGGATGCTCTAGTTTGACCAATTAAAAAGTCTAGCTCAGAGACCTTGCATGGAGGAGCACCCTTAAGCAAAGTTGTAGGGAATTTTATGGGGAACAAAAGGCTCAATATGACCATCTCATGAAACTGGCCAGAACATGCTCAAAAGTGGCCCACAAGTCAGCTAGAGGGGCTGTCTCAACACTTAGAATTTTTCTAAGTCTCAAAAGTGTCCCTCCAGTTTTACTGTGGCCTACTTTGGAAGCTTGTAGTTTGCAAACCAGACCAAACCAGCCCCAACTCATATTGGCAAACCTGTAGTCCTTATGTAGCTCTACAACATTGTCAACATGACCATCACCTAGTTCTAAATGGTTTAGGAGTTGTGGTGTCTTGAAAATAGGGTTTCAATCGGTTTCACTGACTGAAAACACGTTTCAGTTTCCAAGTACACCACTTTGGAGCTTTGTAGTTTCCAATCCATACCGAATCTGTTCTTGAGCCAATTGACAAAGTTGTTGTCCACACATAGCTCTACATTTTTGTTGTTAACACCTATCGCTAACTCGGGCTAGATTGGGAGTTTTGCTCGGTTGAAATCACGCTGTTAGTCGACGCTTGTGGGCTCTGAAACGCCAAGTTCAGTCAGCAGCGGTGAGCCGCGTGGTCGACCGAGCGCAGGGCCGGGGCGCCGTGTGGCCGCCATGCTCCAGCTCTACCCCCACTCGTGAGCGCGCTGGCGGGCTTAAGCTGCCAGCTTGCTGCAGCTGCCCTCCGCACCCCTCCATTCCCTCCTCCTTTCCTCTCTCGTCGGCAGAGCGGAGGAACCGAGCCGCCATTGCCGCTCTTGCTCCGACGAGCTCGCGCGCGTTTTCCACCGCACCACCGCGCCTCAAGTCCGGCCAACAGCTACACCTTGAGCCCCTCTACCCACTCGTCCCGTCCCTGCCCTCAGACGCACCTTGGTAAGGACAAATCGTCAATTCCGCCACCGCCAGACCTCGTCGGCATTCTCCTGCGCGGCGGCTCACCGTGGCTGGGGTCTTCGGTGCTTCCACTGCGAGCGCTAGTAGGTGCATTAGGACCGGGGTAGTACGGGGATGCTCACCATGGGTCTAGGAGAGGATCCCGAGGTCACCGCCGGCGAGGAGCACCACCACCGCCCCGCCGGTCCGCCATGCCCGCCACCATCCCCCATAGCCGCAGCCATTGCTCCAATTAGTAGCACCCCTAGGTTCGCATGGAAGAGGCGAACGTGCCTGTGCCCTTGGTCTCGCCGGAGCTACCGCCGGCGGCGAGTTTGCCGTCGACCGTTTTCCTCCCCCGCCTTCGTCTCACTGACAAGTGGGGCCCGCTCGTCAGAGCGCGCGCGTGGGCGGGAGGCCGAGCGCAGGCCGCGCGCGGAAGCGGGCCGCGCCACTCGAGCTGGGCCGCGCTGTCGGGTCGGCCGGCCCAGTGGTTCCTTTTTGTTTTATTTGAAATTTCAGTTTCTATATTATTTTACAGATTTGAATAATGTTTGTGATTTTCATATCTAGGGTTTGGTAGATCCAAAAATGGTGATCCAAATTTTGTTGGGCTCCAAATAAAGTGTAGTTTCTAGGAAAAATATCAAATGCTTATGTGGTGTTTAATTTCTGGAATAATTAATTAGAGTTTTGAAATGTGTTTTAGATTGTATGCAAAATTGTTTAAATCATATCTTGAGTTTCAGTGTTCCAAAAATTATGAAATTTGGTGGGTAGGCTAATTTCTACTTGCTCTAGCTTTGGTAAAAATTTGGGCAGTAGTGCTTAAGTACTTTTCAAGTTATAATGCTATCTTGTCATTTTAGGAAATACTTAAATGAATTTTTGTAATTTTTCTACATGTGCAATGTCCTTATAAATTTTTGGAGAATGTCTTGGTACCTTAAAGTGTCTAAGAAAAATAGGAAATCTGTTGTTTGACACTTTTTAATATGATTGGTTAATTATAAAAAAATCAGCCTTTTGGGTTTGTGAATTTTGTTTAGGGAGTTTCTGTAAATAATTTTAGTTCAAATTTTTACAGTGGTCTCTTTTTGGTTCATAGAGTCTCCTGTAATTTTTGTAGAATGTTAGGAGCAGTTTACATATATGTTTAAAATCCCACTTAATTAATTAAGTAAATTAAGAAATGAGTATAAATAAATAATTTAGGTAGGCAAACCTTACTTTCTGGTGTTTTGTGACCTATGTGAACTTGTGGTAACATTAGTTTAGTCTTATGAGATGTTTGCCATATAAATAAATATTTAATCTTTGCAATTCTAGGTTTTTGGACAGCTGGTAGTATCTTTGGGTTTGGCCTTTGATAAAAGTGTTTGCTGGAAAACTTGTAAATACCAAAGTTATAGTAAACTTGATAGACTAGCTTGTGTAAAAATTTGGGAGCAATTGGCTTAGTAGTTTGGGATTTATTGCTGTTTAAAGTGACAGTCCAGAATTGGCTACTCTCTGTTTAGAGAGGATAGATTCTGGAACTTGGGAAATTCGACATGGAAAACTTAGGAATTTAAGGTTGAGGTCTGAAAATGATTTGTAGTGCGTTTTTTAAGCTTTTCAGATTGTCTTAGATCATATCTTTTGGAGTTAGGAATCTTCAGTTATGTTAGAATCTTTGAGCTGCTGTCTAGAATGTCTTACTGTGGTAACCTAAGTAATGTTACTCTTGTGTTGTTAGGTGTTAGGGCCTTAACCGAAGAAGAACAGCTGTATCTTAGGTTGAGTAGCTTAGGTAAGTACTTCTCCACCGGAGAAGAGATTTGCACGTACTAATGAAGTGACTTGATTAGATTATTGTTTTTATTTCTGAAATGCATTTCATCCCGAGCATGTTGCACCATTATGCACCCATGATATTTATTGTGCACTCATGCAATAGGTGTTCCGGAGGGGATAACACTCATCGAGTTCGAGCCAGTGATTCCAGAGGAAGTCCAGGACCAGCCAGAGGAGCTAGCGGAACCAGTCGGCGGAGGAGACGCCGCTGAAGATTTGCCTGAGTGTCCTGACCACCAGCCTTCGACCTTTCTAAAAGGCAAGCCCCGGTGCATGCTGAACCTACTATTTTATAAATTAATCTTGAGTACTTTTAATTGTTTACTGCATTAAGTGTAGGAGTTGTATGAAAACAATTGTTGCATTATACCTGTCCTTGTCCAGATATCGTACTTACTCCTATATTAGGTTTAGGCACGTGTCAATGCTTAGCCCTGCTTAGTACACGGTAGAAGTCGGGTGATTTCCGGTCATCCGCGAGATGTAAGAAGGAGTCACGAGTGGCTTTATGGCTATCGTGGATGGAACCATGCTTTAAAAATGAAATTGAGACCGGGCGGGAGTTCGATAGTACAGCCGCAAGACACTACACGTCTTGGGTGTGGAGCTATGCCCGTTCGAGTCGTTTAAGGACCGATTCGCTGTACGTCCTTGAGTCATGTTGAACGTAGTCTAACACTTAGTTGGCCGGATAAGTCGTTCCGACCGCGAAGTCGAGTAGTATGGTTCAGGCCGGGAATCGAATGGTAGGTTGCATCTTGGAGGAGAGAAAGGATGTGCTTGGGGACATTGGCGTGAGACCAAGGGGGGGTTAGAGTCCCTAACACCTGGCATAGTGTCGCCCTTGGGGACGCGACATTATTCGGGCCCGCGATTCCTGAACTGTACAAAAGATGACCTGAGCAGCCCTCGCCAGGCGTGAGTCGGTGAGTGTTAGAAATACCCCTCCAGCTGGATAGGAATTCGATTCGAATCGCCGTCGCTCCCGGTTAGTGAGCACTTGACTTGAGCAGCGGCAACGTAGATCTCATTAAATGAACAGGTGGTTAAGGGAATAATACAATGTTGCCACAATTCATACCTGCTCTGGATATAATAATGATAATTATTTGATTATAATCAAGTGCATGCTTAGTACAGGTGCTAAGATAGATGACAGGTAAATGCTAAAAATAAATGCTAGTACTGGTTAAAAGAGTTTCAATTACTTATGCTTTTCCGCAAAAGGTAATGTCAGCCAGCTCCATTTATGAAAGCCTTGCATAATCCTTGGTGTCATCTTATTTCTGGTTTTTGATGGGTAAGTCTAGCTGAGTACATTCCTGTACTCAGGGTTTATTCCCTCCTGTTGCAGATGATATGCTCTACCAAGGCTTCTGCAAAAATTGTCTCCACTCTGCGGGTGACGAAGACTAGATCACTAGGGCGTGATCATCTTTTATGTACTTTCCTGATGCTTTTGCGAGTTGTTGATCAACAAGACTGGCAGTAGTTAATTAACTGGCGTGTGTTTGCTTCCGCTACTTTTATAAACTTGGTTTGTAATAATTGCGACTCCGTGTGTGTAAACTATTTCGGAACTACTTGCGAAATGTAACGTATGATGTTGTATGTTGAATGATGCGATCTTGGTTGTAAGCATGTTGGTTTGAAATCCTTCGTGGTTTCGATTGACTACCGGGATTATATGGGCTCAAGTTCGAAAATTTGAGCGCTTCAGTACTTGTTTTTGTACTTGTGCTCTTATAATTTGGTCGGTTCTGTTACAACAGACATTCTCGTCGAAGCCTCCGAACTCACGCTGGCTCTAGACATCCTCGTTAAAGCATCTGAACTCACGCTCTTTTCGAACACCACAGCGGGATCAGTTGGCAATGACCAGTACAAAGTTATGGTGTGGTTGCAATGTAGGTGCAGCGAACCTTTGTACGTGGCCTTAGTAGGTCCAGCCAACTGTTGCCTGTAAAGGCTACCTGCACACGTGCTATCGTTCGTTGCATGATGAGCATCCTCTTTGTAGGTGGCGTTAGCACTATAGTAGGTGTAACCAACCGTAGCATGTAAATACTACCCGCACAAGTGCTATTATTCACAACAACAAAGGCACCTAGTCGCACATGCACCTACTTCTACTTAGCAGCAGAGCCACACAGACCACATCTCTTTTAACACATGCACCTATACTTCTACCTAGCAGTAGAGCCACGTTCCTCTCTAGGAGTATGGACACAAAGACGTGACACTCATGCAAACGCCCCTTGAAAGGCAGAAGGCATGCAAGTAGGCACTGGGCAAGAGCCTTTCTCCTTGTGCCTTTGTCCTTCCCTTCAGATTCGCCGTGGCGACGTCGGACGCCGTTGCTATGGGTTGTGTGGGCTGTGGCCAAGCATGGCCCTAGGGTAGGGTGAGCGGGGCACATGCTCTAGGCCCACGATGACCAGGGACCATTAGCATCCAGCAAGTATGTGTTCTCACTACTACACTCGCACCTTTTACAGCCGCGTCGTAATCCACATCGTAGTCCAATTTCAGCCTCGGCAGTAAGCTATCGGTAGTGATGGTCATAGCCTTCATCATCGCTATTTGAGATCGTCTGCGGTGTACACTCACACCGCTGTATTGGCTTATGATCCGTCCGTGATAAGGTCCTTACTTCTGTCGCATTGGAGCACGACCCGGCTGTGTGGGTATACACTAACACCATCGTATTAGCTTATGATCCGTCTGTGATTAGGTCCTTGTTTCCATCGCATCGAAGCATGACCCGCCTGTGTCGGTGTACACTCACATAGCCGTGTTGGCTTATGATCTATCCGTGATCAGGTCGTTGTTTTCGTCGCATTGTACCATGACATGCCTGTGTGGAGGACGTCATCACCGCCGCTCTGATGTATTACCTGTCTATTTGAATGGCATTACCACCATTGCCTTGTAGTAGATCTGACCTTGATGAGGATGTATTTGGTGTCGGTTTACTAATCGAGACGGCGATGATGATTTTGTGATCCCGCCGCATCATAGGTTGGACCAGTGTTGTTGCTAATGGCTTCCGCCACAGGTGGTAATGGTACAGTGTGACGATGATGAGGCTTTCCTCACAGTCGCATAGTCATATGATGCGGTGGTGTTGACAACACAAGAATGGCGGTTCAATACAAAATGGAGACCATTACAGAATGGTACTGTATCCGATATTGACAATAATTATTAATTAAGATGGACCATAATAGCTACATAACATGACATGCAGATATATTTGTCAAATCCTTACAATACGTTCACATACAAGAGTACTTTTGACAATATACGATAAGCTGACAGTAGTAGCTAGAATACAGAGATGTAGGATTTAAACTGTTGTTGATAATTAACACACAGCGTGGTCTCCATGTACGGCTTCATTGAGGATAAAAGTAGCCAGGCGTTCACACCCTAGGTGTTTGTCACTAGTTAAATAGTGGGTTTGAGCTCAAACATGACAGGTTAAGTGGTGATGAAGGTGTCAAGGTCAAATCTATGAAAATGAGCCCCAACTTAAACTTGGACAACACACCTTTGCTTATATGATTGCCCCTTTCAAAATGTATGCTTAAGTAATGTTGAAGGTGCTTCTTTCATGTGTTCACGTCAATCTCCATCTATATTGATCACTGGAAAAGTTTGGTGAAGTTTGGAGTCAAAAAGTCACATGAAATGATAAGTTATAACCTTTCTTGAATTGCTTTATTAAGTGAATGAGAACATATGTCACCAACCAAACCTTGCAACTTTGCTCAAACAACTCTAATTAAACCCATGAACAAAAGTTATGAAGGGTTCATGTTGAGCAAGTGGCCAGAAAATGCTTCAATGTATCCAAAAAGGATAATTTAAGCTTTATCGTGATGCTACTTGGACTTGGGTTGAACTATAGCTTAGAGTGTTTTCATGGCAGTGGAACCTAAATAGAAGTTGTAGTTTATCTTATGTAGAACAAACTTTGTTTAATGGTCAAGAGCTAAATTAGTGCCTAGCTTAGCCAAATAGTGCTAACAAGAATCAACAAAATGTTGTTTTTGAATCCCGAAATTTGGCTAAGTCTGGGATGACTGAATTTCGTGTTTTCGTTTTCATGTACCTGTCTTTGGTGAATTTTAGTTTGTGAACCATGTCAAATCTGGCTAAAGTTCTTTAAGAAAAGTTGTAGTCCTCATATAGCTCTACAACACTGTCAATTGGTTTACTTTTTCATCGCTCGGTTTAGGAGATAGAGAGGCGAGAAAATGAGGGTTCAACTAGTTTTTCAAGTGTTTTTGATTCAGCAGGGGGAGAAGGAAGTGGCCGACCGGCCACAGCATCGGGCTGCCCCGTGGCTGCCGTGTGCTAGGGCAGGGCCCACCGCTCGGCAGGGGCGTGAGCATAAGAGAGCGCCCATCCTCGCCCTTTGCTCCTCTCGCTCGCTCCCTCACCCTCTTTGCTCAGTCTCTCTTCCTCCGCTCTACTCCACGCCATGGCTGAGTTAGGCCAGAGCGTCACTGTTGGCACCGCTCTTCTCCTCCCCTGCGGTGCGAAGCCATGCCACCCTCCATTAACCCTAGCCACGCCTGCCCCTTTCCCTTTCTCTTTCTCGCAGCGCAGCTGCTCACGGCTGCCGCTAGAGCCATGCACGTCGCCGCCGCCTGTTGTCACTGCCGAGCAGTTGATGGCAGCAGCCAGCCAAGACTAGGGCTAGGCGTGACCATGGCTGACCATGGCCAGGGCTGGCCATCCCCTTCCTCGCCACCGTCGGCCGCCAGTTGCTTGGAGCCCGACGTTCTCCTTCGTCCTACGCCGAGAGAAAGAAGAAAAGGAGGTGAATCGTAGATAGAAACTCTTTGCTAGGTCCTGAGGCAAAATGCCTAGAGACAAAATATTTACATATATGGGCTTAGTTAATTTGAAGAAAATTCTGTGTTCACTTTGCAAAAATGTTTTTGCTTTTCTTTTTTAGATTATTGCTTGTAATCGGTTGAAACTTTGGAAAATCATAATAAATCATAGAAAAATCATAAAATAGCAAATAAGGACTTTTTGGGATCCTTGTGAGTAGATATATGCATTGGAGTCATAATATGATATGTGTTAGTAGAAGATTTTTGCTGTTTTTATTTATCTATGTTAATTAGGGTTTTGTAGGAATAAATTCATATATAAAGTTGTGGTGCTCCAGTTGCTGTGAAATGTTTATGGTAGGCTATTGATGCTATGTGTGTGCTGTGGTAAAAATTTTATGGTCATTTGATGTAGTATGAGTGAGTTACTGATTTAACTTGTTTGGTGCTTGATAAATGGTTTTAAATCAGTTATAATTTTTATAAAGGTGTAAAAATAAAAATATTGTTCCTCTACCTTTGTATAATGTTTTGCTATCATAATAATATATAATATGGCCATGTGTTTATTGAAAATGATGATCTCTAGATTTATCTTGCTCTCACATGTTTTCTTGTAATAACAATTTATCTTTTTCATATAATTAAGTTATAAAACCTGAGCAAGTGAAATTTGTACAGTGGCCATGTTTTGATAACATCTACCACTCATAAAAATCTCAGCCCCAAACTACTTATTGTCATATATCACTAAAACTATATATATATATATATATATATATATATAGGAGAAAGGGGTAATAGAAGCATAAATGTATATGAAGCTTGTAAATGTAATTGGTGATGCTTGAGTGCTGGGTGTTTCAATAAAGTGTTGCTAAATATGTTAGTGGTGGTTGAAGTTATTTGAATGACTCATGTGTATGCCCTGCAAAACAAGTGAAATCTCAAATTGTTATATTCTGAAATGGCTGCATGTGCAATTTCTGTTGTGATGATAACTTCATGAATCAAATCATATGTTCTGAAGATGTGGTAAATACAAAATTTGTAGATGAATTCCTTATCTTGCTTGTCCTGCAATTTCATGATTTTAAGCCTGATGGTTTAGGAGCTATAGATTTTACAATTTCCCTGTCAGGTTTTGCATGCTCTCTGTGCAGATCTGAATTATTGTGTTGTTTGGCTTAGCTAAGTTTTGAATCACCTTCTGGTGATGTTAGAAGAGTTGTAGTGCTTCTCATAAGCTTTCTAAAATGTCTAAGATCACTATTTTTGGTGGTCGAGAACTCTAGTTATTGCTGTTCAAAGTAGAATGGCAGATTTTGTCAAAATCTGGACAGAGATGCCTTCTTTGTATTGTTTAGCCCTTTTAGCTATGAAATCACCCTCAGATGATAATAACAAAGTTGTAGCTAACTTAATAATCTTTCTAAAAAGTTAAGAACCACATTTGTTGGATGGATAGAACTTTGGATATGTATCTCTGAAGTTCATATCAGTTTTCTGTCCATTGTTTGTGCAGACCTGCTTCTTGGTGTGTTTTGACTTGGTTAGCTTTATAATCAGTACTGAGTGTAAATAAAAGAGTTGTAGATAATTTCCTTAGCTTTCTAGAAAGTCTAGGATCACCTTTATTAGATGTTGGGATCTCTATTTATGACTGAAACAAGTGACTGCTGTGCTGCTGTCCAGAAACTGCATGTGTAGGTTGATTGTTTTAGCTTGCTCTGATTGGTTAAACATGTTAAGTTGACATTGATTGATGAATACTTGCCATGGTTACACTCAAGTAATTTGGGTGCCATGCTTGATGTGCTTACCATCTCCTATGTTAGGCTTGAGTGATGATTAAGTTAAATAGCTCTAGGTGCTTATATTAGTTTGGTCCACTTTTATGAATGCTTTGCGTGTTGCACTTCCATGCATTCATACATATGCATTGTTGCACCTTATTTAGGTATGCTAGATGAACCACACAAGGGTTGAAGGATGTGATGTTGGAGATGAACCCGAAGATGGTGTTTGGTGGATCTATCCTGAAGATGGAAGGACTAAGCAAGTGTTAGGACCGGAGGTGTCACCAAGGTGGTGTGAGCTAACTAAGCTGACTTTGTGTCAGATCACAGGCAAACCCCAGAGCATTCTAGGCCTCCTATGTTTTATAAATGTCGACTTGAGTTCTCTATATTTGATGCATTAAGTTATAAGAGTTGGATGGAATCACTTGATGCATATACCTTTCCTTGTCCACAGATATATCTTGAATCCTATGTAGGTCTAGGATCGAACATATGCTTAGCTATGCTTAGTCTGGTAGAAGTCGGGTGATTTCCTGTCACCTACGAGATATAGGTGGATACTTGATCACGGTTGGCTATATTTGCTATCGTGAAAATAACCATGTGGTGGTGTTATAATTGGAGCTTGGGCGGAATCTTATGTGGTGGTGTTTGGACTTATAGTGATTCCGTCTATGTCAATTAAGGACCAGATCGTTGAAGGGCCTCTCGTCATGTTGAACGCATGCCTCTCACTTAGCTGGCCGGATAAGTCATTCTGACCGCGAAGCTGAGTAGCTCAACTCAGGTCGGGGACACATTCTGTTAAAGTGCGCATATTGCGGGGAGCCGAATGTGAGTCCAAGGGCAGGCTGGGCCTGATCATCCTGGCAGCTGGTCAGTACCAAAGGTGATCTAAGGCTGCCTTCGCAAGGTATGCCTGGGTTTGTGTGAGGAAAATTTACCCAGCTGGTTGTAATCGATTCGAATCGTTGTCTCTCCTGGATAGTGAGAACTTGATGGAGCTACTTTCCTTATAGTAACTTAATGGAATGTGATGGTTATGATGATTATAAAACTACTACAGCTGATATGGTTACTAATATTTGCTTAGTTTAAATCAAGTGATTGCTCTAGCATAGGTGCCAACCTAGACATGCTTAATTTGAATAGTTATAATTTGCTGCTAAAGAAAGTAAATATCAAGACATGTATTGCTATTGCTTTTACGCAAAAATGTGGTCAGCTAGCACCACTTATAAAGCCTTGCATGTTCATTGGTGTCATATTATTTTTGGTTTATGACGGGTAAGTCTAGCTGAGTACATTCGAGTACTCAGGGTTTATCCCACCATGTTGCAGGTAAAGTTTTTGGCCTGCTGAAGATGGTGGCTAACCACCGGTGGGCTCAGCGACTCTATATAGTGTTCTCATCTATATGCTTTTGTCCGAGGATGTCACTTATGCTAGCAATATATTTGGAACTTACATTATTGTAATCATTTGAAAGCTATGTTGTTTTCACTAATCAGTTTTGAAACCCAAACTTGTACTATTATTTGTGAACTCTTTGTAATATTATTTTCGCTGCAACTTTGTGTATGTGATTTGTATTTACTTAATCATGTGATCTTGGTAGTGAAGTTGATTTACCGAGGTCCTTCGTGACACTTGATGGACTACTGGGTTTATATAAGTGAAAGTATGTGCGCGTCAACGTGTTAAATGGGGACAGTCATACTTGAACTTGTATAAATTGGACGGTTCTGTCACAATCATTTCTATAGGAGTTGAGGGTATTTACTTTGCTAATGGCAAGAACTTCCTCTGATTTCTTCCAACTGACAAAAGCTTCCCAATATGCTTGCTGAGTAGGGTGCTCATCTTTTTGCCAATCTGACTCCATTCCATTTAACACATGTTTTTTGTACAACTCATGCTTGAAATACCTCTATTTTTTCCCATGCAGTGCAATGCTTGTTTCTTCACAATTTCCGTATCGGTGGGGTGCAAGTTGAATTCAAACAATTTCACCATCTACTCCCAACATTTCTGCTTGATTTCGTCAGTAACACACCAATCCTCTTGACCTTTCCTCTTCTTCCAGCACCTGAATTTGATTGGGACATGTTTTCTCACAATCGCACCCTAGGAGTTGTGGTACGACGCAATCACCGTGTCTGGTTCCTTGGGTTCTCTAATGCAATCGGAGTGCTCGATGACAAATCGGTAAGTGCGCAGCCTGTAGCCACGTCGCTTTGTCCTCTGTTTAATTGCTGTGTTTGTTACAGGTTCCTCTACGCCAATATCCTACACATTGACTGCAACGTTGCAATTATTGGCGGTAGCCATTATGTATGTCGAGAATGTAATGAGTCATGAGTAATTACCTCCCCATTTCCTTCGAGGTTTAGATATGTCGAAGGTGAAACTGGGCAAATGTCGTCTTCTCCACCTTAAACTTCATTCTGCAGATTCTGCTCTGGAGCCCACAGTACTGATGTTCGGTGCCATGTCAATACCATTGGTGCTACAAATACCAATTCATAGGTGTACATTGTCAGTGCAGGCTAATAACGTGCGCTAAATGGAATCCTAGAAAACTATTGTTTCAGTTCATTTTGGATCAAAGGCATTCACCAGAATTTATTGACAGCTTAGCGAAGCCTAAGATCTAGAGGTGGGGTTACCAGCTTTCAATTGAGAATAGAAAACACATCTAATAACCGTCCATCGCAAAGATAACGACTAAAGCAAAAAGCTGTAACAATCTTTCAACTAATCTGAACCACTTGATTGCTAAAAAACATAATGAAAAACAAAATAAAAAACCCTAATCTCAACGACACTACAATGCTGGGGCACAAAGTAAATCCGTTGAGGCAAAACATAGACTACATTGCAGCAACAGCGATAGCTAAAAGTAGGCTGATAATTTCTTCCGTCCGGGTCTTCAGCTTGAATCAGTTCATTCCAATTTGGAAAGTAATGAATGGAAAGTAGGGAATCCAAAGTAAGAACAAAGGACTAGAAACTATTGAATCTCATTTCCAACTTAAATAATCCGCAATCCGCATTCGTAAATATGGAATCAGAAGCATAGAATCAAAATACAAAAGCATGTGCACCTTCCTCGCTAGGGTTGGTCGATGGTGTGTTTGCATCCATTTCGATGGCGCTACTGTGGATGTGTAGGTGATAGATGCGGCATGCCATGGAGGTTCAACTCCGTTTGTGGTCCTCGATGGCAATGCCAACACTCAACTATGAGTGGCCGCCGATGACTGCTTGCGGTGTGGTAGGGGAAAGGGGAGGGAAACCGTGTTTTGGCTGGGCGCCGCCACCACGAGAGGATGGAGTGTGGAAAGGGATAATAGTGGGTCACGTGGAGATAACACAGGGGCCAAGCCAACCCTAGAAAAGGGATCCTATGACCTTCAGAGCTTTCACACCACAACACTGTTCGCATGTTGACTTTTGCGACACCGTTTGCCATTGTAAACTGTGCATAAATTGCACAGTTTGATAACTACAACACAACATATCACAGAGAGAAGCAACAGTGACGCATCGGAACATACTCATCATTAAGCGGATGAAGTCAAGAGGTGTGGCCGCTTAATTGGATGCACATTTGTCTGATCCGGTGTACACAGTAAAACAACATAATGCCTACAATAACATGTACATTTACAACATAACTTAGGAGTGACGATTGAAGTGTGGTCACTAGTACATTTCTTGGAACACTTGGATGACTGAGTCAATGACAGTAGTGTCGATGCCAACGTCATGCGACAGGAGCTGCATCCATTCCTTATGCCAGGCGATGGCCTCCTCTTTCGTCGGGCTGTCATGCATCAACCAGCGATATAGCCCATCAACACAATTCTTCATGAACTCGCTCAGGGCCTGGTTCAACAACTATAGGGACAAAACATGTGTCCACCTGGTGATCAGCTTGTGGAACACGTCGTATTCCGGATGCGGCGGGATGACGACCACACTCCAGAACTAGGATGCCAAGTACGATACAATGAGCTTGTCAACAAACTCCTTCCACCAATCCAACAGATTGAACATGTGCTCATAGCTTAAGACCATATCATTGTCATAGTCATCCGAGAAGAGCACCTGCACAGGGCACCCTGCTAATTGTTTACGTAGGACTCCTGAAGAAGGTGAACCATGGTGTCTGGCGATAGCTTGGTGCCCCATCACATTAGAGTGTCAAGACACGCCGTCGCATGCACCATTCTTGACATCGGCTTGTCACTGGCCTCCTCTAGTCTGCGCCTCATGTATGGCTCGATGACTTGCTAGACAAACTTGCTCCAAACATCATCCCAAGCAGTGTTCTTCCATGGAACCACCATGTCATAATTTTTGTAGGCGCCTTCGCCGATAGACTTGGTGAGGACGTTCCCGAGGGATTTTAGCACCATGTGTACTAGCGGCTCGAGGAATTGCCGCCCAATGATGGACATCCATGAACGCAGCCATACTTGTCCTAGTTCTGCTTCCCATGCCGCATCGAACATACAGACTTGGATAGGTCTAGCTTCACCACATCCTCTAGGAACGACTACACGAGAGGGGGTGGGAGCTACGGCGGTAGCCTTAACAGTACCGATTCATCTTGCCATGGGTAGTCAATTGTCCACGACCTCCTCAACTCTGCTTGATTGGGGCTGACCACCAACTCTGTTAGCAACGCGACGTACGATGACGAGGCGGGCCTGTTGTCCAAGAGTATTTCCTTTAGCTTGGTCACCACCTCCATCCGCCGCTTCAGGTGCTTGAGTGGTTTCCACAACTGAGCGAACATGTCTTGCAGCATCGGGACCAACTCCTCGCGTGCTTTGTTCATGAGGGAGCAGTTCATGTAGTCTTCGGGATTCTTAGTCTTCAAATTTGTGTACCACCTGATATGCTCATCTAAGTTCCACTTGGCCTGACTGTTCTTCTATCGCCTTCGGGATTTGATGGCCTCACCAGCATCAGGAGGATTCTAAGAACTCCCCTCGAATAGGATAGCCAAGTTGCCACACCAGACGATGACACAAGTTTGTTGGCTGTCCAGAAGGATCTATCGACACGGTCGGTGCCCAATCCCGTGCACCAGTGGCGCAGTCGTCCCTTGATGCAGTTGATGTCCCCTTGATGGTGCCTGCATAGGCCATGGCCACCCTTGTATCCCTAGTGTTTCATCATTTTCCACAGTGCTATGTTCTCGAAAAGGGATGGCGACGTCAAAGTGCCTTCTGCCGAGGTAAGTGTTGTCCAATGGCTGGAAGATGACTCCAAGCAAGACTGTAGATCTAGAACGCCCCAAAACAAATGTGATGGGTTGATTGTAATCCATACCTGCGGCTACCATGACGCCAGAGATAGCCTCTGGTCCCAAGAATGCCGGTGCCACATAGTCCCTGTTGCCATTAGCATCACCGTAGTTGTACTCCGGTGCCACCGTATGCTAGAAGTTGTCACTGATGAGCTCATTGGAGTCCAGGGGAAGAATAGACTGAGGACTGAGTTGGAAGTGACTGCTCAGCGAGAGTCATGTAGCGGCAGTTCCCAACACTAGGTGAAATGATGGCCAGAGTAAATGCTTGAAGCAATGCTATTGGATTGAGATTGGGCCTTTTCCCCTTCTCGCACCAGGACACACTTCTCCTCGGGGATAGCCTTGGGCTCCAGATCCGTGGAACAGTGATAAATATGAATAAAATAATCACCGATGGGTCATGTCATGATAAATATGAATAAAAGTTAACAAACAGTATGCACATTTGAATCATACCAATGGGCTTGCAAATCTTTAATCAGATTCATTACAAATATTGTTCAGGAATGGATGCAAATCTTATTAAAATTCATTACAAACAAAGCGCTTATACTACAACTGACAATCTAAGAATAACACGTCTCAAAACTGAAAATGAATTAACAAACTCACATACAATTTACATAATCTATCACAAAAAACTGAGAATATAATAAAACAAAAAGCCGATCAAAAAAATTAGAATCTTCAAACTGGCAGTCCTTGCCAGCTGTACTCCCCTCTATATATACTTCATCAATTACCTATTCACCAATTGGTTCAACTACATTTGTATTGGGTGTCATCGCCGGATCTTCACTCACCTCTATATGTGGTACTTCACTGTTCACCTAAACTTGTTTGCTCTCAACTTCAGACGTATTGGGCTTCATCACTAGTGCATGACTCCCCTGTGTATGTGGTACTTTAGTATTCGGGTCAACTTCTTTGTTCGCAACAGCAGTCGTATTAGGCTCCACCATCGGAACTAGACTCCCCTCTGTATGTGCTACTTCGCTATTCTCCTAAACTTCTTTGTTGCCAACATCTATCTCCTGGTGAATCTCAGCTGAGGATTTCTGCGAATGATCGTCGCAAAGCATAGGACGAGGAAAATGTGACAAAGGCTGAGTACTAGGTGGAATAGGCATAGCCGGCAACATACCAGTCTTGTTGAAAATGTATGCAAACTGATAGTCATTATGCGCTCTGTGTTCCCTCATCTGCTCAAGCAATGTCTGCTAGCCTAAAAATAACGAAGCCAATGCCTCATCGTGCTTTTGTGATTTCCTCATCACAGCACAAACCTATCTTCCTGTGACTTTCTCATATGAATTAGTTCCACTTGTAGGGATTGCATAAGCTCAAATTATGCTTATGCCATGTTTGGCTCAATTGGTGGCCTAGAACTAGATCCCACAGTATCATCCTGCAATGTATAATCCTCGTCATCGCTGTCGCTAGCCATTAGTGCAGCACCAAGTAAGCCCTGAAGCCCAGAACGTGCCTCTGCCTCTTGCAAAGCTAGGTCAGCTTCCTCATTGTTGGCTATATCAGCTGGTGTCATGTGGTCATGTAGTGCCCTCATAGTATGCCCTCCTCTGCATCTGTTATTCAGACCGGGAGGTTTATACTTAGGGAACATATATACTCTTCGATTCTCTTAGTACCGTCTCCTGTCTAGGAAACCATAGCCAACAGGTAACAGATGACATGAGCATAGGGGATCCATGTAACACCCCAGGTGTTTATCACTAGTTAAGCAAGGGTTTTAGAGTTCAAATGTGACATGTGAAGTGGTAATGAAGATGTCGAAGCCAAGTCTATGGAATGGAGTCCCAACTTAAACTTGAATATTGCACCATTGCTTTGCATATAGGCCATTTTCAAGATATATGCTTGGGTGGTGTTATTGCAATATCTTCATGTGTCTCACCTTAGTACCTATCTATATTGGTCACTGGAAAAGTTTCATGAAGTTTGCAATCAAAAAGTCACATGAAATGATAAGTTCTATTCCTATTAGAATTGCACCATTAAGTGAATGGAATTATAGATCATCAACCAAACCTTGCAACCTTGCTCAAATAACTCTAGATGAACTCTACAAAAAAAGTCATGAAGGGTTCATGTTGAGCAAATGACAAGAAAATGACTTAATTGGCCTAAAACCCTAGTTTAGGCTTTATCGAGTTGCTACTTTGACTAAAGTGAAAGTATAACTTTTGTACTAGTTATGAGGTTTGACCTTAAACAAAAGTTGTAGCTCATCTTGTGTAGAATAAACTTTGTTTAATGGTCAAGAGCTAGTTTAGTCTTTAACCTAGTCAAATAGAGCTCTCAAGCTTCAATGCATTGCTGTCTAGAGCCTCAGATTTTGGCTAAGTCAAATTGCGGTTTCAGTTTCGGGTACCCTACTTTGGAGCTGTGTAGTTTCCTAACCAGGCCGAACTAGTTGATGATTCCTTAATAAGAGTTGTAGTTTCGTTTGAGGACAACAAACTTTATTTTTGGAGCATACCATGATTCATCTTGGAAATAAGTCAAAAAGTGGCTCAAAGTTGGAACCTGCTGCTGATTTATGCACTTAGAATATTTCTAAGTCTTGGAGAAGTTAACCAACATCATTAGATTGGCATGCCGCATTCTCGCATTTTTGTTAAGTAACTTGAGTTGGTCCAAATATAAAAGTTGGAGTATATTCCTTGGAGAAGAACATATAAAAAGTTGGAATTAGTTGGATCAAGTTTGGTATCCCAAAACTAGCGAAAACCGAACAAAGCTTAATCACTATCAAGTCACTAACAGTGTCAACTTTGGAGCTTAATTATCTCCTAATCTAGAGCCCCAATGGCCGAGCACCCTCAACGAAAGTCGGATAGCATGCTGTGGTCAACAACTTTGATTCAAGGCCCTTGGCCCAAATCTGACCGGAGACGGCCCAAACACAGCTTCCAAGACGCCCGGAACTGCGCTCGCCACCTGTTGGTCAATATGCCGACGTGCCGACCATGCACAACGACACGCGCTGCAGCTCCCTGCGACCTTGCCACGTGCCCCCTACCTCTATCACGCGTGGAGTGGAGACCCCGAGTACCAGAGCGCCCTCATTTGCCTCTCTGCTTCCCTCCTCCGTCGCCTCTGCGTCGCACGCACGCGCCGAAGCGCGTCGGCAGCCATGGCTGACGGAGCAAGCTCCATGCTGCCGCTGTTCCCTTGCTTCCATGCTCCCTCGCGCCGAGTTAGCACCACCACCAGTTCCGCCGCCTTCTTCTCCCTCCCGCGTGCACCTCGGTCGGCCGGCTCGTTGTCGGAGCACCGCTGCCACTTGTCGTGGCCGCCGGTCACAGACTGCTGCCGTGGTCGTGTCACCTTGGGCCCAGCCGAGCTTCCTCCTAGACATGCGCGGACGTGGTGATGCTCCCCCTCCACTTCCCCGTCGTCGGCGAGCCCCCTCCGGCCGGCACCGCGAGCCTCCGACAACCTCCCTGTTTTTGATTCCCATCAAGGACCACGAGCTTGAATTAGGAGAAAGGGAGGGGCTTAAATGCATAGCCACGGACTCATATGAATAGTAGCATTAAGGACTTGTTTGCTTTGTTTTTGCTGCAACTTTGGAAATTTGTAGTAAATCATAGAAAATTTGTAAAATAGCAAATGAGGACTTTTTGGAATCCTTGTGAAATTCTCTATGCAGTGTATCTATAATATGTCATATTTTAGTTTAATGTTTTTGCTGTAAAAATAGATTTTTCAGATTAGGTTTTCAATGCTAGTTGTATTTGTCATTTTCATAACTGCAAATGTAGGACTCCAAATGAAGTGAAATTTTTGTGGCATGCTACTCATGTGATGATTGATGTGTGGTAAAAATGTCATGAATTTTGGTTGTAGTATGAGTGAGTTATTGATTCATCTAGCTCTCACATGAATTCTTGCAATAGCAATTTGTCTTTTTCATAGAGGTTGATATACATGTCTAAATGGCTTGAAATTTGCATAGTAGACTACTGGGAGCATATGTAGGTCATTGTAATTTTGGTAGAATTTAGTGTGCACTTTTGATAGGTGTTCATAATTCCACCTAATTATCTAAATAAATTAAGAAAATGCATTAAAAGAATTTATTTAGTAGTGGACACTATGTTTTCTGGTGTTCTTTAGTCATGTGTGACATGTTGGTAAAGTTGGTTTTGTCTACTTGTATGTTTACAACATAAGTTAATATTTATTTCTTACAAATGAGGTTTCTGGACAGATCTGGGAACTTAGAAAGTTCTTCATGATAATTTGCTTTGTTGTGAAACTTGTTTATACAAAAGTTGTAGATAATTTATGTATCTAGCTACTGTTAAAATTTGGTGGCATTTGGCCATGTGGTTTAGGAGTTATAGCTATTTAAAGTTGGGTTACCGAATTGGTTGCTCTCTGTCTTGTTAGACCAGTTTCTGTGTTTGTGTAAATTCGACATGTTAAACTTTAGAATCATGCTATGATGATTATAAATGAAATGTAGATAATTTCATAAGCTTTCCAGAATGTCTTCTTACAAGTCATTTGGATTTGTGGAACTCCAGTTATAGCTAAATATTGTAGCTGCTGTTTGCATGTCCCGAAATTGATAGATTCCAATTATAGTTGTTTGATTGTATATTGTTAAGTGTGACTTATGCCTTTGAGGGTAGTTAAGTTAATACACCTGAGATCTTGTAAAATTTGTGTGCCAGGTCTAGTATGCTTACTATATTCATATGTTGTGCTTGGGTTATGAGTTAAATGACTTAGGTAATCGCAATTCTTGGTATGAGGTTGTTTTACTTGCTATCTTAGCATGATGATTAGTGTGTAATGCATCATCTATTGCATTTCTATGTGTTCATACACTTGTATCTTGCATCTCAGCTAGGTATGCTAGATGCACCACATGAAGGACGATATGTGGAGCCTAACCCGAAGACGGTGTTTGGTGGACCTATCTCGAAGATGGAAGGACTGGACAAGTGCTAGAATGGGAGGTGCTCACAAAGCTAGTGTCATCTGACAACCACTGACTTGTGTCGGATCCTAGACAAGCCCTGGAGCATTATAAGCCTCCTACTTTTAAAGCAATTAATTATATATGTTATATATGTATTGTTGCATTAAGTGGTAGGTGTTTATTAGAACCCCTTGCTGCATTATATCATTCCTTGTCCAGATATATGAATCCCTAAATCCTATGTAGACAGGATCGACTCTATGCTTAGCCCTGCTTAATTAGAACAGTAATGTCAGGTGATCTCCTATCACCTGCAAGATAGGAAGTATTGGGTCACGGTTGGCTATATTTTCTATCGTAGAAAAGAATAATAATGAACTTAGACCAGGCGGAATGTCGATAGTGAAGCAATAAGGCATGGAGGTCTTGGGTGTGGAACTATCCTTGTCTGTGTTGATTTAGGACCGAGACCTGGAGCCTTCTATGTCATTTTGAACGCATGTCTGACATTTAGCTGGCCGGCCTAAGGTTGCCGACCGCGAAGCCGAGTAGCTCAACTTAGGCTGCGAAGTCGAAAAGTGGAAGTCGCCTCGGAAGGGAGCCAGGGGAGTCTAAGGGCAGGTGAGTTAAAAGTCTTGATCATCCTGGCCACTGGTATCCCTGAGAACGCAACGCTGTTTGGGCCCACCCTGAGTTGTACCAAAGGTTATCTATGACTGCCTTTAGCGGGGTTTGTCGGGTGAGTGTCAGGAATACCCCCTCAGCTAAGTTGGAATCGATTCGAGTCGTCGTCTCTCCCGGATAGTGAGAAACTTGACTGGTTATCTCCAGCGTAGATACACTAATTATAACAATGGTTCAGAATTGATGATAATAATGATGATGGCCTTATTATACCTGCTATGGTTAATATTGTTTGCTCCTAATAAGTGAGTGCTCTAGTACATGTGCTAATATAGTTGACAGGTTAATGATGATGAACTTGATGCTAAGTTTAATTGGTTACTTATGCTCATAAGCTCTTTTATGCAAAGACGTCAAGCTAGCCCACTTATATAAAGCCTTGCATACTCCTTGGTGTCACTTTATTTCTGGTTTTTGATGGGTAAGTCTAGCTGAGTACCTTCTCGTACTCAGGGTTTATTCCCACTTGTAGCAGGTTGTGATGTATCATGGCTACTGTAAGAATTGGGTGGCTCCTGCCGTAGTGGCAAAGTGTGATCATGGGCATAATCCTTCTGAGTTATCTTGTCTCTAATGCTTTTGTTGGAAGTCGACCTTGGTACTGGCATGTATTTGAAATAAGAGTAATGTTAGTTTCAAATTACTTTGCTTCCGCTACTTTTCAACTGAAGTTGTAATAATGATGTTGAACTCCGATGTATATTGGATTACTTGTGAAATGGATGTAACATGTGACTTGTTATGTTGAATCACTACGATCTTGGCTTGTATGTTGGTTGATTTGAAATCCCTCGTGATTTCGTTGGACTACCGAAGTTATATGGGCTCAAGTGTGGAAATTTAATCACTCTGGTGATTGTTTTTGTACTTGTGCTCTTATAATTTGGATGGTTCCATGACAATCCACCTCTTGCCCTTGAATCTGTTAGTGATCTAGTCTTCCCACTCACAAATCAGCAAGTCTACCAAATCGAATGGGGTGTGCCCCAACACCAAAGATAGGAACCACTGTTGCATTATTGTGATTGCCTCACCAAATCTAGCTCTGGGGTATAGTGACTTCTTGAAGGTTAGTAGGAGCACAACTACTAGTTGAGTGAGTTCTCTTGGTGACCTCAGAGAGTTAGGACTGAATGGCCGTCTAAAAAGAACAGATATAATTTCAGCGGGTGGTGGCGTCCCATCTGCAAGGGCACGACGAGGAGGTACTGCTCCTGGGTAACATAATTTATGGACCTGAGTGGTGGGAACTAGATCAACACCTAGATCTTCAACTATTTCTTCCCTATATAGCCGGTGGCGATCCCCTCTGAACATAAATTCAATGTATTGTTGTCCTCGTGGTATCCACAAAGTTGCGAAGAATATCTTCACCCAATCTAGCACATATTCATGTGCTCTAGTCAACAGGTCTAGCAGTCCTGGCACGTATGTCAAATGACCCTTCATCTCTTCCTTGGTGACTCCAGCTGACTTTGCCCGACCTTCGACTATAATCCAACGATGTGCACAGAACTTGACGCCTCCTTGGATGGCCATCATAAAACTTGCCTGCATTGGAGTCCAAAATGGACCTCGTGCAATGGGTCATGGTTTTAGGAACCAATACTCTAACGGAATAAACCTAAGCTCCTGAATCTTGCTGCCTCTCATGCTCAACAATTGGTCAGCATGAGGAATTGGGGGAGTAAGATAAATCATGTGTCCTACCTCTAGCTTGCCTTGTGCGTCCCTCAGTTCCCTGTCGTCCAACCTTATTGTCGAAGCTGAATGAACGTGACAACTTCGGACATGGCGTCAGAACTGCGATGGTGGGTGGTACACCCTCCATTCTCAATGTCAACTGCTCCTAGGCCTCCTCGTAATTGAACCCTTGTTGACCTTCTCAAAGGCTTGGTTATATTTTTTGAATGGATACAAGGGACACACAGACTTTCTTTGCCCGCGGCGATGACCTTTGTTGGCATGATGTCCGTGACTCCCTCTCATTGCCTGATGCATGTGCGGGTCCTCCACTAACCATAGTGATGAATAATCTTGAAGTACAAAAGATACACGGAGTGCATAATTTACAAACTAATTCATTTTTTACTTCAATATACAGTTGTGGGCAAGGGCAAGGATCGGATCTTACGTAGAACACAACCCTGGCCGCGCAGTTGTGCCTTGCTTAGGAGGTCAAGGGGACAGCAGAAGGGGGCGTGTGTACACATAGCGATATACGGAGGTAAGGTAGCAGCACTCGATGCGCCGAAGCGGCAACAACTGTCACGGAACCATCCAAATTATAAGAGCACAAGTACAAAAACAATCACCGAAGTGATCAAATTCTCGCACTTGAGCCCATATAACTCCGGTAGTCCAATGAAATCACGAGAGATTTCAAACCAACCAACATACAAGCCAAGATCGTAGTGATTCAATATAACAAGTCACATGTTACATCCAGTTCACAAGTAATTCAATATACATCGGAGTTCAACATAGTTATTACAACTTAAGTTCAAAAGTAGCGGAAGCAAAGTAATTTGAAACTAACAACACCCTTTTTTCAAATACATGCCAGTACCAAGGTGACTTCCAACAAAAGCATTAGAGAGAAGATAACTTAGAAGGATCATGCCCGTGATCACACTCCGCCACTAAGGCAGGAGCCAACCAACTCTTGCAGTCGCCAGGATACATCACAACCTGCAACAAGTGGGGATAAAACCCTGAGTACAAGAAGGTACTCAGCTAGACTTACCCGTCAAAAACAAGAAATAAAGTGACACAAAGGATCATGCAAGGCTGATATAAAGTGGGCTAGCTTGACAACATTTTGCATAAAAGCTTAATATAGATAAGTAATCATTAATGCTTAAGCATCAAGTTAATTATCATTAACATGTCATCTATATTAGAACCTGTACTAGAGCACTCACTTGATTAGGAGCAAACAATATTAGCCATAGCAGGTATAAATTGGGGCAACATTTTTATTGTCATCCAATTAACCATCCGTTCAATTTAATTGAATCTACATTGCCGCTGCTCAAGTCAAGTGCTCACTAATGGGAGCGACGACGATTCGAATCGAGTTCCTATCCAGCTGGAGGGGTATTTCTAACACTCACCGAGACACGCCTGGCGAGGGCTGCTCTGGTCACCTTTGGTACCATTTAGGAAAGCGTGGGTTCAACTGATGCTGCATCCCCAAGGGCAACACTCTGCCAGGATGATAGGGACTTTAACCCCCATTGGTCTTATGCCAATGTTCCCAAGCACATCCTTACTACCTCCAAGATGCGACCTACCCTTCGATTCCCGGCCTAAACTGTATTACTCGGCTTTGCGGTCAGAACGACTTATCCGGCCAACTAAGTGTTAGACTGCATTTAACATGACTCAAGGACGTACAACAAATCGATCCTTAAACGACTCAGATAGGGATAGATCCACACCCAAGACCTCCATGCCTTATTGCTTCACTATCGTCATCCCGTCCGGTCTCATTTTATTTTATTAACACATGGTTCCTTTCCATGATAGCAAATATAGCCAACCGTGCCATATATGTATATCCCTACATCTCGCAGGTGACAGGAAATCACCTGACTTCTACCGCTTAAAGCAGGGCTAAGCATCTACTTGACCCTGGTCTATGTAGGATTCAGGATTCATATATCTAGACAAGGAATGATATAGTGCAGCAAGGGTTTCCAACCAACTCCTATCACTTAATGCAACAATACTTATAACATATATAGAATCAATTACTTTGAAGGTAGGAGGCTTATAATGCTCCGGGGCTTGCCTGGGATCTGACTCAAGTTAGAGTTTGTCAGGTGAAACCCGCTTGGCGAGCATCCTCCAATCTAGCACTTGTCTGATCCTTCTATCTTCGGGATGGATCCACCAACTCCATCTTCAGGTTTGGCTCCAATGCCACTTCCTTCACATGTTTCTGCTAGCGTACCAATATGAGGTGCAACAATGCATATGTGTGAATGCATAGAAGTGCAATAAATATAGCAATCATGCAAGCATACCCAAGTTCTCATAAGCACCTTAGAGCTAAATAACTTGATCCTCACTAAGGCATAACATGGAAGATGGCAAGCACATCAATCAAGACACAGTCTCATAAGATCATAGGGTACTAACCCAAGTACCATCAAAGATATGTGTTACACTTCAATACACAAGCATGGCAAAGTGAATCAAAGCATTAAAACTAGAATTTGTCACTTTCTAGACCTCAAAACAGCAGCTGAGTAATTTAATCATAACTAGAGATCCACAACTCCAAAAGATGTGCAACAAGATATTATGGAAATCTTATGAAATTTTCTACAATTCATCTAATATCACCTATGCTTGATTCCCAAGTTTAGTAGGTCGAAAAGATGAAACTACAGGATCTGGTCTGCTCTAAACAGAGAGCAACCAAATCTGGGACCTGACTTTAAACATCTACAACTCAAAAACTACTTGGACAAATACCACCAAATTTTAACACAAGCTATATACATGAATTATATACAACTTTGCTATAGACAAGATGCTCAGAAAACATCATTAACATGGGGTAACTTAAATTTCCCCCAGAACTGTCCAGAAACTTCGTTTGCAAGGAATAATTATTAACTTGCATTACAAACATATAATTGGACAAAACCAACTTTACTAACATGTCACACATGACTAATGAACACCAGAAAACATAGTGTCCATTCCTAAATAAATTCTTTTAATTTATTTTCTTAGTTTATTTAGATAATTAAATGGAATTATGAACACCTATCAAAATTGCACAATAAATTCTACTAAAATTACAGTGGCCTAAATATACTCCCAATAGTCTCCCATCAAAATTTCAAGTCATTTGGACAAGTATACCAACCTCTATGAAAAAGACAAATAGCTATTGCAATAAATCATGTGAGAGCAAGTTAAACCTAAAACTCAATATTTTCTATGAACACATGGCCATAGTATGAATCAACATCATAGATCAACATCATACTATGGTAATGAAACAACATTTTCCATTTTATCATTTATATATTATTTATAAGCTATTTATCAAGATGTAAACAAGTTAAATCAATAACTTGATCATAAAGTAAGCAATGACCATGAAATTTATACCACAGTACATACATATCATAAAAGGCTACCATAAAAATTTCACATCATTTGGAGCATCACAACATCAGTTATGAATTTCCCAAACAACATATGCAAGAAATGCCTAATTAGCAAGATTAAATCAAAACCCTAAGAAAACAGTGAACAAATAATAAGTTTAATATTTTTATTAGTTATTAAATATTATCTCAATATTAACAGAACAAGACTCACTATTTTGGATATCTAAAACTCCAGATCTTGCTCTGGTCAAGTTTAAAGGCATTTTTAGAGCATTTTTAAAGCTTAAATAAAGACATCAGAAAACATCTACAAACATGTAACATTTTATAATTCTACTGCATAGAGATTTTCTCAAGGTTTCCAAAAAGTCCATATTTGCCATTTTTGGACTTTCCTAGTAGGAGATATGGATTTTCAAAGATTTAACATGAAATCAAAATTCAAAAACTAGAATAACACACACCCTACCATTTCGCTAGACACACCCGGTTATGCACCCAACTCAGCCACAACTTAACTGACATGCGGGACCCGCTGTACCATTGGGCCCACTTGTCATGCACACAGAGGAAGACAGAGAGAGAGAGGAGATGTCGGTCTTCCTCTTCTTCTGCTCGACGGCAGAACAGGGGAGGCGGGGGCCGGCCGGTCTCCGGCGAGGGGGTCGCCGGCGGCGGTGGCTAAGGGCGGCACGAGCACCCAATGATTACCCGCACTCGTTGGTGTGCTCTATGCAGCCTGAGGCGGACCACAGCAACCCGGCCACGACAGCAGGCGGCTTGCCGGCCGGTGCTCTGGCGGCGGCCAACTGCGGGGGCAAAGCCGGTGATGCGAGGAGTCCAGGAGGGGCAGTGTGACGTGAGCAACTTGACGGCGTGGTCAGCTTGGTGAGGGAAGGCCAGAGGAGTCTGGACGACGGTGGCCATGGAGCTCGGTCGGACGGCCATGGCGGCGGCATGCTCCGGTGACAAAGGAAGGTGGGGAAAAAGGCGCTCTAGGCTCGCAGGAATGTGGAGAAGGCTCTGGCGGTGGCGATTTGGCATGCGGTGGTTGCTAGCAGTGGGAACAGCAATGGCCGAGCTTGAGCTCGTGGCGGCCATCCATGGCGGCAGCGGCCACGGAGGAGCGCTCAAGCGAGGGAGAGAGCGGATGAGGGCGAGCAGTGGGGAGCACAGAGCGTCCAGGAGCGGCTCGGTGTCCATGACGTGCGAGGAGGAGGCAGGGCACACGACAAGGAGGTAGGGCGCGGAGCCGGGCATGGTCGCCATGCAGGGGAGGACGTGTCGGCCGTTCGCGCAATTCCACGAGTACGTGGTGTGCGTGAAGCTACCGGACTTGGAGGCCGTGTTTGGGCCATCTCCAGGCCAAATTTGGACATGGGCCAAAATACAAAGTCGAAGCCCACATGATACTCTACAAAATCTATGTAGTGACTATGGTCATTAGGGCAACTGGTTAAGAGATAATTAACGCTTAATTTGGCATTGTCAGTGACTTAGCGATGTTTAAGCTCCACTCGGTTGGGACTCTAATTACTAGGTTAAACGTGGTCAAACTTAAACCAACCTTTGATGTGCTCTCCTTCATCATATAAGCTCCAACTTTTACATTTGGACCAACTTGAGTTGCTTAACAAAATTGGGAGAATGTCGGATGTCAACACGGTGACCAGGAATCTTTGAAATGCTGAGAATAGCAGCTACATACAAACTTCAACCCACAGTTTGACAAGCTTAGAGATGAAATCAGGCTTGGGTCCTTTAACAAAGTTTTTTGCATACAAACTAAACAACAACTTTTATTAAAGGTCCATGGACTGGTTCAGCATGGTTAGGGAGATAAAGATCACCAAACGTGTCAACTTATTGCTGCCAATTAGGGACTTAGAATATGCCAAGTGTTGGGAAACAGCCCTAAATTTGGCTTGTGGGCCCTTTTTTAGTATGTTCCACACATTTTCATGACTTGACTCTTAAACAAAGTTTGTTCCTTATAAAATTCTCTACAACTTTGTAAAAGGGTGCACAGTCACACAAAGCTTCTAGGTCACACTTTTGAAATGGTCAAACAAAAGCATTCCAAGGTCCATACATGGTCAACCATCACTTATAAGCACAATTAGGCAAAATGATCAACATGAACATTGTTCCATTATGTGTCCTAAGTGTATTTAAGGTGTTGTAGAGTCTAACCAGGTCCACCATGCATAGGTTACATAAGGATCTGGGTCTCATATGCATTGAAACATAGAAATCACTATATTTGAAATGCTTGTTTCAAATCTCTGTTTCACTCGTTTCATAGTGTTGTTGCAAGGTCCATGCTACACATGTTTCACTAGATTGTTCCACATGTGTCCTAGATGTGTTGCACATGTTGCATTTGTATGTTGCATAATTACTAGTTTACATGGAATGTAAAACATGTTTCCTGGTTTCAGAAGTATGTTTCAGTTATAATCCAAACAAGCATATAACTTATCATTTCATGTGACTTTTTGATTCCAAACTCCATGAAACTTTTCCAGGGGTCACTATAGATAGAAAGTGATGTGAGACACATGAAAGGAGTGACCTCAACACTCACTTGCATTACCAAGCATGAGCATCTAACATACACACATTGAAACATAATTATCAAGAGTATGTTGCATATGTTTCAAAGAGATGTTGTAGATGTTTCAAAGCACATTCCATATAGGCATGTTTCACATGTTGCACTTGTGCATCACATGTGTTCCATGCTCATATATGAACAAATGATGCTTAGGCTCATGCAATGCAAGGGCCAAATGCAAGTCTAACACCTAGGGTGTTACAACAACTACTGTGATATAGGGTTTCCCTAGCTATGAACCCGAGGTTCCTGACTCCAATTGTAGATTGGCAGACTCGGAACGTCAGGTCCGTCATCAGTCAGATCAGAATTAGGTCTGTTCCCTCAAAGTTCAAGGTCCACGGCGGCGGCAGATGGTGAGATGTAAGTAGACTGTCCTTTTAGGGTTAGCCAGTTGGGTACAAATGGATGGCCAAGATGAATCGAAGAATGATGGACGAAACAGATTTGGGCTAGGGTACAGTTGTGCAGGAACACCGGATCATACACTGGTGTTGCCATAACATGAAGAATATTATATTGTCACCGCAGTACGATGATACCATTTGTTACGTTGGCAGTTATAACCATAGTACAAACCTAAAGAACAATGAAATTTAGGTACAACAAATGTTTTCAAGGCACAACGATCATAGCCTCATCATGATCCATTCTCATGTACACAGGTTCCATGTCCTCTTCAAATAGAGGTAGCTTGACATTTGCCCTGACTGTAGGCATGTCCTGATATCCATTCCCTTCTTCCTTAGTTGTATTGTCGACATCGATGATCTTTCATTTACCTTGAAGAACTATATGTCTTCCCTCATTATTTCCTAGGTCTAGTGCATAGAATGCTTGGACTACATCTTTTGCCCATACAAAAGGTTCTTCTTTGTAACCCATGCTATTGAGATCCACAGTAGTAACACCATCCTTATTCATGGATACCGCTCTGGGTCTAACCCACTTGCACTGGAAAAGTGGGACCTTAAATTCTCCATGTTCTAGCACCCATATTTCTTCTATGATTCCATAGTAGGTGTCCATTTGCTTATTTTGTTCATAATAAGCATCGATCCAGACACCACTATTTTGTTTTGCACTCTTTTTGTCTTGTTTTCTAGTGTAAAAGTTGTACGCATTTATGTCATAACCTTGGTACATCACCATTGAATCATTCGGTCCCATGGCCAACGCATCAAGGTCAGGGTCACCGGATGTAACCTCCAGCATATGTTGTTGTAGCCATTTGGCAAACTTTTCTTTGTGTTGCTTGTCGAGCCACGCTTGGGACCTAGAAATGTTAGCTGCAGCTAATTCTTCCTTGTGCTTTTTGACATAGGGCGAAACTACAAGTGCTTGTTGCAAGACTATGAAATGAGCTTGCATTAGAACATTGTACTCATCAACACGGAGCAGGACTATGAAATGAGCTTGCATTAGAACATTGTACTCACGAGCACGGAGACGCTTCTCCCCAATAATCCCCTTTCCTTGTAGCCTTCCCTCATGCCATGACACAGGAACGCCAAGCCTAGTGTGACCCAAATACTGAATGCAGAACTCCAGTGCTTCCTCTATTGACCATCCTTCTACCATGCACCCTTCAGGCCTGTTTTGAACATACTTCCTAAGAAAGCTCATCAACCGCTCGAAAGGAAACATCTGGTGCAAGAAAATAGGGCCAAGGAGTTTTATCTGGCAAACAAAATGAACAACGAGATGCACGGACATATCAAAAAATGTTGGTAGAAAATGCATCTCGAGCCGAGTCAGTGAGTGGATCAGATCGTCCTGTAGCTTTTAAGTTCCATCCGGTCTATGACCTTGTGTGAGATCGCATTGAAGAATGAGCAGAACTTGATGATCAGCTCCCATACCTTCTTTGGAAGAACACCCCTGATTGCAATAGGAAGGAGTTTCATCATGATAACATGGGAATCATGGGCCTTCAAGTAGCTCATGTTGAATTTCAAATCTTTCATGTTTGCTATCCTCCTTATATTTGATGAGTATCCTATAGGAACTTTTAGTTCATGGAAGAACCATAAGAGCCTCTCTTTCTCCTTTTTTTTCTAATGACCACGATGCAACAGGTAGTTTCTTTTTGTCATCAGGTAGTGTGAAGGGATGCAACTTTGCCCTCACACCCATAGCTTCTAAGTCCATACGACATTGAAGTGAATCTTTCCCCTTGCCCTTCGATTGCATTAAGGTACCCAACAAGCTCTATGTGATGTTTTTGGTAATGTGCATCCCATGAAGTTCGTGTGAAACATGCAATGTCCTCCAATAAGGTAGTTTCTGAAACACATATTTTTTCCATGCAGATTTTGCTAAAGTAGGTACACTTCCTGCACCCTTTCCTATGATGACCTTGAGTTTGTTTACGATTTTGATGATTTTCCTTCCAGTTTTGAACTTAGGCGGTTCTTGATTTTCTACTATCCCATCGAAGGATTTTTTTTGTTCTTGTGGTACAGGTGCATAAGTGGTAGGAACCTACGATGACCCATGTAAACCATCTTCTTGCAAACGTCGATGTCGTTTCCAGGTTGCCTTGGCCCTTGGATCAGTATCGGCATCATAAGGTGCATCCGTTTCATACACAGCCAAGGCAGAATGTTGTATATGCAAAGAGTCACTGGCCAAGTGCTATGATTGCTGCTAACCATGTTAAACAAGTTCATCCCATCCATGCTCAAACCAAACCTTATGTTCCTTATTTCATTGGAAAACGACCGGTTATAACTGTGATTAATAGCTCTCCACTGGGCTCCATCAGCCGAGTGCTGCAACTTTCCATCATTCATTCGATCTTCCGCATGCCACCTCATCAGTTTTGCTGTCTTTGTTGTGGCAAACAAACACTTCAAGTGAGGAATGATAGGGAAATACCACATCACCTTTGTGGCCAGTCTTTTCTCACGGCTAGTTTGCATCATGGCATCATTGCCAGTTTTGTATCATGAGGCATGGCACCGAGGACACAAATCCAAGTCTTTGTAATCTCTGCGAAATAATATGCAGTCATTGGTACAAGCATGCATTTTCTATACTTCAAGTCCCAATGGGCAGATCATTTGCTTGACCTTGTACGTGTTCTGAGGCAACTCATTCAGGCTTGGAACAAACTTCTGCCGTAGGGATAAGACATCGTTGAACCCAGTGTTCAACATTCCATTCCTTGCTTTCATCTCCGAAAGCAAAATATTAGCTTCCAACTTTGTCACAGTTGAACCATTGTATAGCGGAGTTTTTGCATGCTTCCTCATGTCCTCCAACTTCTTTTAGTTTTTTTTCATCAAGGAAATCTGGCTTCCCAACATCAATCATCTGGTCTAGAGCATCTACCACTTCATTATATGCCAAACCCTCGTTCCCTAGGATGGCGACGGTTTCTTCAACACCTTCTTTCACGGTCTCTAGGACTGTCTCATTCTCGCTCACATGCCCTATTTCGCCTACATTGGTATCCCTGTTGCAAATCCGTATACCCGCTGAAGCTTGTTCATCAAGTGGGTTCTCGGCTTCTTCCCCATGTTTCATCCAAACCATATAGTTTGGCATGAAACCCTTCCGAAGTAGATGACCCCTAATCAGCTCCATGCTATCCCACTGCATAAGATTTTTGCAATCCCTACATGGGTAGTTTATGAAACCAAGAGCCTCAACATTATGCTCCATGTAAGCACTCACGGCATTGATAAACAACTCAAGGCCTTGCACGAATGCAACTAAACTACGCTTTGTATACATCCATCCACAATCCATCTGTGTACAGCAAAGGTAGATCTTATAGAATGAAGAAATAAAAAATGAACGCGGAGGTCCTGTTGAGCAAGAACATTGATAAAACAGTAAAAAGCACAATAGCAAGAATCAAGTAATTGAATCGGTGAAGAAAATTTTGCGGACCTCAGAAGCTAAGTGATGACCCAGCTTCGATTCGGACACAACCTTCAATAGATATTGGGGGAACTACCAATGGTCGAGGAAAGGGGAACAATGGGATTTGCTTTGGGTATGGCTATGGCAGCGGATGGCTTTAAGTAAGGCAACCTATGCCATCTACCAGACGGTGGAAATCAGCCTTTACCGCCATCTGGATATGTAGTCCGGCAGGAAAAATACTCTTTACCACTGGCTTTTGGCATTGGAAAGAACGGACACCGCACCAAACGCCGTTATATCAGGCATAGGGGCGATACGAAAGTGTGAGCAACATGGCCCGTCAGGCACTGGTCTGTTACGACCCTGTTTGGACCAGTTTCGAATTATTAAAAAACAGGCATGCTTGGATCCCACCCAGTTTACAATGCTAGATTCCTAAAAACTGTCAAAAACTAGAGGGATCCAAATAGGGCCACCAAAAACATTAGTCCAGCGACATGACATAGCACTACGAGTGATAATAGCAAAAGAAAGAAGCATTGGTTGGACTAGTATTTTTGTTTATTACTTTATAAAATACATAGATACATTTCCAACGAGTGGCTGTACTCAGCTCGTCTACAAAGATAATACACCTAAAAATAATCCTCTTAGAGTGATGATGATGGTTGCCTTGGTCGCTTCGGAGGAGGCCCATCATCATTCATCGACGTCATCGTCCTCGGGCTCCTCGTCGTTGTCGTCGTCATCATCCTCCTCCTCCTCCTCCTCCTCCTCGGTGTCCTCCTCCTTGGTGTCAAAGCTCTTGTCAGTAATCAAATCAGGATCCATGTACTCCCTGGAGGCCTCCTCAGAAGATGAGTGCTGCTGGACCTCGTCCTCGTTGAAGGATGAGTAAACAAACTGTCCGCCGACATGGTTCTAGTCTGATGGAAGAATGGGATGAACATGGAAGAGGGGTGGTTTCAGAGGGCAGCGGGCTTGCAAAATATGTAGAGCGTGCCAACAGGGGGTGTTGGTAGTTGGGCATTGGGACATACTCTCATTTACTCACCTTCAATATTTACCGCCGGTACACCAAACGGTCGTGTAGGTGTGGCGGCCATAATGCGTATGTTAGTTGGCTCGATGTTCCAAACAATGGTGGAATTCAACCCCGCTACCACCGCTGCATTGATGGTTTCAACTGCCGGTTTCATTCCTTGCGAGGCCTCCGCATCGGTCCAACCGACGGTGGAAGTATCACACGAACGCTTATATAGCTACGGCAGAGAAAGTGGCGACAGTGAAAGATCAATCTGTAGTAGTGTCTATATATGTATTTTGTACAGCTGAATAGAAGTCGTGGCTTTGGGCTAGTGATTGGCCCAAAAGTAGATGTGCATGTTGATAAAAAATAGATGTGCATGCGCAGGCACATGAACGCCAATGCAGTGTTTTATCCATTTGCTTTGAGGTCGAAGCCCTGTATACATGCTACCATGGTACAAAATTTCACCAAAATTTCATGAATTTCAGTAATTTCGATGGTGGGCAAAAGAAAACCCCAAAATTTTGTAATACACTAATACATGTGCTATTTAACTCTAGACTCATATTTTCTATTATTTATGTTGCATATTCTTCTGCTCAATAGATGTGTAATCATAACTCACGCTGGCTCCAGACGTCCTTGTCGAAGCCTCCGAACTCACGCTGGCTCCAGACATCCTCGACAAAGCCTTTGAACTCACACTATTTTCAAATGCTGTAGCGGGATCAGTTGGTAGCAATTGGTACGGGGTTATGGTGTGGTTGTGATGCAGGTGCAACAAACCTTTGTACGTGGCCTTAATAGGTCCAGCCAACTATAGCCTGTAAAGGCTGCCCGCACAGGCACTATCCTTCGCTGCATGGTGAGCATCCTCTTTGTAGGTGGCCTTAGCACTATAGTAAGTGCAGCCAACCGTAGCATGTAAATACTGCCTACACAAGCGCTATTACTTGCAACAACAAAGGCATCTAGTCACACATGCACCAACTTCTACTTAACAATAGAGCCACACAGACCACATCTCTTTTAACACATGTACCCACTTTGACCTAGCAGTAGAGCCACGTCCCTTTTCGGCCATATGGACACAACAACGTGATACATCATTCAAACGCCCCTAGAAAGGCAGAAGGCATGCAAGTGGGCACTGGGTAAGAGCCTTTCTCCATGTGTCTTTGTCCTTTCGTTCAGATTCGATGCGGCGACGGCAATGCCGAACGCCGTTGTTGTGGGTTGTGTGGGCTGTGGCCAAGCCCGGCCCTAGGGTAGGACGAGCGGGGCACACGCTCTAGGCCCACGACGACAAGGGCCCATTAGCATCTAGCAAGTATGTGTTCTGTATATGTATTTTGTACGGGTGAACAGAGGACGTCGTGGCTTTTGGCTAGCGATTGGCCCAAAAGTAGATGTGCATGTTGATAAAATAATATATGTGCATGCGCAAACACTGGAACACAGATACAGTCTTTTATCTGTTGGCTTTGAGGCCGAAGCGCTGCATTCATGCTACCAGGGTTCAAAATTTCACCAAAATTCCACGAATTTCAGCAATTTCGGTGGTGGGAGAAATAAAAATCTGCAATCTTGTAATACACTAATACATGTGCTATATAACACTAGACTCATATTTTCTATTATTTATGTTGCATATTCTTCTACTTAATAGATGTGTCATCGTAACTCACGCTGGCTCCAGACATCCTCATCGAAGCCTCTGAACTCACGCTGGCTCTACATCCTCGTCAAAGCCTCCAAACTCACGTTGTTTCCAAACACCGCAGCTGGATTAGTTGGCAGCGACCGGTACAGGGTTATGGTGTAGTTGCGATGCAGGCGCAGCGAACCTTTGTACGTGACCTTAGCAGGTCCAGCCAATTGTAGCCTGTAAAGGCAGCCTGCACACGCGTTGTCGTTCGCTGCATGGCGATCATCTATTTGTAGGTGGCCTTAGCACTACAGTAGGTGCAGCCAACTGTAGCATGTAAATACTGCCTGCACAAGCGCTGTTATTCGCTACAACAAAGGCATCTAGTCGCACATGCATCGACTTCTACTTAGCAGCAGAGCCACACAAACCACATCTCTTTTAACACATGCACCTACTTCTACCTAGCAGCCAACCATAGCATGTAAATACTGCCTGCACAAGTGTTGTTATTCGCTACAACAAAGGCATCTAGTCGCACATGCACCGACTTCTACTTTGCAGCAGAGCCACACAGACCACTATTCTACCTAGCAGCAGAGCCACGTCCCTCTCCGACCATATGGACACAACGACGTGATACACTCATGCAAATGCCCCTAGAAAGGCAGAAGGCATGCAAGTGGGCACTGGGTAAGAGCCTTTCTCCTTGTGTCTTTGTCCTTCCGTTCAGATTCGACGTGGCGACGGTGACGCCGGATGCCATTGCTATGGGTTGTGTGGGCTGTGGCCAAGCCTGACGCTAGGGTAGGGCGAGTGGGGTGCACGCTCTAGGCCCACGACAACAAGGGCCCATTAGCATGTAGCAAGTATGTGTTCTGTATATGTATTTTGTACAGCTAAATAGATGACGTCGTGGCTTTCGGCTAGCGATTGGCCCAAAAGTAGATGTGCATGTTGATAAAATATAGATGTGCATGCGCAGACACTGGAGCACCGATACAGCATTTTATCCGTTGGCTTTGAGGCCAAAGTGCTGCATACATGCTACCGGGGTTCAAAATTTCACCAAAATTTTATGAATTTTAGTAATTTCGGTGTGGGCAAAATAAAAATCCGTGATTTTGTAATACACTAATACATGTGCTATTTAACTCTAGACTCATATTTTCTATTATTTATGTTGCATATTCTTCTGCTCAATAGATGTGTAATCGTAACTCACGCTGGCTCCAGACGTCCTTGTCGAAGCCTCCGAACTCACGCTGGCTCCAGACATCCTCGACAAAGCCTTTGAACTCACACTATTTTCAAATGCTGTAGCGGGATCAGTTGGTAGCAATTGGTACGGGGTTATGGTGTGGTTGTGATGCAGGTGCAACAAACCTTTGTACGTGGCCTTAATAGGTCTAGCCAACTATAGCCTGTAAAGGCTGCCCGCACAGGCACTATCCTTCGCTGCATGGTGAGCATCCTCTTTGTAGGTGGCCTTAGCACTATAGTAAGTGCAGCCAACCGTAGCATGTAAATACTGCCTACACAAGCGCTATTACTCGCAACAACAAAGGCATCTAGTCACACATGCACCAACTTCTACTTAACAATAGAGCCACACAGACCACATCTCTTTTAACACATGTACCCACTTTGACCTAGCAGTAGAGCCACGTCCCTTTTCGGCCATATGGACACAACAACATGATACATCATTCAAACGCCCCTAGAAAGGCAGAAGGCATGCAAGTGGGCACTGGGTAAGAGCCTTTCTCCATGTGTCTTTGTCCTTTCGTTCAGATTCGATGCGGCGACGGCAATGCCGAACGCCGTTGTTGTGGGTTGTGTGGGCTGTGGCCAAGCCCGGCCCTAGGGTAGGACGAGCGGGGCACACGCTCTAGGCCCACGACGACAAGGGCCCATTAGCATCTAGCAAGTATGTGTTCTGTATATGTATTTTGTACGGGTGAACAGAGGACGTCGTGGCTTTTGGCTAGCGATTGGCCCAAAAGTAGATGTGCATGTTGATAAAATAATATATGTGCATGCGCAAACACTGGAACACAGATACAGTCTTTTATCTGTTGGCTTTGAGGCCGAAGCGCTGCATTCATGCTACCAGGGTTCAAAATTTCACCAAAATTTCACGAATTTCAGTAATTTCAGTGGTGGGAGAAATAAAAATCTGCAATCTTGTAATACACTAATACATGTGCTATATAACACTAGACTCATATTTTCTATTATTTATGTTGCATATTCTTCTACTTAATAGATGTGTCATCGTAACTCACGCTGGCTCCAGACATCCTCATCGAAGCCTCTGAACTCACGCTGGCTCTACATCCTCGTCAAAGCCTCCAAACTCACGTTGTTTCCAAACACCGCAGCTGGATTAGTTGGCAGCGACCGGTACAGGGTTATGGTGTAGTTGCGATGCAGGCGCAGCGAACCTTTGTACGTGACCTTAGCAGGTCCAGCCAATTGTAGCCTGTAAAGGCAGCCTGCACACGCGTTGTCGTTCGCTGCATGGCGAGCATCTATTTGTAGGTGGCCTTAGCACTACAGTAGGTGCAGCCAACTGTAGCATGTAAATACTGCCTGCACAAGCGCTGTTATTCGCTACAACAAAGGCATCTAGTCGCACATGCATCGACTTCTACTTAGCAGCAGAGCCACACAAACCACATCTCTTTTAACACATGCACCTACTTCTACCTAGCAGCCAACCATAGCATGTAAATACTGCCTGCACAAGTGTTGTTATTCGCTACAACAAAGGCATCTAGTCGCACATGCACCGACTTCTACTTTGCAGCAGAGCCACACAGACCACTATTCTACCTAGCAGCAGAGCCACGTCCCTCTCCGACCATATGGACACAACGACATGATACACTCATGCAAATGCCCCTAGAAAGGCAGAAGGCATGCAAGTGGGCACTGGGTAAGAGCCTTTCTCCTTGTGTCTTTGTCCTTCCGTTCAGATTCGACGTGGCGACGGTGACGCCGGATGCCATTGCTATGGGTTGTGTGGGCTGTGGCCAAGCCTGACGCTAGGGTAGGGCGAGTGGGGTGCACGCTCTAGGCCCACGACAACAAGGGCCCATTAGCATGTAGCAAGTATGTGTTCTGTATATGTATTTTGTACAGCTAAATAGATGACGTCGTGGCTTTCGGCTAGCGATTGGCCCAAAAGTAGATGTGCATGTTGATAAAATATAGATGTGCATGCACAGACACTGGAGCACCGATACAGCATTTTATCCATTGGCTTTGAGGCCAAAGTGCTGCATACATGCTACCGGGGTTCAAAATTTCACCAAAATTTTATGAATTTTAGTAATTTCGGTGTGGGCAAAATAAAAATCCGTGATTTTGTAATACACTAATACATGTGCTATTTAACTCTAGACTCATATTTTCTATTATTTATGTTGCATATTCTTCTGCTCAATAGATGTGTAATCGTAACTCACGCTGGCTCCAGACGTCCTTGTCGAAGCCTCCGAACTCACGCTGGCTCCAGACATCCTCGACAAAGCCTTTGAACTCACACTATTTTCAAATGCTGTAGCGGGATCAGTTGGTAGCAATTGGTACGGGGTTATGGTGTGGTTGTGATGCAGGTGCAACAAACCTTTGTACGTGGCCTTAATAGGTCCAGCCAACTATAGCCTGTAAAGGCTGCCCGCACAGGCACTATCCTTCGCTGCATGGTGAGCATCCTCTTTGTAGGTGGCCTTAGCACTATAGTAAGTGCAGCCAACCGTAGCATGTAAATACTGCCTACACAAGCGCTATTACTCGCAACAACAAAGGCATCTAGTCACACATGCACCAACTTCTACTTAACAATAGAGCCACACAAACCACATCTCTTTTAACACATGTACCCACTTTGACCTAGCAGTAGAGCCACGTCCCTTTTCGGCCATATGGACACAACAACATGATACATCATTCAAACGCCCCTAGAAAGGCAGAAGGCATGCAAGTGGGCACTGGGTAAGAGCCTTTCTCCATGTGTCTTTGTCCTTTCGTTCAGATTCGATGCGGCGACGGCAATGCCGAACGCCGTTGTTGTGGGTTGTGTGGGCTGTGGCCAAGCCCGGCCCTAGGGTAGGACGAGCGGGGCACATGCTCTAGGCCCACGACGACAAGGGCCCATTAGCATCTAGCAAGTATGTGTTCTGTATATGTATTTTGTACGGGTGAACAGAGGACGTCGTGGCTTTTGGCTAGCGATTGGCCCAAAAGTAGATGTGCATGTTGATAAAATAATATATGTGCATGCGCAAACACTGGAACACAGATACAGTCTTTTATCTGTTGGCTTTGAGGCCGAAGCGCTGCATTCATGCTACCAGGGTTCAAAATTTCACCAAAATTTCACGAATTTCAGTAATTTCGGTGGTGGGAGAAATAAAAATCTGCAATCTTGTAATACACTAATACATGTGCTATATAACACTAGACTCATATTTTCTATTATTTATGTTGCATATTCTTCTACTTAATAGATGTGTCATCGTAACTCACGCTGGCTCCAGACATCCTCATCGAAGCCTCTGAACTCACGCTGGCTCTACATCCTCGTCAAAGCCTCCAAACTCACGTTGTTTCCAAACACCGCAGCTGGATTAGTTGGCAGCGACCGGTACAGGGTTATGGTGTAGTTGCGATGCAGGCGCAGCGAACCTTTGTACGTGACCTTAGCAGGTCCAGCCAATTGTAGCCTGTAAAGGCAGCCTGCACACGCGTTGTCGTTCGCTGCATGGCGAGCATCTATTTGTAGGTGGCCTTAGCACTACAGTAGGTGCAGCCAACTGTAGCATGTAAATACTGCCTGCACAAGCGCTGTTATTCGCTACAACAAAGGCATCTAGTCGCACATGCATCGACTTCTACTTAGCAGCAGAGCCACACAAACCACATCTCTTTTAACACATGCACCTACTTCTACCTAGCGGCCAACCATAGCATGTAAATACTGCCTGCACAAGTGTTGTTATTCGCTACAACAAAGGCATCTAGTCGCACATGCACCGACTTCTACTTTGCAGCAGAGCCACACAGACCACTATTCTACCTAGCAGCAGAGCCACGTCCCTCTCCGACCATATGGACACAACGACGTGATACACTCATGCAAATGCCCCTAGAAAGGCAGAAGGCATGCAAGTGGGCACTGGGTAAGAGCCTTTCTCCTTGTGTCTTTGTCCTTCCGTTCAGATTCGACGTGGCGACGGTGACGCCGGATGCCATTGCTATGGGTTGTGTGGGCTGTGGCCAAGCCTGACGCTAGGGTAGGGCGAGTGGGGTGCACGCTCTAGGCCCACGACAACAAGGGCCCATTAGCATGTAGCAAGTATGTGTTCTGTATATGTATTTTGTACAGCTAAATAGATGACGTCGTGGCTTTCGGCAAGCGATTGGCCCAAAAGTAGATGTGCATGTTGATAAAATATAGATGTGCATGCGCAGACACTGGAGCACCGATACAACATTTTATCCGTTGGCTTTGAGGCCAAAGTGCTGCATACATGCTACCGGGGTTCAAAATTTCACCAAAATTTTATGAATTTTAGTAATTTCGGTGTGGGCAAAATAAAAATCCGTGATTTTGTAATACACTAATACATGTGCTATTTAACTCTAGACTCATATTTTCTATTATTTATGTTGCATATTCTTCTGCTCAATAGATGTGTAATCGTAACTCACGCTGGCTCCAGACGTCCTTGTCGAAGCCTCCGAACTCACGCTGGCTCCAGACATCCTCGACAAAGCCTTTGAACTCACACTATTTTCAAATGCTGTAGCGGGATCAGTTGGTAGCAATTGGTACGGGGTTATGGTGTGGTTGTGATGCAGGTGCAACAAACCTTTGTACGTGGCCTTAATAGGTCCAGCCAACTATAGCCTGTAAAGGCTGCCCGCACAGGCACTATCCTTCGCTGCATGGTGAGCATCCTCTTTGTAGGTGGCCTTAGCACTATAGTAAGTGCAGCCAACCGTAGCATGTAAATACTGCCTACACAAGCGCTATTACTCGCAACAACAAAGGCATCTAGTCACACATGCACCAACTTCTACTTAACAATAGAGCCACACAGACCACATCTCTTTTAACACATGTACCCACTTTGACCTAGCAGTAGAGCCACGTCCCTTTTCGGCCATATGGACACAACAACGTGATACATCATTCAAACGCCCCTAGAAAGGCAGAAGGCATGCAAGTGGGCACTGGGTAAGAGCCTTTCTCCATGTGTCTTTGTCCTTTCGTTCAGATTCGATGCGGCGACGGCAACGCCGAACGCCGTTGTTGTAACGGAACCGTCCAAATTATAAGAGCACAAGTACAAAAACAATCACCGAAATGATCAAATTCTCGCACTTGAGCCCATATAACTCCGGTAGTCCAATGAAATCACGAGGGATTTCAAACCAACCAACAAACAAGCCAAGATCGTAGTGATTCAACATAACAAGTCACATGTTACAACCATTTCATAAGTAATTCAATATACATCGGAGTTCAACATAGTTATTAAAACTTACATTGAAAAGTAGCGGAAGCAAAGTAATTTGAAACTAACATTAATCTTATTTCAAATACATGCCAGTACCACGGTCGACTTCCAACAAAAGCATTAGGGATAAGGTAAATAAGAAGGATCATGCCCATGATCACACTCCGCCTCTACGGCAGGAGTCAACCAACTCTTGCAGTCGCCATGATACATCATAACCTGCAACAAGTGGGGAATAAAACCCTGAGTACAAGAAGGTACTCAGCTAGACTTACCCGTCAGAAACCAAAAATAAAGTGACACCAAGGATCATGCAAGGCTGATATAAAGTGGGGCTAGCTTGACAACATTTTGCATAAAAGCTTAATATAGATGATCAATCATTAATGCTTAAGCATCAAGTAAATTATCATTAACCTGTCATCTATATTAGCACCTGTACTAGAGCACTCACTTGGGAGCAAACAATATTAACCATAGCAGGTATAAATTGAGGCAACCTTTCCATCGTGATCCAATTAACCATCCGTTCAATTTAATGGAATCTACGTTGCCGCTGCTCAAGTCAAGTGCTCACTAACCGGGAGCGACGGTGATTCGAATCGAATTCCTATCCAGCTGGAGGGGTATTTCTAACACTCACCGCGCAGGCCCCTGCCAGGGTCGCACAAGCCACCTTTTCATATGATTCAGGAATCGCGGGTCCGAATAATGTCGCGACCCCAAGGGCGACACTCTGCCAGGTGATAGGGACTCTAACCCCCCCTTGGTCTCACGCCAATGTCCCCAAGCACATCCTTTCTCTCCTCCAAGAAGCAACCTACCATTCGATTCCCGGCCTGAACCACATTACTCGGCTTCGCGGTCGGAACGGCTTATCCGGCCAACTAAGTGTTAGACTGCGTTCAACATGACTCAAGGACGTACAGCGAATCGGTCCTTAAACGACTCAGACGGGGATAGATCCACACCCAAGACCTCCATGCCTTGTTGCTTCACTATCGTCATCCCGCCCGGTCTCATTTTATTTTATTAACACATGGTTCCATTCCACGATAGCAAATATAGCCAACCGTGCCATATATGAATATCCCTATATCTCGCAGGTGACAGGGAATCACCTGACTTCTACCGCTTAAAGCAGGGCTAAGCATCTACTCGATCCTAGTCTATGTAGGATTCAGGGATTCATATATCTGGACAAGGAATGATATAATGCAGCAAGGTTTTCAACCAACTCCTACCACTTAATGCAACAATACTTATAACATATATAGAATTAATTGCTTTGAAGGTAGGAGGCTTATAATGCTCCGGGGCTTGCCTGGGATCCGACTCAAGTTAGAGTATGTCAGATGAAGTCACTTGGCGAGCAACCTCCAAACTACTACTTGTCCGGTCCTTCTATCTTCGGGTTTGGATCCACCAAACACCGTCTTCGGGTTTGGCTCCACATCAGGTCCTTCACGTGCTTCAGCTAGCGTACCTAAATGAGGTGCAATAATGCATACGTATGAATGCATAGAAGTACAATAAACAAAGTAATCAAAGTACTAGAACTAGAAATTGCTACCTTCTGGACATCAGACCAACAGCTGCGTAATTTAATCATAACTGGAGATCTACAACTCCAAATGACTTGCAAGAAGACATTATGGAAAGCTTATAGAATTACCTATATTTCACTTATAATCATCATAGCATGATTCTAAAGTTTAACATGTCGAATTTACACAAACATAGAAACTGGTCTAACAAGACAGAGAGCAAGCAATTCTGTAACCCAACTTTAAACAGCTATAACTCCTAAACCACATGGCCAAATACCACCAAATTTTAACAGAAGCTAGATATATAACTTATCTACAACTTTTGTATAAACAAGTTTTACAGCAAAGCACATTATCATAAAGAACTTTGCCAAGTTTCCAGATCTGTCCAGAAAACTCATTTGCGAGAAATAACTATTAACTTATGTTGCAAACATATAATTAGACAAAACCAACTTTACCAACATGTCACACAAGACTAATGAACACCAGAAAACATAGTGCCCAATACTAAATAATTTCTTTTAATGTATTTTCTTAATTTATTTAGATAATTAGGTGGAATTATGAACACCTATCAAAAGTGCATAATAAATTCTACAAAAATTACAGTGGCTCACATATCCTGTCAATAGTCTACTGTACAAATTTCACTCTATTTGGATATGTATAGCAACCTCTATGAAAAAGACAAGTTGCTAAAGCAAGAATTCATGTGAAAGTAAATTAAACCTAAAACTCAATATTTTCTGTGAACACAAGGCCATATTATGAATCAATATGATAGAGAAACATCATACTAAGGTAATGGAACAACATTTTCTATTTTATCATTTATATATTATTTATAAGCTATTTATTAAGCCATAAACAAGTTAACTCAATAACTTGAGCATACAGTAAGCAATGGCCATGAAATTTATACCACAGTACATTCATAGCATGGAAAGACTACCATAAAAATTTCACATCATTTGGAGCAGCACAACTCAAGATATAAAAATAACAAGCAATATAATGTAAATTCCTTATTTATCGAGGTCCAATCAAAACCTTAAGAAAACAGTGAACAACTAGTGTGTTTGATATTTTTCCTAGCAATTACATTTCATCACAAAATTTACAAAGCAAGAATCACTATTTTTGGGGTTCTAAAACTCCAGATCTTGCTCTGGTCAAGTTTATAAGCATTTTTGGGAGTATTTTTAAAGCTTAAATAAAACATCAGAAAACATCTACAAACATGTAACATTTTATACCTCTACTGCAAAGATCTCCTCTCAAGGTTTCCAAAAAGTCCCCATTTACTATTTTTGGACTTTGCTAACATGAGATATAGATTTTTAAAGATTAATATGAAATTGGAATTCAAAATCGGAATTAAAACAACCCCAACATAATTCGCTAGGCGCACCCGGTTTCCCACCCCAGATCTGTCATTACTTAACCGACATGCGGGACCCGCTGCTCAGCCGGGCCCGCACGTCAGTTACTCAAACAGAGACACAGAGAAGGGGGGAAACGACCTTCTTCATTTAGGCCCCTGCAATAAATTTTAATTGAACCAAACAAATAAGTCCTATCAATACTATTCATATGAGTCAGTGTCTTTTCATCTAGCCCCCTCCTTTCTCCCCTATTTGGACCCGAGGTCCCCCTTCTTCTTCATGGAGCAGAGCACGCCGGGGAGGTTATCCGGCCGGCCAGTGCGGCGGTGCCGGCGGCAATTGGCTGCGGCACGGCCAGCCTGGGCCACGCGCGCACCCGAGCAGGGGCGCAGCTCGCCCAGGGGCGGCCCACAGTGGCGTGACCACGCGCACGTGTGGCCATGGTGGCTGTTGCAGGCGGCGATGGCGTTGACGGCGACGCTGCGAGCGGAGAAGGGGCGCTGGAGGGCCCCCGGGCTCACGTGGTTCCGAGGAGGGGCTCGGCTTCGACGGAGGGCGGCTCGTGGCAGAAGACGCGGTGGCGTCAGAGAGCTTTGCGGCCTCACAAGGCGGCTCCGCCGCAGTAGTGACGGAGGACGGCTCCGGCGACCGAATGGCCTCGGCGTGCACAGCCCGGCCTGCACGTGACCGAGAAGGACTGCTTTGAGCGAGGAGAACGCGTGAAGGAGTAGGAGCACCCGCGGCAGCGAACTCCGCTCGGCTGGCCATGGCGCGACCGTGCTCTGCGCGCGCGTGCCGAGAGGATGGGAGCGGGAAGGCAAGGTGAGTGAGGAGAAGGGCGGAGCGCGGACTGGTCACTCAGATGCTCCACCACGCTGAGGGCGGGGGCGCGGACATATGGCAGAGAGGAGCAGCAACGGTGGGGCGCGGCGTCGGGCATGGTCGCCACGTTCGGACGCGCGTCGCCCTTGGAGACCTTCTCCCGAACACGTGGTGGGCGTCGACGAGACCACCTTGGGTTCCATTTTTGGGCTGTCTAGGGTTCGAATTGGGCCTCAGGCCTTGAAGCAAAGTTGTGGGCCATGGGCTACTCTACAATATTGCTTAAGGGGTCATAGTCATTAGGGCTCTGTAACAGTGGTTAATTAACCTCCAAAATGACAGTGTTAGTGGCTTAACGAAGATTAAGCTTTGCTCGGTTTGGACTCCATTTACTTGGTCGAATTGATCCCAACTTTTTACATGTTGTTCTCCATAACATAAACCCCAACTTTTGTTAAGGGGTCAAATCATGTTGGTTAGCAAAATCACGAGAACGCGGGATGCCAACGTCGATGTTACCGGAATTAGGGCTTAAAAATGGCCAAGTGCTGAAATCAGCTCTAAAACTGACTTGTGGGCCCTTTTTGGTCATGTTCCACACATTTTCATGACTTGACTCTTAAACAAAGTTTGTTCCTTATAAAATTCTCTAGAACTTTGTAAAAGGGTGCACAGTCATGCAAAGCTTCTAGGTCAGACTTTTGGAATAGTCAAACGAAAGGGTCCTAGGGTCCATACATGGTCAACCATCACTTAGAAGCATATTTAGGCGAAATGATCAACATGGACATTGTTCCATTAAGTGTCCTAAGTGTAGTTAAGGTGTTGTAGAGGCCAGACATACCCACCATGCATAGGTTGCACAAAAGTGTAGGTTTTAGTTATAATCCAAACAAGCATATAACTCATCATTTCATGTGACTTTTTGATTCCAAACTTCATGAAACTTTTCCAGGGATCAATATAGATAGTTATTGATGTGAGACATGTGAAGATATTGCAATAACACCATCCAAGCATATATCTTGAAAATGACCTATATGCAAAGCAAAGGAGTAACATCCAAGTTTAGATTAGGCTCATCTCTGTAGGTTGACCTTGCCATCATCATCTCCACTTAATCTATCATGTTTGAGCTCAAACCCACTGACTAATTGGTGATAAACACCTGGGGTGTTACAGCCTTCCCCCCTTAAAAGAATCGCGTCCCGAGATTCGGAATGGAAGACCTTTTAAGGAAGAGAGACACATTACCTAGTTCCCAATATCTGCTATAGCATTCAGCTAAAAGCTTCAACATCGGTGAACAATTTGGTCAAAGGCACTTTCTGATACTTATGCTTTATGGTAAAATTTGTCTGAAGAATTTCCTTCATTGACTTCCATGAAGCATTGTTACTTTGGGAGGAATCCAAGATAGCACGTACTGCATTATCAGTGTACGGAGATCATTTGGTCCATGAGTGAACCACTCACAAGTATCTGACTCTCTAATGAGCACAACATAGGCCATCTGAACTTGACACTAGACCAAAATATTCAGAAGTATACTCGTTGAAATGGCTCTATATTCACACGGTTTTGAAAAGTAGCTCTCTACCAAAAATGGCTTGAGCACAACCTTCCAAAAGGGTGAGATCATAAGCGACAAATATACTCTGAGGCTATAGATACTGACTAACCAATAAACAAGGTTTATGCTGGTCGTAAATGTTCATTCATTTAGACACCAACTAATGGAAAACTACTTATGGTTCCATGGGTGCAGTTCTCTTTCTCTGATGACAACACTGTATTATCTGTCAAATGTCACCTAAGAAGATTCTTTTGTCCAAAGACAACAGTTATCTGGGTCGAATCAGATGCAACCTCTTGGGTAAAAACATTTATAAGGTACCAAAGTATGTCATCATTGGAAAATAATTCCCAAAGAAAGATGTAACGAGGCCTTAAGGACAACAAAAGTTGTAAATATTCACTTAACCGCGGGGAGTAGTCTACCACCAAGCGATTGAGTAAAATTTTCCTTGGTGACTTAGTTGTACTGTAAGTTGAGTTGACTTGCAGCATAGCAACTTTGTCAGGCCAACCTTTCACCATGAGGCTTCCTCTTTAGGATCAAACAACAACTCTAAGCTAGGAAATCTGTTGTTTGACACTTTTCAAGTTGCTTTTGATTCACAATGGTATAAATTGATTTGCAGAAACCAAGGCTGCTCGTACATTGTGGATACGAGAAAGCAAAAGCAACGAAAGAGTGTAAACTAATATCTGTGGGACCTCAAAAGGGCCATCCAACAGTAGCTCTCAACCATTAATTTACGTACCAGTCCGATGATGCACATGCTTTGAACTTGCGGTTTAATTTTGCAAGGCAAAATGCATACTTCGCCTGGAGGACATTCCTACAAGAATAAGGAACCGTTTCTGAATATTCCTAAATACTTTATCCAATAGAGTTCTGAACAAAACCATTTGTGGCACCGAAGGGCACAAGGATGGTGATCGAAACTAGGGTAGGCTTTCTCTAATTCTTCACTTTATTGGATAGAACACCTTGCACTATCTGTGTGATTGTCCAAGATGGAATTGACTTGATCCAATGGCTCTAGAAGATAGAATATCACTCAAGTTGTTGGCTAGTTGATTTACTTCTTGTTGGTTATTGCTCTATAAGACATAGCCTTCGTAGCTACCAAAGAGTCGTTACCTAGCTAGAGATTAACCTTCCTATTGGTAACTAATCAGTTGTCTCTCAACACTAAAAAGTTCCAGATCTTCACTCTTGACCACAACAACTGTGGTTGATGTAGAATAGATGGTTGCCATTGAAGTTAGCAAATACGAAGTTATTCTAGAGATGGTTGATTTTGATTATATGGTCATTATGCACCCAAGATTGAGACTTGATAGCTCGGGTCAAATGCACAATGCAACAATCGATTCTCATCCCATAGATAACTTGTCCAACATTAAATGTTGTGTGTCCTTTTTATCCAATAGAGATGAGAAACGTTGCTCCCAAGATGACGTTCGTCAATAGTCTGACAACTAAGTAGAGTCACTTGTCTACCACCTTTGCAGTTTATTAATGTTTATGTCGGTGACCCATTCTTCAAAGATTTTCCTCTTAGCAACTTTAGAAGGAAGTTCCACTACTTTCGGTCTAAGATATGGATCTTACGATACGATTTGAAGAGATAATCAAGAAAAGGAACACGAGAAAATAACACATCGACTGTCGTTTCATAATGGATCATGACTAGAAACCGTGATACCAACGCGTGCCAAGCAGCCAGCCATGTGTCTGCAGCCACAGGAGGCCCTTGGTTTCATCGCGGCACCATCAGCGGCTACTCATAACACCATTACTAAACGCACAACGAAAGTGAAATTTCAAGTGGCACCAATGGGCTGTAAGAGCAAGCGCCATACAAGGAGGGATAGCAAGCAAAGGTAGCCACAAAATTTAGAATCAACACAAAAATAATCCGAAGATCAACATATAGCACAAGAGAACATCGCACAATTGCCAAGGATAACTGAGCAAGAGACTCTTGCTTAACTTCTATGTACGACTCGCGTCCACCGAGATGAGTTCCAGATAAAAGATTAATAGGAGATTCATTCATGTTGGGCAACAACATGAGATCAAGACTGATAAACATCTCGAGACTGAGAAGGTTGGGGACGGATTAAGAAATTTTCAAGGCGAAAACCGATATGTAGTTCTAGATTGAGTTGATAAGGTAGATGCATGAATTTGCAAGCAATTGATTTTGAGGCCATAGCAGAGAGACGTTACGTCACACTAGCTAACCTTTGGGAAAGGTAACCGGAAGGTCCTACATGGATTTGGGTACGGTCTCCACAACTGGCAACGTACGAACCATGGTCAAAGGCTAGTGTTGATAAAAGTTAACTTGGTTGGTCAGTCGATAAGGGTCTTCACAAAGAGGGTTGCAAAACATCCATGGCTTATGCAAACATACAGGAGAACTAAACTTTGGACTTTCGGTCAAGCAAAGGCATGGATACAAACATTCAAGGACTAACCACTAAGTCTACAGGCTCAGACTCCTAAGAGAGAAACCTAATTAAAGACAACAACCATACAATTACGTAACGTAAATGTTGTTCTAGGATAAAACTATGCGATACTCGTATGCTCACCGAGGACAAACGAGGTGACAACTAGGGCACTACCTAGACAACAAGCATACATACAACATCACAGTCAAGCAGACATTTGAGAAAATTCAAATGATTGAGCTTAAGCAACCAATACTAGCACAAGGCTCACCTAAAATAAGCATTTATCTCAAACATGAACTAACTACAAGTTTAGCTCAAAACAATGCTAGCTAAGGAAGCCAACTTAGCACGTGCATAGAATCTGGACAGCAGCACGGTAGTTACTTGTTTCAACTATAACTGAGATTGTAGACATCCCACAAAGGTGATCCTAGACTTTCTAGAAAGCTCAGGAAGATGACTACACTTTAGTTATTCATAACAAAAGCAAATTCATAGATTAACATGACCAAAAATGCTAATGTTTCAGATCTGTACCAATATGGACAGAAAACTGACAAGAACTTCAAAAATACATAACTGGAGTTCTAGAGACACAACAAGGCTGAGCCTTAACTTTATGTAAAGCTTATTAAGTTGTCTATAACTTTCTTAATATCATATTAATATGATTCTACAGCTAACAAGGTTAATCAACACAAAGAAGACATTTCTGTCCAGGTTTGGACAGATTCTGTCATTCAACTTCACAAGCTCATAACTGGTGACTTACCCCATCAAAAGTAGTGATCTTTAGCATTTTGGAAAGCTTAGAAAAAGTACTACACTTCCTCTAATATTTCCAAGACATGATTCTATAATCACATAGGTCAAATAAAGCAAACATTCAGATCTGTTCTGAACATGAGCAGATTCTGACAACAAACTTCTAAAATTTATAACTCCCAAGCCATAAGGCCTAGGGTCATGAAATTTTAGAACAAGCCAAATAAGTAAGTTAGCTACAACTTTGGTATTCTCCATAACTACAGAAAACACCATGATGACCACGAAAGCATCACCACAACAGCAATCATTCTAGCAGCCAACGTGCAACAAGCAAAACAAAGTTTGCCTTTGTTCTTCTTAACAAGAGAGCGTACAAACATGTTATTCTAGTAGCTCTAAATTTTTGTTACCTTAGACCAACACAAATATAATTCATTCATGAGAATCCACAATTATTTCTAGCAAGACTAAGCACACACTTTTATCAAGCACTTTCTATCCAAGTAACATTGAACAAGGCATTCCTGTCTAACTCCACACAAGGAAGATACTACATAACATCAATCACAAGTCACTTAATATCGAACAAGGGTGAGAGGAGCATAGCTATGCATAAAGCAACAATCATGATAATGCATGCTTCGTCCTATTCGTCCTCACAAGATTGCCAACCTAAGGTGGCGATCACGTTCTATGTCAGTGGCATAACACGCACTCTCTCGATATATAGCTAGTCGTCAGCTACATTCGACTTACGCATTCGTGGTTAGTGTACCTGCAGAAAATTTTTTTATTTCAACCCAACAATTCCCCAATATAAGGCACACAATGAAAGCAGTAGTAAAATTTTTAAGTACTCCCATATACATATACCCCTGTATATATACATGTAGCACCAAAACTACCCGAATCATTGATCACCCACAATTAAGTACCTTCATATATACATGTGTGTAACATGTAAATAATCCAGTAACCAAAACTAGCTCTCCCCTAGACCGCAGTTTGTACGGTCATGCTCTCACAACTCACACTTACCTGAGCGTAGGTGCGATGTTGCATAAAGGTAAACTAGCAACATATATGGCTATTTCATATATGAAGGCTACCTCTAATCTGACACACCGGGTAGCATAGTGTGGGAGAGTCATCACACATACATACCTTGGCCTGGGCGTAGATGCATAAATGAAAAACCCCAAGTTAGTACTTATATAAGCCACCTAATAATCCTTATATGGGCATAAGGAAATTGACCACTGGCATACTTAGGTTTAAAATTTAGATTTGGCAAACCTATATATAGCTATAAGTTAATAAAACTGATATTATAAAACAAAACCTTTGTTTTAAATACACATACGACAAGTTTAATGTTGAATCTCGCTCCGATACCAGCTGTAACGGAACCGTCCAAATTATAAGAGCACAAGTACAAAAACAATCACCGAAATGATCAAATTCTCGCACTTGAGCCCATATAACTCCGGTAGTCCAATGAAATCACGAGGGATTTCAAACCAACCAACAAACAAGCCAAGATCGTAGTGATTCAACATAACAAGTCACATGTTACAACCATTTCATAAGTAATTCAATATACATCGGAGTTCAACATAGTTATTAAAACTTACATTGAAAAGTAGCGGAAGCAAAGTAATTTGAAACTAACATTAATCTTATTTCAAATACATGCCAGTACCACGGTCGACTTCCAACAAAAGCATTAGGGATAAGGTAAATAAGAAGGATCATGCCCATGATCACACTCCGCCTCTACGGCAGGAGTCAACCAACTCTTGCAGTCGCCATGATACATCATAACCTGCAACAAGTGGGGAATAAAACCCTAAGTACAAGAAGGTACTCAGCTAGACTTACCCGTCAGAAACCAGAAATAAAGTGACACCAAGGATCATGCAAGGCTGATATAAAGTGGGGCTAGCTTGACAACATTTTGCATAAAAGCTTAATATAGATGATCAATCATTAATGCTTAAGCATCAAGTAAATTATCATTAACCTGTCATCTATATTAGCACCTGTACTAGAGCACTCACTTTATTAGGAGCAAACAATATTAACCATAGCAGGTATAAATTGAGGCAACCTTTCCATCGTGATCCAATTAACCATCCGTTCAATTTAATGGAATCTACGTTGCCGCTGCTCAAGTCAAGTGCTCACTAACCGGGAGCGACGGCGATTCGAATCGAATTCCTATCCAGCTGGAGGGGTATTTCTAACACTCACCGCGCAGGCCCCTGCCAGGGTCGCACAAGCCACCTTTTCATATGATTCAGGAATCGCGGGTCCGAATAATGTCACGACCCCAAGGGCGACACTCTGCCAGGTGATAGGGACTCTAACCCCCCCCCCCTTGGTCTCACGCCAATGTCCCCAAGCACATCCTTTCTCTCCTCTAAGAAGCAACCTACCATTCGATTCCCGGCCTGAACCACATTACTCGGCTTCGCGGTCGGAACGGCTTATCCGGCCAACTAAGTGTTAGACTGCGTTCAACATGACTCAAGGACGTATAGCGAATCGGTCCTTAAACGACTCAGACGGGGATAGATCCACACCCAAGACCTCCATGCCTTGTTGCTTCACTATCGTCATCCCGCCCGGTCTCATTTTATTTTATTAACACATGGTTCCATTCCACGATAGCAAATATAGCCAACCGTGCCATATATGAATATCCCTATATCTCGCAGGTGACAGGGAATCACCTGACTTCTACCGCTTAAAGCAGGGCTAAGCATCTACTCGATCCTAGTCTATGTAGGATTCAGGGATTCATATATCTGGACAAGGAATGATATAATGCAGCAAGGTTTTCAACCAACTCCTACCACTTAATGCAACAATACTTATAACATATATAGAATTAATTGCTTTGAAGGTAGGAGGCTTATAATGCTCCGGGGCTTGCCTGGGATCCGACTCAAGTTAGAGTATGTCAGATGAAGTCACTTGGCGAGCAACCTCCAAACTACTACTTGTCCGGTCCTTCTATCTTCGGGTTTGGATCCACCAAACACCGTCTTCGGGTTTGGCTCCACATCAGGTCCTTCACGTGCTTCAGCTAGCGTACCTAAATGAGGTGCAATAATGCATACGTATGAATGCATAGAAGTACAATAAACAAAGTAATCAAAGTACTAGAACTAGAAATTGCTACCTTCTGGACATCAGACCAACAGCTGCGTAATTTAATCATAACTGGAGATCTACAACTCCAAATGACTTGCAAGAAGACATTATGGAAAGCTTATAGAATTACCTATATTTCACTTATAATCATCATAGCATGATTCCAAAGTTTAACATGTCGAATTTACACAAACATAGAAACTGGTCTAACAAGACAGAGAGCAAGCAATTCTGTAACCCAACTTTAAACAGCTATAACTCCTAAACCACATGGCCAAATACCACCAAATTTTAACAGAAGCTAGATATATAACTTATCTACAACTTTTGTATAAACAAGTTTTACAGCAAAGCACATTATCATAAAGAACTTTGCCAAGTTTCCAGATCTGTCCAGAAAACTCATTTGCGAGAAATAACTATTAACTTATGTTGCAAACATATAATTAGACAAAACCAACTTTACCAACATGTCACACAAGACTAATGAACACCAGAAAACATAGTGTCCAATACTAAATAATTTCTTTTAATGTATTTTCTTAATTTATTTAGATAATTAGGTGGAATTGTGAACACCTATCAAAATGCACAATAAATTCTACAAAAATTACAGTGGCTCACATATCCTCTCAATAGTCTACTGTACAAATTTCACTCTATTTGGATATGTATAGCAACCTCTATGAAAAAGACAAGTTGCTAAAGCAAGAATTCATGTGAAAGTAAATTAAACCTAAAACTCAATATTTTCTGTGAACACAAGGCCATATTATGAATCAATATGATAGAGAAACATCATACTAAGGTAATGGAATAACATTTTCTATTTTATCATTTATATATTATTTATAAGCTATTTATTAAGCCATAAACAAGTTAACTCAATAACTTGAGCATACAGTAAGCAATGACCATGAAATTTATACCACAGTACATTCATAGCATGGAAAGACTACCATAAAAATTTCACATCATTTGGAGCAGCACAACTCAAGATATAAAAATAACAAGCAATATAATGTAAATTCCTTATTTATCGAGGTCCAATCAAAACCTTAAGAAAACAGTGAACAACTAGTGTGTTTGATATTTTTCCTAGCAATTACATTTCATCACAAAATTAACAAAGCAAGAATCACTATTTTTGGGGTTCTAAAACTCCAGATCTTGCTCTGGTCAAGTTTATAAGCATTTTTGGGAGTATTTTTAAAGCTTAAATAAAACATCAGAAAACATCTACAAACATGTAACATTTTATGCCTCTACTGCAAAGATCTCCTCTCAAGGTTTCCAAAAAGTCCCCATTTACTATTTTTGGACTTTGCTAACATGAGATATAGATTTTTAAAGATTAATATGAAATTGGAATTCAAAATCGGAATTAAAACAACCCCAACATAATTCGCTAGGCGCACCCGGTTTCCCACCCCAGATCTGTCATTACTTAACCGACATGCGGGACCCGCTGCTCAGCCGGGCCCGCACGTCAGTTACTCAAACAGAGACACAGAGAGGGGGGGAAACGACCTTCTTCATTTAGGCCCCTGCAATAAATTTTAATTGAACCAAACAAATAAGTCCTATCAATACTATTCATATGAGTCAGTGTCTTTTCATCTAGCCCCCTCCTTTCTCCCCTATTTGGACCCGAGGTCCCCCTTCTTCTTCATGGAGCAGAGCACGCCGGGGAGGTTATCCGGCCGGCCAGTGCGGCGGTGCCGGCGGCAATTGGCTGCGGCGCGGCCAGCCTGGGCCACGCGCGCACCCGAGCAGGGGCGCAGCTCGCCCAGGGGCGGCCCACAGTGGCGTGACCACGCGCACGTGTGGCCATGGTGGCTGTTGCAGGCGGCGATGGCGTTGACGGCGACGCTGCGAGCGGAGAAGGGGCGCTGGAGGGCCCCCGGGCTCACGTGGTTCCGAGGAGGGGCTCGGCTTCGACGGAGGGCGGCTCGTGGCAGAAGACGCGGTGGCGTCAGAGAGCTTTGCGGCCTCACAAGGCGGCTCCGCCGCAGTAGTGACGGAGGACGGCTCCGGCGACCGAATGGCCTCGGCGTGAACAGCCCGGCCTGCACGTGACCGAGAAGGACTGCTTTGAGCGAGGAGAACGCGTGAAGGAGTAGGAGCACCCGCGGCAGCGAACTCCGCTCGGCTGGCCATGGCGCGGCCGTGCTCTGCGCACGTGTGCCGAGAGGATGGGAGCGGGAAGGCAAGGTGAGTGAGGAGAAGGGCGGAGCGCGGACTGGTCACTCAGATGCTCCACCACGCTGAGGGCGGGGGCGCGGACATATGGCAGAGAGGAGCAGCAACGGTGGGGCGCGGCGTCGGGCATGGTCGCCACGTTCGGACGCGCGTCGCCCTTGGAGACCTTCTCCCGAACACGTGGTGGGCGTCGACGAGACCACCTTGGGTTCCATTTTTGGGCTGTCTAGGGTTCGAATTGGGCCTCAGGCCTTGAAGCAAAGTTGTGGGCCATGGGCTACTCTACAATATTGCTTAAGGGGTCATAGTCATTAGGGCTCTGTAACAGTGGTTAATTAACCTCCAAAATGACAGTGTCAGTGGCTTAACGAAGATTAAGCTTTGCTCGGTTTGGACTCCATTTACTTGGTCGAATTGATCCCAACTTTTTACATGTTGTTCTCCATAACATAAACCCCAACTTTTGTTAAGGGGTCAAATCATGTTGGTTAGCAAAATCACGAGAACGCGGGATGCCAACGTCGATGTTACCGGAATTAGGGCTTAAAAATGGCCAAGTGCTGAAATCAGCTCTAAAACTGACTTGTGGGCCCTTTTTGGTCATGTTCCACACATTTTCATGACTTGACTCTTAAACAAAGTTTGTTCCTTATAAAATTCTCTAGAACTTTGTAAAAGGGTGCACAGTCATGCAAAGCTTCTAGGTCAGACTTTTGGAATGGTCAAACGAAAGGGTCCTAGGGTCCATACATGGTCAACCATCACTTAGAAGCATATTTAGGCGAAATGATCAACATGGATATTGTTCCATTAAGTGTCCTAAGTGTAGTTAAGGTGTTGTAGAGGCCAGACATACCCACCATGCATAGGTTGCACAAAAGTGTAGGTTTTAGTTATAATCCAAACAAGCATATAACTCATCATTTCATGTGACTTTTTGATTCCAAACTTCATGAAACTTTTCCAGGGATCAATATAGATAGTTATTGATGTGAGACATGTGAAGATATTGCAATAACACCATCCAAGCATATATCTTGAAAATGACCTATATGCAAAGCAAAGGAGTAACATCCAAGTTTAGATTAGGCTCATCTCTGTAGGTTGACCTTGCCATCATCATCTCCACTTAATCTATCATGTTTGAGCTCAAACCCACTGACTAATTGGTGATAAACACCTGGGGTGTTACAGTTGTTGTGGGTTGTGTGGGCTGTGGCCAAGCCCGGCCCTAGGGTAGGACGAGCGGGGCACACGCTCTAGGCCCACGACGACAAGGGCCCATTAGCATCTAGCAAGTATGTGTTCTGTATATGTATTTTGTACGGGTGAACAGAGGACGTCGTGGCTTTTGGCTAGCGATTGGCCCAAAAGTAGATGTGCATGTTGATAAAATAATATATGTGCATGCGCAAACACTGGAACACAGATACAGTCTTTTATCTGTTGGCTTTGAGGCCGAAGCGCTGCATTCATGCTACCAGGGTTCAAAATTTCACCAAAATTTCACGAATTTCAGTAATTTCGGTGGTGGGAGAAATAAAAATCTGCAATCTTGTAATACACTAATACATGTGCTATATAACACTAGACTCATATTTTCTATTATTTATGTTGCATATTCTTCTACTTAATAGATGTGTCATCGTAACTCACGCTGGCTCCAGACATCCTCATCGAAGCCTCTGAACTCACGCTGGCTCTACATCCTCGTCAAAGCCTCCAAACTCACGTTGTTTCCAAACACCGCAGCTGGATTAGTTGGCAGCGACCGGTACAGGGTTATGGTGTAGTTGCGATGCAGGCGCAGCGAACCTTTGTACGTGACCTTAGCAGGTCCAGCCAATTGTAGCCTGTAAAGGCAGCCTGCACACGCGTTGTCGTTCGCTGCATGGCGAGCATCTATTTGTAGGTGGCCTTAGCACTACAGTAGGTGCAGCCAACTGTAGCATGTAAATACTGCCTGCACAAGCGCTGTTATTCGCTACAACAAAGGCATCTAGTCGCACATGCATCGACTTCTACTTAGCAGCAGAGCCACACAAACCACATCTCTTTTAACACATGCACCTACTTCTACCTAGCAGCCAACCATAGCATGTAAATACTGCCTGCACAAGTGTTGTTATTCGCTACAACAAAGGCATCTAGTCGCACATGCACCGACTTCTACTTTGCAGCAGAGCCACACAGACCACTATTCTACCTAGCAGCAGAGCCACGTCCCTCTCCGACCATATGGACACAACGACGTGATACACTCATGCAAATGCCCCTAGAAAGGCAGAAGGCATGCAAGTGGGCACTGGGTAAGAGCCTTTCTCCTTGTGTCTTTGTCCTTCCGTTCAGATTCGACGTGGCGACGGTGACGCCGGATGCCATTGCTATGGGTTGTGTGGGCTGTGGCCAAGCCTGACGCTAGGGTAGGGCGAGTGGGGTGCACGCTCTAGGCCCACGACAACAAGGGCCCATTAGCATGTAGCAAGTATGTGTTCTGTATATGTATTTTGTACAGCTAAATAGATGACGTCGTGGCTTTCGGCTAGCGATTGGCCCAAAAGTAGATGTGCATGTTGATAAAATATAGATGTGCATGCGCAGACACTGGAGCACCGATACAGCTTTTTATCCGTTGGCTTTGAGGCCAAAGTGCTGCATACATGCTACCGGGGTTCAAAATTTCACCAAAATTTTATGAATTTTAGTAATTTCGGTGTGGGCAAAATAAAAATCCGTGATTTTGTAATACACTAATACATGTGCTATTTAACTCTAGACTCATATTTTCTATTATTTATGTTGCATATTCTTCTGCTCAATAGATGTGTAATCGTAACTCACGCTGGCTCCAGACGTCCTTGTCGAAGCCTCCGAACTCACGCTGGCTCCAGACATCCTCGACAAAGCCTTTGAACTCACACTATTTTCAAATGCTGTAGCGGGATCAGTTGGTAGCAATTGGTACGGGGTTATGGTGTGGTTGTGATGCAGGTGCAACAAACCTTTGTACGTGGCCTTAATAGGTCCAGCCAACTATAGCCTGTAAAGGCTGCCCGCACAGGCACTATCCTTCGCTGCATGGTGAGCATCCTCTTTGTAGGTGGCCTTAGCACTATAGTAAGTGCAGCCAACCGTAGCATGTAAATACTGCCTACACAAGCGCTATTACTCGCAACAACAAAGGCATCTAGTCACACATGCACCAACTTCTACTTAACAATAGAGCCACACAGACCACATCTCTTTTAACACATGTACCCACTTTGACCTAGCAGTAGAGCCACGTCCCTTTTCGGCCATATGGACACAACAACGTGATACATCATTCAAACGCCCCTAGAAAGGCAGAAGGCATGCAAGTGGGCACTGGGTAAGAGCCTTTCTCCATGTGTCTTTGTCCTTTCGTTCAGATTCGATGCGGCGACGGCAACGCCGAACGCCGTTGTTGTGGGTTGTGTGGGCTGTGGCCAAGCCCGGCCCTAGGGTAGGACGAGCGGGGCACACGCTCTAGGCCCACGACGACAAGGGCCCATTAGCATCTAGCAAGTATGTGTTCTGTATATGTATTTTGTACGGGTGAACAGAGGACGTCGTGGCTTTTGGCTAGCGATTGGCCCAAAAGTAGATGTGCATGTTGATAAAATAATATATGTGCATGCGCAAACACTGGAACACAGATACAGTCTTTTATCTGTTGGCTTTGAGGCCGAAGCGCTGCATTCATGCTACCAGGGTTCAAAATTTCACCAAAATTTCACGAATTTCAGTAATTTCGGTGGTGGGAGAAATAAAAATCTGCAATCTTGTAATACACTAATACATGTGCTATATAACACTAGACTCATATTTTCTATTATTTATGTTGCATATTCTTCTACTTAATAGATGTGTCATCGTAACTCACGCTGGCTCCAGACATCCTCATCGAAGCCTCTGAACTCACGCTGGCTCTACATCCTCGTCAAAGCCTCCAAACTCACGTTGTTTCCAAACACCGCAGCTGGATTAGTTGGCAGCGACCGGTACAGGGTTATGGTGTAGTTGCGATGCAGGCGCAGCGAACCTTTGTACGTGACCTTAGCAGGTCCAGCCAATTGTAGCCTGTAAAGGCAGCCTGCACACGCGTTGTCGTTCGCTGCATGGCGAGCATCTATTTGTAGGTGGCCTTAGCACTACAGTAGGTGCAGCCAACTGTAGCATGTAAATACTGCCTGCACAAGCGCTGTTATTCGCTACAACAAAGGCATCTAGTCGCACATGCATCGACTTCTACTTAGCAGCAGAGCCACACAAACCACATCTCTTTTAACACATGCACCTACTTCTACCTAGCAGCCAACCATAGCATGTAAATACTGCCTGCACAAGTGTTGTTATTCGCTACAACAAAGGCATCTAGTCGCACATGCACCGACTTCTACTTTGCAGCAGAGCCACACAGACCACTATTCTACCTAGCAGCAGAGCCATGTCCCTCTCCGACCATATGGACACAACGACGTGATACACTCATGCAAATGCCCCTAGAAAGGCAGAAGGCATGCAAGTGGGCACTGGGTAAGAGCCTTTCTCCTTGTGTCTTTGTCCTTCCGTTCAGATTCGACGTGGCGACGGTGACGCCGGATGCCATTGCTATGGGTTGTGTGGGCTGTGGCCAAGCCTGACGCTAGGGTAGGGCGAGTGGGGTGCACACTCTAGGCCCACGACAACAAGGGCCCATTAGCATGTAGCAAGTATGTGTTCTGTATATGTATTTTGTACAGCTAAATAGATGACGTCGTGGCTTTCGGCAAGCGATTGGCCCAAAAGTAGATGTGCATGTTGATAAAATATAGATGTGCATGCGCAGACACTGGAGCACCGATACAGCATTTTATCCGTTGGCTTTGAGGCCAAAGTGCTGCATACATGCTACCGGGGTTCAAAATTTCACCAAAATTTTATGAATTTTAGTAATTTCGGTGTGGGCAAAATAAAAATCCGTGATTTTGTAATACACTAATACATGTGCTATTTAACTCTAGACTCATATTTTCTATTATTTATGTTGCATATTCTTCTGCTCAATAGATGTGTAATCGTAACTCACGCTGGCTCCAGACGTCCTTGTCGAAGCCTCTGAACTCACGCTGGCTCCAGACATCCTCGTCAAAGCCTCCAAACTCACGTTGTTTCCGAACTCCGCAGCTGGATCAGTTGGCAGCGACCGGTACGGGGTTATGGTGTGGTTGCGATGCAGGTGAAGCGAACCTTTGTACGTGGTCTTAGCAGGTCCAGCCAACTGTAGCCTATAAAGTCCACCCGCACACGCGTTGTCATTCGCTGCATGGTGAGCATCCTCTTTGTAGGTGACCTTAGCACTATAGTAGGTGCAGCCAACCTAGCATGTAAATGCTGCCCATACAAGCGCTGTTATTCGCTACAACAAAGGCATCTGCTTTTAAACTGAGTTTCCTCTGCTTTTATTGAAAGCAAACCTCAACAAAGCTTCATCACGCAAATCCTTCCTATTTGTCATTCTGATATAAGCAAAACATTGTTTAGCGCTTCAATACCATCTATTTAAATAGTATATAGGTTGGTTAAATATCATTAAATGCACCCACGAAAATAGCACAATCAAACACAACTTGAATTACAGTGAAAATACCTGTGTTAGTAGCTGATTTACAATGCTGTCATGTACACCTGTACCATCCCAGGAGGAATCTCTCGACTGCACAATCAGATTTTCAAGAATACATGAAAACTTTATCATAATTTACAATATAACCTAAACAGGCAGGAGCTACAGAAAAATTCAAAAAAGTTTTATCAATTACCACATCTGAGTTCGAGAATCATCAACCCAGGAGAAGACAGACAGGAGGCTCGCCTCCCCGTCCGTTGTGTATTAGTACATGCCTTCAGATTTGAGCAAAAGCAAACAGCAGCCACAGGAGAAGAGAGACAGGAAGCTCGCCTCCCCGTCCGTTGTGTGCGCGTATATGGCCGTTGGCCGCACGCCCGCACCGCCCGCTGTCCCAGCACGCACACCCGTCCATTGTGCGCCGCCTTCGCCTTGGATTAGAAAGCGCCGCTATTGAGCGACCGACTGGATCCGAGCACCGTGTGCGTGTCTGGCCGCGGGGAAGGACAGAGGCCCTAGCAATGGCTCCGGCCAGAGTTTGACTGCGCGTGTCGCTGTCGCATGCGGGGAAGGCGTTGGCGATTGGTTCTTGTTGGCCAACAGAAAAAGAGGACGTGGGCACGATCGCATGAATACGGGTGATTGAGGACGGGATTCTTGTGATTGAGAAATAATTGTTGATTGATTTTCTTTCCACTTTTGCTCGATGGCCAACAGAATAGGAGGAGGCATGCACGCGGTGACTGAGGACGGGATTCCTGTGATCGATGAATAATTGTTGATTGATTTTCTTTCCATTTTTGTTGGAAGGAGGACAGGAACGCTGGGGTGAGGGAAGCAGGAGACGCGATCGCGCGGGGGTAAAGAAATCACCGGAGGGTCCTTTTATCGGGTAGTGTTGGTGCCAATCATGGCGCTGACTGCAGAGGGGGGTGCCGATCCTGCAGGGCACTGATTGCGGAGGTGCCGATTGTCTCGTCACTTGAAAAAAATAGCCAGGTGGACGTTGTATCAGGTAGCACCATGGTGAAGCCGGGTGCACGATAACAGTACCTGCTTTTTAGTTGTATAGAATAGACAGACAGATAAAAATTGCCGGACATTGTATCGGGCAGCACCATGGTGAAGCCGGGTGCACGATAACAGTACCTGCTTTTTAGTTGTAGATAGATAGTGTAACATCCCAGAGGTTAAAAAGCAATTAAAACTTGATCATGAGCATCATGAAGCATAATCATCAAGTATTGTTTCATTAATGCATTTTATGTTTCATTTATAGCTTTGCTATGTTGCAAATATGGTGTTTCATATGTTGCATAAAATGTTAACAATAATAGTGATTAAGGTTCTTTGTGAATTTATAGATTAATAATTTGCTTAAACAATTAAAATTTTGTTAATATAAACTTTGTAGTGCTAAGTGTGTGCTTTCATATGAAATCAAAGTTTGATGATATTTATAAGTCAAGCATGTTTAATTTTGAGCTCAAATGTTGGACTTGATACTGAATTTCACACTCATTTTGTCTAAGTCCCTGAAATAAAGTTATTAAGTTCAATTTTTGTTGAATTATTAAATGAATTTTCATAAGTAAAATTCGGTTTATTTCATTGCTTAGTAGTATATGGACTAGGATAATGTGTAATTGGTTGAGATGGATGATTAGTGGTTGTTCACTAATTAAATGCTAAAGTTTGCTAAACAAAACAATCTATAAAACCCTAGAACTGAAATTTTGTTTTGAGTTTCAAAGTGCTTGTTTTCAGAAATCAAAATCTTTCAAATCAATGAGTTTCAAGTGTTGATCCTTTAAACAATGTTGGAGATCTCATGTAGACGATCAATATTGGTTAAAGCCGATCTTGAAGTTGCTTTGCAAAATTGAGAGAACGAGAGTGAGGAAAGGGCTCTGTCAGTCGCTACAGCATGCTGTCGAAGTTGTTTGCCAATGAGTTGCTTGCCGCTGACGCCGCCGTCTCCATTTTCGCCACCTCCTTGCGCGTTGACGCGCAGCTGCTTGTGTGTCTAGGCCGAGCAGCTGGTGGCACACCTCGATGCTTCGTTCGCACGCCCTCCTCGCCGTCTTATAACCCAAGCTATGGGCGCTCCCTTCCTTTCTCTTTTCCGTCACCGGCAAAATTGGCCGCCGCCGATGCACCCTAGCCCAATTGCTTGCGCGCACAACTTCCTCACGCTCTAGCGCTCCTCGCAGAACTCCTCGCTTCACCTCTCGCCGCCACAATCGCCCGTGCACTCCGTTCTTGCCGCAACGGCTCGCCATGGCCGCTGAGCTCCACCCCGCCATGGCCAGATTGCTCCGTTGCATCTCCCTCCTTCCTTTCTCTCGTTTTGTGCACCTAATGATCCCGTAAAGCTCATCGACTCTTTGTTTTAATCTCTACTGCTCAGGTCGCGTGGGAATGCTGCCCTTGCCGCCGGTTCACGCTGCCACACACGTCATCACCACAGGCTGGTGCTTCTGCTCCGCCTCTGCTTCAACCGTGAGGTCGCCCGAGTCACAGTGAGAACCCTAGACCTTTGCTGAGCCCTAGCTTTGCTGTTCTGAGCCGGTAGCGATCGCTCTGCCGTCGAGCCGCTGTGCTGAGCAACGCCGTGCCGCCATGGTCGACGCTGAGCTCGTTGCTGGCCCTAATCTAATCAACCGGTAGCATGGATGTGTTCGCGAGTTGATGGGGAGCGTGTAGGTGTAGTCCTCGCCGCCGGCGAGCTACGCGGCCGACCCGCTGGCGTGCTCGCGGTCAAGGCGAGCAGGGTCGGGTTTGACCACCGGCCCCATGCGTCAGTGACCGTGGGTCGCTGGGGTGGGTCAGAAAAGTTTAAAATTATTTTTTCTTTTTCAGAAATGATTAAATGATACTGTTTCTTGTTTATTTCATAACTAAATATAGAAGCATGATAAAAATGTGAAATTTGTTGTGTAGCTTTGTTATGAGATGCCCTACTATAGAAAAATATGATTTGGTCATTTTAAGTAGTTTTGTTATGCTGAAAAAGTTACATGTTTTAATTAATAAATGTACCTTCCATGATTTTTATAGGCTAAAATAATTATCTTTTAATTCTAAAACTTTTTGTGTATGCTTTATATGCTTATACCTGCCTTCACAAAAAGTTTGGTACTGTTTTGATAATCTTAACCTAGTTAATTAATTTAAGTGTGTTTAAATGTCTTTTTCTTTAATTAATAAATGCTAAAATAATTAGGATAAATCATAAAATGATTTTGGTGTATTTTGGAGTTGACTGTAGACCTTGGGACACAAACACTTCTGTTGTTCCTTAGTAACTTTTTACTTCCTTATTATACTCATGATTAACTTGCTAGTTAATAAATAAAATAGTTTACTCAATTAACTTATTCGTAAATGCATATGGTTAGCTCAAGTAATGATCCTTTCTTAATCTCATGGTTGTACTTGGTGTAATGTTAGGTTAAATACCTTGCCTTGCTTGACTAGTATGAAGTGATAAGTGTTGCTTTCTTATTAACCACATAATCAACTTGTTTATATAATTATTAAGATGGTTTAATTAAATACTTAGTTTAGTTTTATGAGTTAATATAATGTTCATAGGTCAAGAAATATGTTAATAACTTGCTAAGTCCATGTTTAGTTTAATCCTTTCATGATAATAATTAATTAACTTGTTAGTTAAATTAACCAAAATGCTTTTATGATAATGAACCTGGTTCTTTGGTGAAGGAAAGTTGTACTCAACTTTCTTAACTTTGTTTAGCTTCTATTAATGCACCTGTGTATCCATCATCATGCATCATGGCCTGTAGTCCATCTTGTTAAGCAAAGCATCATTTATTACGTGTAGTGTACGAGAGTGAGAAAGTTCGTGTTGATCAAGTTTCAGAGAAGGTCCATTTGCCGTGGTGTGGGTGTCAAGTCTAACTTTTGCGATCCAACTGTGGAAACTAACCTTCTCTGCAACGCAGATAAGCCCCGGTGCATACCACCCTTCTCTAGCTTTTACAAATCTTTATTACACTAAGTCTTGTGAGATGTGCATTAAGTAATTAGGAGTTGATCGAATACCGTTGCTGCATGATTACCTTGATATTCAGGTATCCTTAGTTATACCCTGCTAGTATGAATAGGTCGGTACATATAATGCTTAGTAATGTTTAGACTTCGGTAAAAGTCGAATGATGGTTTCATCGTTCGCGAAAAATACGTTTTACCTTGATCCTCTCAGCTCTGCTGATGGCTCATGAGAATACCCTGATAACGTTAAATATCTAAATTGAGACAGGGGCAGGACATGGTTATGTCTCTGTACGGGATATGGGTAATGTCCCGGTATGGAACATGAGATATGTCTCTGGTGGGTAGGTCGGCAGGGATAGCCTGTTGTGCATCGTCCCGCCTGTGTCGATTGAGGACTATTTGTTGTAGGCCTATATGTGGTCGAGACTTTGCAGTACTGGCCACCTACTCCGGTAAGCCTGATATCTTAGCTATTCTATTATGTGAAAAGACAACCGCGCACTGAGAGTGAGAGATGGTGAGAGTACGTGTACCCACCCTGTGGATCCGTCTAGGACTGCGCAGGGCGGTGGAGTACCGTACCCTTGGGTAGGGCGGATCGGTTCACATTTTGGATGATCTGGGTGAAGGTTGATATACGTAGGTCTGGGGCCTGCGTATGTCATTGTCATGTGGTAAGGAAACCCTAGCTGGGCCAAATCGATTCGAATCGTCATTGCTCCTCGGAGATGAAGACTCGATCCTCTGACTTGCATCGTAGATTAGTTAATGAAATAATGGTACTATTGGATACGAGCTGGTATAAAATGAGATGAGTTGATATGAGATGATTAATGAAGTGATTGATATAGAATAGGTGCAAATTGGATACTGATAATGAATAGTACTCAACTAAAATATTGAAAGTGAGGATCCACTTATAGTAAGCTTTTTTGCAAAGGTTATTCTTGCTTCCAACTCTCCTTTAAGCATGCATACCCTTAGAGTCTTTTCTTTTAGTCGGGTAAGACTTGTTGAGTACCCTCAAGTACTCAGGATTTGTTGAACCCCTGTTGCAGATTCTGATTCGTGCTGCTAATCAAGATCATGTTGGTGGGCTCGACATAACTGGTTGTCTCTTCTACCTTAGGTCCTTCATCTAAGTGGTTTCTGTAGCTTTACTCACCCTTTTGATCTCAAGTTAAGTTTTTACCTGAACATGTTTTGTAAACTAAAGTTATAAGTCTTCCGCACTCCGATGTAAGTTATTTTTGTACCAACTGTTGTAATATTGCAGTAACTCCATGTTGATCCTATATGAATTGTAAAATATGGATGATTCAGATTTTCCCGAGGACACCCGACAGACTACCGAAGTTATCTGGCTCTTGTGTGCAACAATCAGGGGTCTTTAGGACAATGATATGTGCATATGGGCCTATAATTTGGGTGATTCTGCCATAGATAGATAGATAGATAGATAGATAGATAGATAGATAGATAGATAGATAGATAGATAGATAGATAGATAGATAGATAGATAGATGATAAGAAAAAAGATATCAAAGCATCATAAAAAAGACCCATAGCATGTTACATACAACACAATAATGAGGGTGAACAAGTTTTCAATATCCTGTCAAGCATTCCATCACCAAATTGGTCCATTACACGGCCTACACACCGTGTAAAACTGTTTTTTCCTGTTCCATGTAGACCGTGTAACCTGTGTAACACCATGTAAACGGTCAGACCATGTAATTAACCGTTTAGGACCTAAATTGCACGGTATGTCATCGAGTAGTGTTTACACGGCGTGTACACAGTCTACACAGCCGTTAGCGGCAAAACTGTAATAGCCAAATAGAAATTTTTAGCAAAGATTGAACATATGAAACTCAAGTATTAACCATTCAAGGTCACCTGTCTACATTCCATGATAGATCACATAATACAGAGAAATAAACAAACACTTAAAAATTTCAGTCTTAACTATCTTGTGGCGCTTAATACCAGCAAATCAAAACGACCTTAGAACTAGTTAAGAAATGGAATAATTGCACAACCCCCTAGACCTGTCTCAAATAGGAGCATTGTCAAGCAGCATATCCCAAATAAACCAACCAATTAACTCCACACAAAAAGAACAAAAATTATATATCTTTGTATGCAAAAACGTGAGAATTCTCTTTATATGCAAAAACTAATGTGTAGTGCCTCTAAAATAATTCACTTACTGATCGCAAAGATATTTCATTAGGCTAAATTCAATGTCATGAGAATACAAACCGACTTGCAAGCTAATGTGCACTCCTTTAAAATAAGGGCAAAACAACTGACAGATCAAAAACAATTTCATTTAGTTAATTCAGTACTTTGGTGTATAAAAGACTGGAAGCTATTTGACAAACTCAAAATAAATTAATATGTCAAGCAACTTAAATTCTTTTGCAGTAATTAAGATTAGCAAAGCTACGGACAATTAGGAGCAATCTAAGAGTGTGGCAAAAAAGAAAAAAAAAACAATAGATAATAGTAAATTATCTAGCCCATATTTATCTCATGCACGTGACATATCCTAAAAAAAGAATATGAACAAGTATGATCCTGAAAATTTATAAGATAAGCCTCATTAGACCTGTTGTAGAACAGAATCATATTGGAATTCAACAAATATCAAGTTCTTCAACTTCCTAGGATCATAATTTACAACAATTTCCCATGATCATAACTTCCTACATGGTGCTTCAACTGTTACAAACATCAAACTAATCTTCAAGATGAGAATTCTGCTAGTGTCCATAGTGGCACAGATTGCTTAGCAATAGAGTTGATGCCATGCATATCAAGTCAAACTACCTATAAATACTGATTGCTTCGAAGATTACCAACTTGATGTTGCATCAAGTAAACAGAGGAAATAACAAGCAAACAAACAACTTCATGAAAATGGTGATCTCAATAAGATGGAGTACATGCGAGGTGCAACATATCACTATTCAACCTTGCTTTTAACAAATATCTATCTAGCGAAATAGAAGATGAGCATTCTGCCATTGAAACTAATACAGATTGTAGGATCAACAATCGATGCCCTCTTCAGACAATCAATACTGCAATCCAATATAAAATTGGGTCAACACAAAGTCATCGCCAAGAAACTATACAAGAAATCAATGATCACGACAAGGGCCCCTACAAGCGGGCGACCGAAGGCACATACCAAATGCAATCGCCAAATATCGCTTGCAAAATGTTATCTCACAGCACCGAGACATCGCGACCTAGCAATCCCAAATCGCTAGCACCCTAGCAGTCCGAGAAACCACCAAATAGCTACGGTGGATGGCTACGATGGGGGGTGGGTTTAAAAGCACTTGTCTACCTCGGCACGGGGAAGAATATGAGGAAGGAAAACCACTGGCGTGCTGACCTATCCCCTGACCTCGAGTATGATGTGGACGCCATCCTTCTCCGGCTTATTGACCTCAGTGATTACAGACATCCTTGTCAAAGCCTCTGAACTCACGTTGGCTCTAGACATCCTTGTCAAAGCCTCTGAACTCACGCTGACTCCGATCACAGTAGTGGGATCAGTTGGCAGCGGTCGGTGCGGGGTTATGGTGTGCTTGTGATGCAGGTGCAGCGAACCTTTGTACGTGGCCTTAGCAGGTCCAGCCAACCATAGCCTATAATGGCTACCCGCACATGCGATGTTGTTCGCTGCATGGCGAGCATCCGCTTTGTAGGTGGCCTTATCACTATAGTAGGTGCAGCCAACCGTAGCATGTAAATGCTGCCGCACATGCGCTGTGTTATCTGCTGCAACAAAGGCATCTGGTCGCACATACACCTACTTCTACTTAGTAGCAGAGCCATACACACCACATCTCTTTTCACACATGCACCTACTTCTACCTAGCAGCAGGGCCACGTCCCTCTTCGCCAGCTTGTATGGACACAATGACATGATACCCTCATACACACGCCCCTAGAAAGGCAAAAGGCGTGCAAATGGGCACTGGGTAAGAGCCTCTATCCTTCTATTCTGATTCAACACGGTGATGGTGACACCAGACGCCGTTGCTCTGGGCCGTGTGGACTGTGGCCAGGGCTGGCCCTAGGGCAGGGCTAGCGGGGCACACGCTCTGGCCCCACGACAATAAGGGCCTGTTAGCAGCTAGCACGTATGTGTTTTGTATACGTATTTTGTACAGCTGAAATAGAGGACGTCGTGGCTTTTGGCTAGCAATTGGCCTAAAAGTATATGTGCATGTTGATGAAAAAATATATGTGCATGCGTAGGTGCAAGAACACTGATGCAGTCTTTTATCCACTGGCTTTGAGGCCGAAGCGCTGCATACCAGTGACCAGGGTTCAAAATTTCACTAAAATTTCATGAATTTTAGTATTTTCTCAATGGTGGGCGAAAGAAAAATCCAAAATTTTATAATATACAGCTGGCCGGTCATACCGCCATTGCCTATCCAGAGCGTGGGAGATGCTAATCGTTTGAAACCTCGTTAGCGCTTTCTCTGGAGGTGGTTAGGGTTAAGTACTAGAGTTTTTTGTGGTTATTAACTGAACCACCAGTAAGGTTTTTGTCACACCAGATTTGTTCGCTGGTTGGCACTAGAGGACCACTGGACAAAAGGCTGATGAAGTAGCCATTGAAAGAGCTGTTGGCACCGACCGCTGGGCCAGGTGGTCCGACCACCAGGACATAGAGCCATAGGTTCAACTCCCAAATAGCTAGTTTGCCACTCCCCTCTATAAATAGAGGGGTGGCTGGCCATGGGGCTAGCTTGACACCTTGGGGACCTAGTGTGCACTTGTTGTGCCTTGCTTTGGCCACCATGTCACATATGTTTAGTTGATTTCATATTTGACTGTGAGCGGTTCTAGTGCGTTGCATTGAGAGATTGCAAGGTGTGGCATTAGGTGATCATATAGCAAGTCGTTGGTGCTTGTTACTCTTAGAGGTTATCACCTTCCTAGATGCCTTGGTGGCAAGATGCTCTGTCACAGCACGCATGGAGATTGTGCTATACTCTGGAGAGATTGCACTTGTGAGGGGTGTTATGCTTGTCCTGTGGGAGCTCACGAATAGCAACTCTAGTAGAAGTGAGGTGTGAAAAGCATCAAGTGGTCCACCCAAGTCAAGTGCTAGTGCTCACGTTAGGAGCTCACCTCGAGGGTTGATTGAAAGCTTGCGGTCTTGATAGCTAGCAAGAAGATCGACGATAACCTTAGTGCTTGCCTCAATGGGGATTAAGTGGTTGGCAAACCTCTGAACCTCGGAATAAAAATCACCGTGTCAACTTGCGTATCCCACTGGGTTTTCAATCCCGACACTAGCTATTTACTTGTTCATATCTTGTGCTAGTGTTGTTGCTCTTATGTAGCTAGTTAGCTTGTGTAGCTAAGTAGCTTAGCTCTTGTGCTAGTTAGGCTTGTGTACGTAGCTCAAGTAGTGCTATTGTAGTGCTTACTAGTGTAACTTGTGTTTAGTGGTTGCTTGCTCACTAGTATGTGCAGGAGTTCCTGTATGCTTTGTTGAGATTAGTTGCTTAGGTTTTGTGTCTTGCAAACTAGACTTGTGTGGGAGTTTTCTCACTAGCTTGGCACCTTAGTTATACCTTGTATAGGATCTTTTGTAAGGTGCTTATGTTATTAGATAGAGGGATGAAGTCGTGGCTAGACAATTAGTTTAATTATGTTGTTTATATTGACTAGTCGTGGCGATTATATTTAAAAATAATTATTCACCTCTCTCTCTAGTCGACCATCTTAGCTTAACAGTGGTCTCCTCAATAACGAGGACGTAAGTACTCCTCTATGGGGTGACCGAACCTCAGGTTAAGGCTCTGTTCGGTTGGCTATTTTTTTAGCTGATGCTGATGCTAATTTGTTATAAGAGAAAAATACTGTTTTATGGCTGATTGGTTTTGACTGATAAGTTCAAGCGAACAGAGCCTAAATCTATGTGTTCTTGCGTCTTGAGCTTGTCCTCGATAGTTCTTGATTATTTCCTCCCTATCTACTAGTTGTGAAGGTTTTAGTGGGAATCATCTCGTGGATCTCGGTCATCATACATTCCTACACGTGTGGTAAAAGTAAATATCTGTTTCGTTAGTCAAATTCGTAGAACGATTACGATCTCTCCCTGCACGATTTTAGGTGACCGGAATTTCTGATCATGGTCAGAAATTCTGAGTAAGACTAGAATTTATGATAACTACCATTTAATTCGTTGTGAAGTTTGTATTTTCAGGTTTACTCTATTTAACCCCTCCCGTCTCTAGGTATTGTTGATCCTTTAAGAATGAAGACTTTCACCTGTGCATCATATATATAGGAAAATGAATAAATTTTATATATTGAAACAAAGCATATATGCATATAATAAATAATCAAAGTGACAAAATCCAAAATTATTTTATGGAGCTGCAGAATAATAACAAAATTAAATATATTTTATGTATTGGAATAAGGCATATGCAAATGAAAAAAATCTAAAATTATTTTATGGATTGCAAATACTTAGGCCTTCAATTAACCAAATATATCAAAATAGGAAAATAACAAAACAAAAAAAAGGAAAATTGAAACAGCAAAAATACAGGAAATAATCAAACATATCAACTTTTCAAAAATGACATAATGCAAAGAACAGAATTATTTGATGGATTATAAGTACAAAGATTAAGGGCCCTGAATGGAGCAAACATATCAAAATTTCAAAACGACATAGTGTAAAGAATAGAATTACTACCTCTGTCCGTAAAAGAATGCAATTATAGGAAACGTGTCAGTCAAACTAGCCCATGTTTGACCAAATTTATAGTAAATAGCATTAGCATTTATGTCTCCAAATAAATTTATTATGAAAATACATTCTATAACTAATCTAATGATACTTATTTTGTCTCATGAGTGTTAGTATTTTTTCGTATAATTTTAGTCAAAGTTTAAACCATTTGACTTCTCGAAATGTGATAATTGCATTCTTTTGTGGATAGAGGGAGTATTCTAACAAATATACAAAAATATATAATGCTCAACAAGTAACCATGAAAAAAGAAACAATGGGCAAAACATGAAATCTGATAAAAAAAAATTACCGTGAATGAACTAACACTTCAATTACAACAATCATAGCAATATAAGTATAATTAGATTTATATGTAAATAACCAATTTAGAACTAAGTCCTATAAATGAGATCCACACCAAAAATCCTGGTTGAAGTGAAATGGATACAAAATTAGAATACATAAAAAAAAACTCCATGGGCTTCGATGCGATGCAAGGCACTCAAAAGATCAGTCGAGCCATTCATGCATGCGAGTGAGACAAGCACAAAAGCGATGCAGCGTGGCCGTACCCTAACAACCATGTTACTCATTGTGCAGAGCTTGGTCGAGCCTGCGCTTGCTACAGAGATTGTGAGGATGTGTTGGTTCACGGCCTCCCAGGCTACAAAAGCTAACTGCTAGGCATTCGATCCTGGTCTAGGAGACCGAAGAGGCCTGCGAGTGCCGAGCGCTGTCTGGGCCAAATAGATATGACGAGGAAGGAACCAAACAGGCTTTGACTCCGAAAAAGCTCACCCGATTACAGAGGGTGGAACTAGATAAGTAGATGAGCATCGAATGAATGGATAACGCACACACGGTCATGCGTAGATAGATGGCAAAGACATCCAACGATCTAGAAGCCATATGATGGAAACAAATAAACCACTCAAGCAAAGTATAGCTGCAGTGTAAAGAAAAAGGGCAAATATGCGGGACAGTAGATAGACATGCTACTTCAATCTAGTGCTCCGTACTTCCATCTCAAAACCATAGCCACAGTCTCACAGATTTTATAATTTACAAACTATATATACAAGCGCAGAGCTACTACCTCCAACGGACATCAGTGGTCAATAATAATCAAGCCTTCAAACAGGCGGCGGCTCCGGTTGGCCGGCGGCGTTGGGTTGCACGGCAGCGCGACAGATGGGACACGTCGAGTGCGATCGCAGCCACATGTCAATGCACTCGACATGGAACAGATGCTTGCACACCGGCAGCCGCCGCACCACCTCGCCGACCTGCACCAGCCCCAGGCATATGACGCACTGCGCCCATCCTGTCGCGTCTCCGCCGCCGCCGATACCACCCTCCCGCTTGTACGCAAACGCCGGGATCACGGACAGGACAACCGCCGCTTCCGTCCCACCACGGCTCCGCGCAGCGCGCATGGCCGCTCTATGACGCAGAGCGGCACGCTGGCGAGTCTTGAGGTAGCAGAAGGAGAGCGCGACGGCGCAGGCGGTGACGACAGAGGCCCAGATGACGCCGGCGACGAGGTAGAGTAGGATGGAGGAGAAGAAGATGCCGAAGGTGAGGAGCACCGTGAGGTTGTGGTCCCTGTCGTCGGACGGAGCAGCTGATGCATCGCCTGGACTACCTGGCTGCTGGTGGTACGAGAACCCGGAGAAGAACATGCTAATAGCTACTCAGCTACAAACTATCGCCAAGTGTTGATGATCCGGCAAACACTGAGATATTCTTATGTTATGCACCCTCCAATGGTAGCAGACATATATATACGGACGCCACGCCGTACCCGAATGGTAGTGTGCTGCAAGAAGCAAAGCCATAATCTATTCACAAGATAGAAAGATATGTTACTCAGCCACGGCAAAGAATGAGAACTATATTGGACTAGTCCAGAGGCTAAGCATCCGGCCAATGAGATAGACTAAGAGTTGTAGGGGCTGTTAGGTTTGACTTTGATGTATGTTCATGTTGCAGCAGTTGCACCAATGAAGTCAGACATCCTTGGGCCTATCATGGATCATGTTGTCAAGTATTTAATTGTTGGAAACAAATGTGCACGGTTATGCCCTAGAGTCACATCATCATCACCCATGAAGTTAATCTTTGTTTATATACATTATTAGTTGGAAATTATTGGTCTACTTGTCATGAAACTATACACACTATTACAGCGTGGACAAGAGCACTAAACAATGATCCCTACTGGATTCGCTGCACTGCTTCAGTTCCCCTTAAGAACTGATTTGCACCATGTCGCTGTGTCAAACCTTATCGAAAATAACAAGCAGGGTATATTAGAATGCAATTAAGTTCGAAAATGACAGTCATAATGGAGAACAATAAAACAAATTCATGTTGTTGATATGTTGATCCAAGTGTGTACAGCTGGACCGATCCGCTGATCCGTTGACACTGTCAAGCTCATTTGGTGATATTGGTTCGTTCTAAACAATATATATGACGCAACAAATATTGCATTGGTGTGCAGTGCTAGAATCCTTCCTTGCATCCGTACAAGTCTTGTTTGGATGTTGAGGAAAAAATTAAAGATAACAAGTTGACATCACCACTCTACCAGAGCTGCATCCTTATTTGTGGAGCGAGATGGCTATTAGGCGGGAGGCAATAATCAAGAATGGCTGGTAGTGGAGCAGTAAGGCTGCCTCGGACGGAAGTGAGCAAATGAATATAGGGAATGGAACAGGATACCAGCTCGGTTTGCAACATCCAAACAAGCCCATAGGCCATAATTAAGTTTGCACAATACTAATAATCTCTAATCGCTACTCGATTTGCCGCACTTGCCTCTCTGCCCTTTCACGAACCTGTTTGCACCATACGACTTGGTATGCAGGACCTTATTGAAGTATATACATAAACAGGACGGAGACTTCCCAAATAGAGTAATAGACTACCCATTTTAGATGGATTTGTTGATGCAACAGGCATGCTCAATATTATATGGCGAGTTACAAAAATAACTGTCATAATTGAGGAAATAAAACATATTCAACTAGTTGAACAATACTTACTTGATTTGCCGCATTGCTTGTGTGCCCCTTCAGGCCTTCACCAACTGGTTTGGACCTGCTTCTTTGTTAGACCTTGCTGAAGTATAATCAGGTTGGATACTTTCTCTACTAGACTAAACTTTTTCTGATGGATTTGTTGTTGCAACAGGCATGCTGAACATGATATCATGAGTTTGAGAATGACTTATCATAATCGAGAAAATAAAACATATTCCTCTAGTTTGAATAACGCTACCTGATTTGCTGCATTGTTTGGTGCCCCTTCAGGCCTTCACCAACTGATTTGCACCTGCTGCTTTGTTAGACATTGATGAGATATAATCAGGTTGAATAATTTCCCTGCTAGACTAAACTTTTCTGATGGATTTGTTGTTGCAATAGGCATGCTCATCATGATATCACGAGTTTGAGAATGACTGTCATGATTGAGAAAACAAAAACATATTCCATATGTTGAAGTTCACTGCTAAGCCAGGATGTTGCCAGTCAGGAGGGATGCAAGCGCATCAAACCTAACCCATCGACCCCTATGAGCGTATATGTTTACAGACTAAGCTTCGTAAAAAGTTTCAATCACAATCTCTAATGTCTTGAACAGCAATGACAGGCAGGAAATGCAAGACCACAGGGAATATGCTTATGGGACAGCTACCGTTCCCTTGATCATTTTAATCCTTGAGTTAAGAGAGTTTAGTTTTTCTTCATTGAGGTGGTTGAATTTAAGCTGCAAGCGTAGACTACTTTTCAGTTCAAAATTAAATTCCACAAAGGTCAGCAGGGGCAAAGACGCATCACAATCACTACTCAATTGTCCCCATTCCTTATATGCCCCTTCAACAATTGAATTGCGCCTGTTGCTTTGTTGAACAATTGAATTGCACCTGTTGCTTTGTTCAACCTTGTTCAAATGAAATCAGGGCAGGTTGGATTACTTCCCCAAATAGCCTAACCTTTTAGATGGATCTGCTGTTGCAATAAACAAGTTCTAAATGGTATCAGGAATTCAAAATGAAAATTACAGTTCAGAAGAAAAAAAATCCCTTGAAGAAGGTTAAAATTTTATTCTTAGAAGTACAAGTTGTTTTCTTTTAAGTAAAAAACTCAGATTTAAGTTGAATAGTCCCAAATAATTTGAGCTGAATGGGAACATAGAAATGAGAAATCAGAGATGAAGTGAAAGAATGAGTGCGCAAACCATGATCCAAAAACTTATGGTCTACCATGATCGAATCAATGCTATGCCAAAAAAGATTATTTTTCAAAAAATAAAGGCAACCAAGATCTATATGGCTTACTTCTCATATACTACAATTGAGATAAAAAGAAGGTGGATGTCGCACCGCTACATGACACCAGATAAGCATAAGCTGAGTCATAATATAAAGTTGGACAGCCATCGGTACATACTAGGATATTTGTCATAATATAAACTGGACTGCAATCATCAGTTTATAGGCTCAGTTATGGAGGCTCATTGGGTGTGAATCTGGAAAATTAATGCAAGATCTTCAGTGGAGTTACTGCCACAAGAGAGAAAGAAGTCCAAGGCAAACTGCAGGAGAGTGGCCACACAATAGAACGATGATGTATGCAGATTTGTGTGACCAAACTACAACAGAGACACAAATCATGCCCTAACCGCAGTTCTCTGAAAAGGTTCAATACACAAGCATCAACAATAACCAGGACCAGCACAACAGTAGCATTCAGCCTGCGGTTGATTCTCAGTAGGCAATAAAAGCAGGGAAGCACCAAACTAGAAGCAAACAACAATCAACTGACTCTAGTGGTGTACACAACAACAACAACAACAACATAGCATTTTGTCCCAAGCAAGTTGGGGTAGGCTAGAGATGAAACCCAAAAGAGACGAGAAACAGGGAGACACATAAAGGGACATAAAGGGCACAAGACAAAAAGAGGTCACGGTTCAGACACGTTGATTGCCAATCTCCAAGCGCTCCTGTCCATAGCTAAATCCTTGGAGATATTCCACTCCTTAAGATCTCTCTTAACGGACTCGTCCCAAGTTAGTTTAGGTCGACCTCTACCGCTCTTTACATTATCGGCCCGCTTTAGAACTCCACTACGCATCGGCGCCTCAGGAGGCCTCCGTTGGACATGTCCAAACCATCTCAACCGATGTTGAATCAATTTCTCCTCAATTGGTGCCACCCCAACCCTATCCCGAATATCGTCGTTCCGGACTTTATCCCTCCTTGTGTGCCCACAACACCAACGCAACATACGCATCTCTGCTACACTCAATTGCTGGACATGTCGCCTTTTTTGTAGGCCAACACTCAGCACCGTATAACATCGCCGGACGAATCACCGTCCTATAGAACTTACCTTTTAGCTTCTGAGGCACCCTTTTGTCACAGAGGACGCCAGAAGCTTGACGCCATTTCAACCAGCCGGCTGAAATTCTATGCCTAACATCTTCATCAATGTCTCCATCCTTTTGTAGCATCGACCCTAAATACCGAAAAGTATCCTTCTTGGCCACCACTTGCCCATCGAGGCTAACGTCTCCCTCCTCATGCCTAGTCACGCTGAAATCGCACCTCATGTACTCGGTCTTAGTCCTACTAAGTCTGAACCCTTTCGACTCTAACGTGTGTCTCCATAGTTCTAACTTCCTATTAACCCCTGCCCTACTGTCGTCAACTAGCACCACATCATCAGCAAAGAGCATACACCAAAGGATATCACCTTGTATGTCCCTTGTGACCTCATCCATCACCAAAGCAAATAAATAAGAGCTCAAAGCTAACCCCTGATGAGTTCTATTTTAATTGGAAAGTCACTGGTGTCACCATCACATGTTCGGACAAACGTCACCACATCCCTGTACATATCCTTGATGAGGGTAACGTACTTAGTTGGGACTTTGTGTTTTTCCAAGGCCCACCACATGACATTTCTCGGTACTTTGTCATATGCCTTCTCGAGGTCAATAAAGACCATGTGCAAGTCCTTCTTCTGCTCCCTATATCTCTCCATCAATTGTCGTAATAAGAAAATCGCCTCCATGGTCGACCTACCAGGCATGAACCCAAATTGATTTTGGGTCACATGTGTCACTCTTCTTAGACGATGCTCGATAACCCTCTCCCAGAGCTTCATCGTATGGCTCATCAACTTAATCCCACGGTAGTTAGTACAACTTTGAACATCTCCCTTGTTCTTGAAGACAGGTACTAATATACTTCTCCATTCTTCAGGCATCTTGTTAGACCGAAAAATAAGGTTAAAAAGTTTAGTTAACCATACTATCGCTCTGGCGCCTAGGTATCTCCACACCTCAATGAGGATACCATCAGGGCCCATCACTCTAGTGGTGTACACATTATGAAATATCAGGTAAGAGCTCAAGAGGTGTAACTTCAATAGGGCTTATTTGCATTTTGCCAACCCAGCAGGTAGCCTAGGCGCAGAGCTAATTTGCTAGGATGTGCAGTTATGAGGAAGAGGTACAACAGTGGTGATGTTTCTTCATACCGAAAAACCCAAATTTATTTGTGCAACACTAGTTCCTTTTTATTAACGTTTTTTTTTCATCCTTGATCGTCTTCTCATCCATTTTGTTTCATTATAGTCAACTATGCCTATGTTGTAAATATTTCTCTGTTCTACAAGTGATAGAAAGTGATGGATGCACCTGACAACATATGACAAAGGCTGCTAAAGAACAAGTGTGGGTGGGTGGGCATCTATAGTTATAGCCCTTTCTCCTTCAATATCTAGCTCCCCTGCATGTTCAAGAAAACAAAACATATGCCAGAGGCCAGGAGCTACATCCAATCTGTCAAAGATGAACAAAACAGGGTTACAGCTAAACAAAATGGGAGGTACTATCCTACAAATGACAAGTTGACACAATGAGAAGAAGCAAACAACAAATCACTGGTGAGCAAACAGGGTCATCAAATAGAGTGAGAAGCAAAAGAAACAACAAAAGTTAGAACAAACTTACAGGGGAACTGAGAAGTCGCAGTCTAAACGTGAAAAAACAGCTGTGTCACATCTTTAAGTGATGAAATCCAATAAATCATAGAACAAAGCAGCCAAATCAGATTCAGTAGATAGATCCAGTCTTCAGTTTTCACTGTTATCCAAACTGCCAAATCCTAAACTTCCCATCATAGATCTTGAAACTACCGAGAATAAACAAGACCTGGAAAAGCATGCATACTTTTTCCCAATGATCTCTTCTCTGTTAAACTATGTAAATCTGCAACAGAACTTGTGAAGAAAATTTGTTATCAAAGATACTCGCAACAAACAAGTTGAGTTAATCACTAGCATCATCGAACTATAAATCCAAACTATAAAAAGATTATAGCCAGCTGAGGTGCTGGAACAACAGGAGATCAGATAGAACAGGAAGATGGATTGTCCTCAGCATAGTAATAAGGAATAGCATGCAGGACAGCAGTGCAATGGCATATCACCTATACTGACATTTTGGATAAATAAGAGCATGCAAGATAAGATCCCAATGAAACTTTAGATTCAGAAGTTACAATGGACAAAATATGTACTGGTCAATCAACTAAATTAAGCAGAAATTACTCATATCTTCCTCGTTATCTCAATTTTCATATCATTAATACTCATAACAATTTAGCACATAAATAGTGGAGCATTTATTGGGTTTCAACAACCTGCCATATCTTTCATGAAGAGTATGACAGTTGACACAGATAGTACTATGAATTAAGCAGCAGCATAATAACGAACCCAAACAAAACGCATAGACAGTTCGAATGCAGTTACAAGGCACAATAAATGCATATAATAAGGCCCCGTTTGGTAGGGCTCTAATCCAGCTCCGGCTGAGGAGCCCTACCAAACGGTTTAGTACGAGAAGCCGTTTGGAGCCGTTTTTCAGTGAAAAAAGGCTCCAAAACGGCTCCAGCTCCTCTAGAGGAGCCCTCCCAAACACACCCTAAATCATATTTATGTACTTATCAGACAAACCTACAATATTATGAATGTTAAATGACGAGACTAACATAATTATATTAATAAACAATGGTAGGAACTATCGAGATCTATCAAGTTTGGATAAATACCTTGTCAAAAGCAATGCTAAGGGTAAACCCTGTGCCATAGATGAGCTTTAGAAAACTAAACCACAAAAGATAGAATCTTGAGATTGGCCAATTAAAAATCCTTTAAAAATTTGTGTACTGACGGAATATTTATGAGAATGGAATAAGTTTCATCACCAAGAGTTGTTTTTTTCAGTTCTTCAGGGCAAAATCATAACACAGAACTGGTCAATGTAAAGAGTAACCTTGAGCTACTTTACAATACTCAAATAACATTCAAGGGAATGAACAAAAATTAGTATGACCAACTTCTTTTTTCTTTTCAATTCAGATCTCATTACAGTCATGTTTTAGCCTATGTAATATTTTTCTACATACATTTTTTTCATTCAAAGGATTTCAAATCTTCTACAGTTTTGCATGAGCTCACATAGAAATAGCCTACAAAACAAATGTCCCTTTTTAAGCTTTTGAATGCTTTGAAAACACAAATTCAACACGAGCTTCTTCAGCCTCACACTAGGAGCATCAGTATAACAGCCAGTATTGGCTATTACATTAGCATAACTACGGACCCAAGAAAATAGTACATTACAATTTACAAAGGTCATCTACTGCATTTTAGCACTATGATCCCAAACAATAACAAATTGCGGGTCAACATCACTCATGAAATTATACTGGAAATTAGTGACTCCTCCGGTTGAACTGAATCGTAAACTGATCAGCAGCCACCATTGCTTGTGAAGCTGAAGCAAGAGAACCATCATACCTATACATTAAGAAACTGGTGTGAATTAAATAGTTTCTTATGAAAAACACAGTTTAATAGTAACAATAGGTAAGAAAATATGATAACCAGTTTCCATGAATTGGATTATTCGAAGCTGAAGAAAAGGCACATACATAGAGACTAACAAGTAAGCTCCAATCTGCATAACTATTACTCCTTCACCTCCTGACTTTGTGCTGTTAACACAACGGGCGCAAAACCAGTTTTCATGGATTGAGGTGACCAAATCTACAAATCATAACTTTCTGTCACAAATTGCTGGCCACAGCAATGACAATCCATTTGACAAGTTATATAAATAAAAATAAATTCGGCATGTGGAACACTCACATTGGTTCGGCCCAACAGAGAAGAATTCAGTCTTCAGATTACCCCTCTTGACAAAGTCCAGGAATGGTTGCATATCAAGAGCTGAAAGTTGTGTTCTCTCTTGCTCTGCTCTGGACAGAGGAAAAAGATTTTCTGTAAATTTTCGGCTACACAAACTTCAGCATTCATGGATCATAACCAACAGGGTATTTCTTATCTTCAAAAACAACAACATGCCATAGAGATCCCCTTCGGATATCTGATTCATTCATTGCACAACTCGACATCCAACGAATATTCCTTCTGTTACAGGGGATTATATCCAAATCCTATATTGAATCTCCCATGTAAAATATGACCATAAGGAAGATATAAAGCATACAAATGTAAAACTGCCAACTAACTATTTATTTATCTTCCATAAATTTCGGAGCAAAAAAACCATAAATCCTAGTGATATTCATCGACTGCAGAATTGTTGTGATCCACAAATGCAATCGTTAACAGATTGTACATGTCCAACAAATCGCTACAGGCAACATTATTATAGGTAAAAGTGGCCACTGGTAGCTATACCACGAAAAAGGTAAAACAAAAATGATCTGGGGAAGGGGAAAGGACTCACATGACGGGAAGGAGCCGAGATGGCCCGGAGGGGTCGTAGTTGAGCAGCAGTGCGGCCTGGACTGGCTTCCCTGCGAGAGCACGTGAGTCAGTTAGAAATCGGGCGATACAGGGAGCTTGAAGAAGCAAAAAGATGAGGGCACGAGAGAATACCAGAGGGGCCGATGTGCTTCGCGGCCCACTTCTCCCACGCCCTGCGCGCCCACGACCAGTCTGCCGCCATTGGGGGCGCCGGGGCGTCACCGCCGGCTACTGCCGCGAGGATGTGGCGCGCGGTGGTGAGGGTAGCGGAGGCGGCGCCGGCGGGGCAGTGTCCGAGAGGTGGGGTTTTGTTTGGGCTTGGGGCATGTTAACCTTTGGGGCCGTTTTGCAGCATAGATTTCTCAGCCCACTAGCGGACACTTGGGACTTGAAGAAAAGAGGAGGCCCGTCTTTTATTTTTAACCTGTTTTACCTATTAATCGATCTATATACATTTCTTCCCTCAGTCTCATACTCTCCCGCCCATCTGTCCATTCCTCATTCGTACCCTTATCGCTTTGAGTTTATAATGTCATAACCTAGTTACTTGTGGGCATGTTTGTCGGTCCACACCTTTTAAACACACAAGTATATACAATAGTTATCTATTTAAGTTGAATCAATTTCTCATACGAGATTAATCCTTTATTGCAAATGTCTTTCTTTGTCCCCCCTCTCTAATATGTCCATCCCTCGCCCCGTTGTTCCTCACTCTTAACCTTCTCGCTTGAGTTTGGAGTTACAAAACCTTCTTTGGCACCACACCACGCATGTCATAACCTTGAGCCCATGTGTGTCGTGGTACATGCACGGGCATGTTTCCACCTTTTTAAACTCACAACAGGTATACACAATAGCCACTCTATTAAGTTGAGTTAATTTCCGTCTCTCACTCTCCTCTTCTGTCCATCCCTAGATCTGTCAACCCTCACTCTATCCTTCTCGCTTTAAGTGTGGAGCTACAAAACCTTCATTTGCACGCACCACACATGTGTTGCGCCCAGGCTGCCCGAGCTCATTTGTGTCATGGCACGTATTTTGTCAATCTCCTGACATTTTCCCATACAAATTTAATCATTTATTGCATTAATATTTATTGTGGACCTTGAAAATTATTTGATTTAAGGTTGAGCCAAGACGAGTCAAATTTAACAAAAATAGCTAGCTCATTATCATTCACACAAGCACCATGCAACAAACTGTATGTCCCATGCAACACATGAGCATGTTTGCTAGTATATATTAAGAATATAAACCTTTCCATGCTGGAGGAAATGCCATAGAAAGTTATCATATTATCTCTATGTTAGTGTTTTTACCATTGGAAATAAAAACTCAGGTGTATCGCTTGAAGATCATATGGGTAGCACATGGGATACATGGATTATATTGCTTTTGCCAAGAGTGTCCTACATCCTAGTGTATTATGTTGTTTGTATTGCCTATGGGCTGTACACTCGTATGCACTGGGGTTGCGTCTAGCTAGTGTCATCTGCCAATCACTGTTCTCTAGCCTGCCTTATATAGTATGGGGATAGAGTTATAAAGAGTTCTATCTTCGATTTACAGATATTTCCGATTCAGTTGCACCGGAGTCTTAATCCAGCTGACTTCTATCCATATTTGTCCTTGTATACCAAGTAAATGAGGCACTTGTTAGAATCCACCTGTAGCTAGTCGGTTCGGCCCCCCTTGTCCTACCCTTGTCCTGACACCTAGTTATAGCTCTGTTCTGCTGCACTACTTCAGCAGTACTTTTCAGCGAACAAACAGTGTTTTCCTCTCATAACAAATCAGCATAAA